>JNFW01000001.1:350018-771029 GCA_002564245.1 Saccharomycopsis fermentans
ACATCATTAGTGAAGTTGGATGATCTCTTTTCAATGGTAGCAGTAGAGGCAGTATTGTTTTCAGCTTTCATAGCCCATGGGTGTGGACCTGGAGGACCTGGAGGACCTGGAGGTCCTGGTTGTGGACCCGGTGGTGGTGGTGGTGGTGGTTGATGGAAGATATCCCATTTCTCGTTTATAGCATCACTTGAAGCTGAGATAGCTGAAGGAGCGGTAGCAGTGGTAGTAGAAGAAAGATATGCTGAGCTTGGTGTAACAGGGAAAGCCGAAACTTGAGTATCAGCAAAAACTGCCAAAACAGCAGCAACAAGAGCAAAGTTCTTCATAGTTCTTTTTATTGTTTTCGTTTTAATTATAGTTATTATTATTTTTCCAACTCTTAAGAATGCTGAATTAAATTTGTAATCTAGAGAGGAATTTCAACCCCTTTTATAGTAAAAAATTTAAAATTAAAAGCTAAAATACTTGTACTGATTACAATAACCTTGAGTTAAATTTTCAAGAATTAGAGAATGATAACCTGCTAAAAATAGTATCTTTCATTCTGATATTAGTTTTTCAATTGTTCATGTTGAAATTTATTTGCTATATTTTCCCAAACGGCAATAACGCGCATCTTGGTGTGTCGAATCTGTCAAAATTGTAGTACTGCATAAATATGCACCTTTTTTCTAAGCCCCCAAATAAGAATATTATTTTGGCCCAATAAACTTTCGGTTTGATGCAGGTGTGTAGAAACGTCTTCTGCACACAAACCAATATTTTGGTATAAATTTCAACATGTGGTTTCGGAACTTGTAAAAAAAAGGATTTCGCCATATCGGCTGAGCAAGTGTGCAACATTCCATAAGTCAAAAGCTGTTATTGCAAAGTTCATTAAGAGAATTTTAAAAAGGGAAGCTCATTTACACATATTCACGGCTAAATCAAAACCTATTGTTTTGTCAAATAGGCTTAGACACCCTTTAAAATCAATTTCAAATTATTCCATTTTGATTTAGAATCGTAAATGTTTTCAATTTCTTGGATTGAGTCAACCAATATCATATCTTTCAAGGAAAATGCAACTTCAGTTTCCTTATATGTGTCCAACGTGAAATATTTGTATTTTCCAGTTCCGTGAATTTTGTTGTATTCTATGATATAATTCTCGTCAGCTGCAGCTGTTTGAATTCGCTTCCAAGTCAATTTTTTCTTGAGAACGTCCAAGCATGATTTTTCTGATTGGAGCTCTTCTATTTGTTTTGGATCGTGATTATCGAGGATTTTATCATTATAGAAATAATGTTTAGCTATGTAAACAAAATTTTTTGAGGCAGCATCTCCAGTTAAACCGGATTGTTTCTCTTCAATAGCAGTATTAGGAAAACTATTAGTGTAATATTTATAGAGCTCTTTATTTGTGATAAAATCTTGTATTAAAACCCACTTAGATTTTTCATTGCTTGTCATTCCTGCAACAATCATATCAGAATAAATTTCGCTTAGAAACAATGAAATTACAAAGATAAAAATAAAGCAAATTAATAAAAATGAAATTGCCAACTTGGTTGGAAGGTCAAGATCTGACGAATCTTCTATATTCTTTGATGTTTGAGCTATATTTGCGATATCACCAATGGTAAACAAGCTCACGCATATGAGTTTGTAAAAATTATAATAGATATGCAAATAGTTTTGGAAAATACCTCTTAAAGAAACACCGCGGAAATAAGATGTCCAAAAGTCTAAGCTAGACATATTCAGACTGATTAGCAAATAGCCCAGACCAAGCCATTTGTGATGAATTAGGAACCTCGAATTGAGAATCAACCCATATAACAATATTCCTAACAATGAAACAAGGAAAGTGAGAAACCACTTGAAGTTATTGTATCCGATACAATTGTTCATCCATATACAGTGGTGATCATGAAGCATAACACAATGCCCGCAAATTGAGCAATGTTTACTTCTGGGAAGTTTCACCATTTTGCAAGTCTTGCATTCATTTCCATCAAAAAATATTATATTGTCATATTTAAATAAGTTTTTCATTTTTTGATATTGCTTTCCTTCAGTTTTTCCTGGATCAGAGAATACACACAATATAAAGCTTAAGTAGTTTGCGAGGATGATTGAATACATTAATGGATATTCCACAATTGCAAATATATCGATATCACTGATGATGAATTTGAAATTTGCTTTGATACACATTGTCATTATAACCAAGTATAGAAGCTAAACAGGAGAAGTACATCATCTAGTTAGTAAAGATGTTGGGAGCCAATGATAATCCGAATCTCAAATTCAAACTAAGTCTGCATATCTAACTCAAAAAAAAAAGTATATCTCAAGGCCAGTACTTATGATAACATACGGGAATTCCCCAATTCAATATCTTGTAAATCCACATTCTTTATCATGAAAGTATTTATTTTCTATAAAGATAACTTATACTGTTTCTAGCCTTTCTCTACTATGGGTACTCTCATTTTGTAAGTATTCCGATATAAATTTGAAGCAGAGGTGAAAACTACCATCCACATAAACAAAAAAAAAAAAAAAAAAATACTCACCCACAGATTGATTTACTTTTCTGTGTTTATGCCCCTTTTTATGGGGATCATATGGTTGTAAACCAAAGTAAAGACAAGGAATTTCAATCAACTTCATAAAGTCTATAAGAGAATATATTGAAATAATGATAATTTTATAACATTTGCGAAACTTTGTTGGTAAGCTACAGTGAAAAAGACGTTCTCTGAATGAGGAAAAGAAAGTGAGTGGTTCCATGCAGTAGAAATGACAAAAAACCTTTAAAAATAATAATTGTTTCCATAATTGTGGATGCTAAAAAAAAAAACTGAAGGAACTGAAAATTTTTTTGAAAAAGTTTCTATAAACAAGAACTAAACGAGAAAAAAAAAAAGCATTGGCCAGGGATTTTCAAATTAGAAAAGAAATGTTTTAATCTTTTTTGATTGCTGGCTCAGTAGGAGTTGTAGGCCCACTAGTACTGTGCAACTTATTTCTAGACAATCTGAACAATTCCTCTTGCTTCTTCAACAATTCTTCCTCTGTAAGACCTGAGTTTTGGAATTTCGAATTTTTTTTCTCGCGGACTTTAATATTTTCTTTGTGTTTGCTGAGCAAAGACTGGATCGACTCTATGTAATCCTCGTACCCCAATTCTGTTAATGCCTTGATTACATGATCGCTGGCAATAGTTTTTTTGGCTTCTTTTTCGGCTATGTCGTTCGATTCCGTGGAAAGAATCATGATAAACTCAACACAGCACTCAATCAAAAGCTGTCTGGCCTCTTTGGAGAATGTGCAGCCTGGAGGCAAAACTTCGGTAATAATCTTCTGCACTGTTGCCTTTGGCAATGATAAATCTTCGTTTAAGCCACTGTTGAATTCGGACATTATGGCCTATTGTTGTTGAATAGATATTTCGCGGATTCTTGAGCTTCTAATTTATAATATTAGAAAAAAATTCATACGAATAGCCTCTATCTCTTTGTTTTATTCTATCAATATTTAACTTCTATGCAATATTATGTGGAACTACGCTGTTTCATGCGTCTATATGTGTGCCTCAGAAGCTTTGAAATTATGAAATCTTCTTGATGTATATGTACCAACTAATAGTGGTAATTTTCCAGTAACAGCAAGCTGATGTATGTATATGGTAGTCTGCTTATCAATAATATGATGAACGGAAGAAAAAAAAAATTCGTTCTAAAAAAATTCATCCTGAGCGAGGAATTTACAACTTTTTATAATTTTTTTTTTTTTTTTGAGAAAAGAGTGCGTCTGGGGGAGCCATGCCAATTTCTGTAATCTGAAAAATAAGAGGACAGCATATAATAGAAATTTTTGTGTTATTATTGATTTTTAAAGTTTACATTTCGTTCGACGCGTGAATATATAGTGATATTCTTGGGTGTTTTTTTTTGATTGTTTTCTATTTTTGCTTTCAGAAATACGGGTAACATGGTGCCAATATCGAACCAGTCATCACAAGAGAAAGTTGGTTGCACAGAAAGTGAGTGTCAAAAACAAACATCCACAACAGAAAATCAACTTTCGAAGGGTTTTTGGCCACAACATTTGTTTTGTATAGCCAGCTCAGAAACAGCAAAAAATTCTAAGGGTGAGCACCAACCCATAGAGTTTCGAGATAAATATGTCACGTGACTTAGCGGGTTTTATAGTCAACCTAGTAATGTAGCACGATCAATTGGGTCTGGTATATTCTTATTTCTTGTTCTGAGAGGTGCGATTGCTCAAAAAGCAGACAGCGTGGTACCACAAAAGTTTAGTTTTGTTGTTGAAAAATCGTCGATCATCCTTAAGATCTACGAAATCATCGACAGTGAAGAGCTTGTGGTTTTCTTAGACAAACGTTTTAGAATGCCTTCGAAATGATTTCCCAAGCATTCAAGTATCCAAGATTCTATGTGGTTTTTGTTGAAAATACTTCAAATATCTAGAATCAGACGTCATTGCTACGTTATTGGACATTTTTTGAGCCAATAAGACGCGTTCATTATTGAACACCAGAATATAGATCACTAAATTAATCACGTGATTAAAAGACCAAACATAAGTAGGCCTCATCCTGACACCTAAACAACATATACCTTCTTGTACTAACGACTCTAACACTGAAATCACAGGGTAATCACAAACATCTACAAAACAATACCAGCGAATTTCAACTTCTCTTTCTGTTATATTTGCGATTGTTATTGAGTTGTCCTTTCTCTTTTGAGATATAATATATGAAACTTTAATTTCTATTTTGGAATGTCTGACTTTTGTCTAACCAAAGAAAATTCAAAAAATCCAAAAATTTTAAGAAAATGCCAAAATACAAAACACATACTTCTTAGCAAGTCGAAATCGATCAAGTTGTAGAAACCCTTGAAAAACCTTAAATAAATTAAAAATGCAAGAATTCAGCATTTTTTTTTTAGTTTCGATATTTCCAAAGTCCTCAGCTCATAGATGACACCACAATGTGTAAGGTTTTCTAAAAGCAGTAAATTTACAATATCATATAAAGTAGAAATACTCCTCTTTAAACTCTGATAATTGTTTTACAGTTACATATACATCTTCTTTTAGTCTGACTGTTCTTAATATCTGTACTAGCTATGAAATGTTCAGTTTAAGAATAGTATTTCAAATACTGATTTATATAATACGAGATATAAGTAATTTGTCAACAAAAAAATTAACATTTCAGACCACATAAAATAACACAGTAAAGATTTAGTCACTATATAGGCTCAAATTCTGTGTTTCTACAAAACTCAAAAACAATGTCAAAACAAGTTTACTATTCTAGAATGTAACCTTATTTTAATCTTGCTGCTTGCTGCTAAATTATTTAAACTCATTTCAAAATTTCACTACTTGAAAATAGTAAAGATTCTTAAAATATATCAAGAGCTTTATGTCTTCTTTTTACGTTAATTTGGAATTTCCAAATTCCTGGGAGGTGGCTGTTTCACCAAATCCACTCACTGAATGGACCTCATCAAATACAGCACGCTTTTTCATTATGTAAATCTCTATCACGTGATAGTGATTCTGAAAAATAATTTTCTCTTCGTTTCTGTAGTTTTTTTTTTATTTTTTTATTTTTTTTTTCGATGAGGTACCTATTTACAAGAAAATTCATATGAGACTTTTATGAAAGAATTACATTTATCTAATGATAAATTAAACATTTGATTCCTGTTTTCGATAATTTGAAGAAGCTGATACCCTGATAGAAATTTAAACTAGGAATCATCGGGAAACCGCAATGTCTGACGTCAATTTATCACTATTCGATCCTTCCGGATCTTTATTTGCATCTGTTGTTCCATCATTGAGTACTCATAAAATACAGATTCAGTCAGTATTAGGAGCTAATGACTTGAACATTAATTTCAACCTTGAACGAAACAGTTTGGCCAGCTGTTTAAAGTGGGGTTATTTGACAAGTAGCCAATCTTTACAGGATATCGTTTTATTGATCGGTACATCAGATTCCAAGATTATCATTTATTCTCCGTTTAATAATCAGGTGATTGATACTTTGATTAATGATTCTCCAATATTAGATCTACATTATGATATCGATTCCAACTCAATTTGGGTAATTGATTCAAGAAACTATGTTGTTGAATGGAGTTTACTCACGTTCAAAAAAGTAAAAACTTTAACTAACTTGATAAACAATGAAGATGAAATTTTCAAAATGATAAATTCTATTGTCATCAACCATGAAAAACATTTAGTTCTTACTTCCCACAAAGTCTATATTTATAATTTGAATAAGAATATAATTATAAAAGAAATATCAAATCACATAAATACGATCAATCAACTATTACTCATTGATGATCAGAAATATTTGGTTACTAGCTCTATAAATGACCGTTTCATAAATATTTACGATATATCACTAGATTTCAAACCAATTAAAATTTTGGTAGCGGAGAACGATATTAAAAAAATTGATTGCCAATCGTTGGCGGATAAAGGGTTGTTGTCGGTGATTACTGAGAACGGTATTTTAGAAGTATTTGAAAACCCTCTAATATCAACATTTTCATCTAAATCAGATGGACCAACGGATAACCTCGCAACAATAAATACTACAAACAAAAGAAGAAGAAAGAAAGCAAACAATAATGGTTCAAGCAATTCCCTCATTCAGAATTCAACATCTCAAATTAAATTGATTCGCAAAAGTCAGAAGAAGGCGGACTCATTGAATGGTGAATCTAAAGAAGTCATTTCCATTTTAAATTCCTTCTATCAAAACAATTGTTTGATTGTTAGCTGGTTTGAAAATGCAAGTATACCATTTTTTGATAAAATCCTTGTTTTCAATGCTAAAGATAATAATTACATGTTAATTCAAGGTATCAATATCATTGAAAAGCCATTTCCAGTCAGTATACAGTCGACCGCCCCTAATAAAGGTTCAGATATTGCCGCTACAGGTACATATAATGAAACAAATATATACTTGAATACAGGTGACAATTTCAATGATTTGGATATGGATGAAGATAATCAGATCGAAATTGATGACGATGAAGATGAGGAGACATTTGGGGAAAAATTGTCAATGATGGATTCCAAGCCTAAAAAAAATAATACATCAAATAAAAAGCATGCTACAGGATCATTGACAGTGATTTTAACACAGGCATTGAAGTCAAATGACCATGCATTGTTAGAATTTGTTCTTCAAAATAAAGATGAAAAAGTTATTCAATCCACTATTAAAAGTATGAATTCTCAGTATTGTGTTTTATTATTGGATAAACTATCTGAAAGATACAATTTCAGTAGCAGAGCTACGTCTAGTAGTGGAATTTCATTCCAAAAGCAGTTGCAATTGAATTACTGGATTAAATGGGTATTGATCATTCATGGATCATATTTGAACTCAAAAAACTCAAATAAGCAGTTATTGAAAAATTTGAGTTTTTTGTTGTTAAATCTTAACAAAAAATCCAAGCAATTAGATAAAATGATACAATTACAAAATAAGTTGAATTTGGTTTTCGATAAAGTCAATTATAAAAATGAATTGCTTCATGATTTTGAAATGTTGAATCATTATGGTAAAATTCCTATTTCAAAAAGCTTCTCCACCTCTAGTAATAACAAGTTTGCAATTGTACAATACGATGATGAAGATATACAAGATATTGATGCTGACGTTGAATACAACGAGGACTTAGATGACGCTGATCTTCTAGATGATGGAGAGGCTGATTACTCAGATGATGAGAGTGAACAAGACGAGAGTGATGAAGAGGCAGTTGATGATTATGAGGCTATGGAGGATGTTAAGATGGATGTTGAGAATGAAGATGAATTTGGATATAGTGATGTTGAAGATGAAAGCACCAAGGAGAAAAAAAGCAGACAACAGCTTGATGAGGAAGAATATGATTCTGAAGCTGAGGCAGTTGAACAGTACGACAAGAAAATAAAGTCTTTAAAAACAGCAGCAAAGACAAAAAAATAATAAATTTCGTTTGATTATATTTCTCTGTCTTACTTCATGTTTTTATGATTCTCGATTTCTATCTCCCTATATATTGGCATACATTTGTAAAATTTCATTTTAATTTACTTCCCAACCATTTTTTTTATATCTTCTCGTTCGAAATTAACAGATTGCTATGATGTTAATACCTTATATACTCTTTTGACGAAACATGTCATGAGTTTTTATTACCTTGAATAAATAAATAATAAACGAGAACAAAATAATAAATATATGATAGAAGGTAAAATGAAAAAGAGATTAAAAAGTTGATGTTACTTCAAATTTGACAGTTAGGTAAAAGAAATGAAAAAAAAAAACAAGGGAAAGAATCGAAGTTATTTGATTAAAAAAATTTTTTGTTATGATAAATTGGTCATTTTTTTGAGGATATCATCTGACAGAAAGGAAAAGGTTGCTATTCGTGAACTCAGAAACTCCGGAAGACGATGAGACAGATGAATTGTGTCTATGCTTATACCCAATGAAATCGTCCATAGGGCTTTCTGGAGCTAATGGATCGACTTCAAGAATTTCAACTGGAATAGGGGCAGAGATTTGTAAGTTCTTCTTGTTGTTGGAATTGTATTTACTACTAGCAATATTAGAATTGTTCGTAGTTCTATGATATCCAGAAAATCTGCGAGATATTCTTGCAAAAGAAGATCCATATTGATTTTTGCTATTGAACAGTTCTTCAATTTTGAAGCTTTCAATGGAAAGAGGGTCAATTTCTTCGTTGATTGTAGAAACAACTACGTCATTCCTAGTTTCCAGCTGATCCGTAGAGATTGGACTTTTAACACTATGTGGTGGCTTTTTTTGAAGGAACGATAATCTTTTTTTTGGACCAGATACGAACTGGTCGAGTTTGGGCATTCTAACAGATATTTTTCTCGATAATCTACTGAGCGATGATTTTTCGTCATTTAATGATACTGCAGATGTAGAAGCAAAATTTGGTTTTGAGATTGGACTAGATCTTACCAACCCTGTTGTTTCGTCAATCCCATCTAATGAAGTCACTTCATCATCGTCTTCAATAATTTCTAAATCACGATTTTCAAACATCAGGTTTCTTTTTGTGACATTGACTATTCCCAGCGATTTTAATTTATTGAATGAGGTCATTCTGAAAAGCAGAGATGCGTTGCTATTACTCAAAACATTGGATTCAAAAAAATGTGATCCATCATTTAATATTGAATTATCATATTTTTCCTTGGATAATGTATGTGTGCTTTTGTTTAAGTCATTAGTGTTTATGCTTGGTGATCCAGAGTTCTCAAAGAAGCCGAAACTAGACGGAGATACGGCATCATAAGTAGTATTTTTGATTTTGAAAATCTCAGGAAATAATTCCTTGTCACGATTCATATGTTTATGCATACTAAACCTTGTCGGAGTATCCCTTTGTGATATCAGTTGGGTACCAACCATTGATAACATTGCATTTACATTGTTAATAGCAGTCTTAGTAGATGTGGATGACGCTTGTGAGGCAGTTGGAGATCTAGGACCTCCACTTCTAATGGTATTTTTTTCCGAGTTTATATCTTGAAGAAATCGCGGTGTTCCAAAAGAACTAATAGAACCTGGTAAATCAAACCCTATCATTTTTTCCTGTTCAAATTCGTTGTCATTGGGAATCAGTAAGCCATTGGTTATGATTTCCATATCTTTCTTCACATCTTTAAAAGAACTGCTACCTATGTCACCATCAATTATGGCAGTCATATCAATATCATCCTTTTCATCATCATCCTCAATAATTATGACAGACTTTCTCACACATTGCGGCATTTCTGCTAGATCTTTATAGCGTGCAGCCAATGTATTTTTTCTATTTAAACTAGTACGACTGATAGATTCATCATCAGCAAAGGACAGCTGGTTTAGTTGGTTAATCTTACTACCAGTTGTTTGTATGACTTGGGTTTTTGGGTGACTATTGCTATAATCATAATACGAACTTCTCGACTTTGTCTGAATATATGAAGGCTTTCTGTGCATCATTGGTTTTTTATATTGGTTTTTATTTGTTTTGTAAAGTTGCAGCTCCGATGGTTTCTTAGACTTGGGATCATGTCTTCTAGGAATTATTTTATCCATTTGAGAATCTAGCTGCACATATCTATTCAGATATATAACTTCTAGACCCTGAGTCTCATCATGAAAGCGATTGGAAGCAGTTTCTTCATTACCAGGTGAATATGAGATTAGGTTGATGCTTTCTTCAATACTTAGCTGCGGGGAAACTATCTGCGGCACTGAATCTTGGACAGTTATGGTGTTAGGAGACTTGACAGGAGAATCTGAACCGGGAGATACTATTTGTTGTTCAGGTTTAGTATTTAATACATCACTAGACTTGAAGTTCAGAGTAGGTTCAGTAGTTGATTTTTGAGGCTGAGGAGATGCAGATTTGTCGCGTATTTTGTCTTTGCTTTCACTTTCAAAAGACTTCTGAACGTACTTGTGTCTATATATCACTCTTTTATAGAAGCGTTTGGCATCATCTTCATTGTAGAAAACAAATCCTGCAGATTGATAATGCTGTTGCTTGCTAATCTTGAATGTATGAAGATATACATTGTCTCTTGTGTATTTTGAGTCTGGGTTGAAAAGGGACTGCCATAGAACACCACCATGACCCTTTATGTCGATTAGTTTCAAGTAGTATTGCTGGTTGCTAAGACAATAGGCAAATGCTAATGCGCCGGAAAATTTCGAGTCAACAAGTCTGTGAGTATCTTCATTTGTGAGAAATAGGTTTGTGATGATTGCACAGAAGAGGATCTTGTAATATTCTTTGGGGATCAGACGTTTGATCTTGTGCCTCTGCAGTCTGTTGACCATTTTTTTTTAGACAAGGAGAGGGCAGATTATGAGAGCTTTTTCAGAAGACAAATCGTTATTTATGGAGTTGTTATCGTTTATCGGATTTTAATTGAACTAGGAAGACCTTTTATAGATGGTAGTGTTTAAATAGATTTAGGAAGATCCTTTCAAGAAGCAAAATCTAATTTAACGATCTGGTAACACGGTATTTGATCCAGGTGTCTAGAAAGAAGTTCTCATCCAGGTTATCTGTGATCTTATTTTCAGAGAAGTAGAAAAAAAACTTAAGGATTCAGACGCTCTTTATAAACCAAACCAGCATACCTAATTTTCCGGGATTTCAAACGAGAAAGCTCTGCTATAAAGACAAACTGAATAGATATTTCAGACTTTCTCTGTTTTTTTAAGTATTTTGTGGTCAATTTTGAAATGTATATAGGGGCAGTTAAAATCTCAATCTGTACTTGGACCGATCCTGTCTCTCGTTTTTGAGTGCGACAAAAACCACAAAAAAGGGAACCCACAGCTTTTTTTTCAAAACTTTATTTGGATAAGTATGCTGGATGTATGCAGCGAAGTTTTTTCACCTAAGATAGTACCTTTAAGTATATCCCTCAAACACAATACTCTCTGATAGGGGTGAATTTCATTTTTGGTTGTTACTTCAAGCGAGTCTCTGTAATTTATGTTTTCGTTTTTTACTTTATCTTTTCAAAAGCCAAATGTTCGGCAGGGCATTTTCGCAATAGTCCAGTGTAGTGCATGTATTAGCCGACGTGCTGGTGAAAGCTTTTGCAATTACGGCACGCAGTGCTCGAATCTTATTTCCCTCTCAAGGGGTGATTGAGTTGGCGTAAGATGCACCATGTTTGTTATTAGTATACTGTTTTCATTTGATTACTATTGTTTGATCTATGTTACTTTTCTTTTTTTCTAATCAAATTTTATGCTGTTATGAAATGCTATATTATTGCGCTATGTTTGTTCGTTTTCCACTGTCACTTCAAGGTTTTTGACATTCTTCGGGGCCTTCAAACAGCTTCGAGGCCCTTGGAGGGCCCTCAATCCTGAATCTCAATAAGATAGGTAACACAAGTAGCCCATAATTGTTGCATCAATTGTCTGTATGCTGAGCCAATATATCATGTATATCACGAGCCCTGCATGAGTGTGCTGTTTTTGTTTTGCCCAGAAGTATCTGGTGCCTCTTTTTTTTTTTCTTTGGTTTCTAGAAGAACCACCTAATCCGGAATAAAGGGGCTCTAAACAGCACCGCTGCTTATTTATTTGCATCTATGCACATCTACCTAATTTTCCCTTTGTGGAAATGCCCTGTATGTTTCAAGCAAAAGTTTCAGGTAACATTTCGGAAAACTTAGAGGTAAAACTTTCGGAAAACTAATAGGTAAAACTTTCGGAAAACTCAAACATAAAACTCCAGGACAAACTTTTCGGGTGAAATGACAGTACTATATTGACCAGATTTCATAAACAGGGGTTTTGATATTCAATAATGCTTGCTTATCATTTATTGGCTCAGAGATTTACTGATTAGTGCTGAATGAAATGAGCTATCAGCAGCAGTGTTTTAGGCTCAACTTCTTTTTCAGTGTGATTTTTGCTTCATCTGTGCGTAGCTGTCTGGCATCCTGCAAGCTTGCGAGCTAGTGAAAACAAAAAAAATGTTTATATCACGTGTATATTTAGGGGGCAGAAATATCATGTGATGTATATTACTAAATTTTCAGGAAAACCAATTATTCCAGAAATAAAAAAAAACTTAAAATATAAAATAACTCAAAAGAATAAAAACATGACAAGAAACAAAAAATAAAGATACATTTCTGAGTTCAGTATTTGGCCAATCAGAATATTGAATTGTGCAGTTTTCATCAAATTTATGTTATAAATTGAGAAAATCCTTACCCCATTAATATTTTTCTCTCCCACGCAATACCAACTAATCTTTAGGGCGGCATTTTTTGTTTTCTTCAGGCAGTAAATAGCCCAGTCAGTAAAAAAAAATTACGCTACAGAGAGGGTGGCAGCTGGTGAGGCTGCTTGGTTGCGATGCCTGCGATCCCACTGAAGTGTATAGCCAGAGCCCAAGGCTGCCGCGAAAAAATTTCAACAGCCCAGGATTTGAGCGGAGAGGACCTGTGCAGCGGCGCTGTTCCCTCAACCTGCTTTGCTCACTGGATTTTTTTTTCTTCATTGCACATACAAAAGAAACTGCTAGTTGAGAGCATCAAGAAATAAAGAAATTTTTAATTATGAAAAAAAAAAAAAAAAAAAAGGAAAAAATATTCATCCATACCAATCCTTTTTCTAGTATACATCTTTATTTTGTTACATTTTTCAATAGATTTTCTTAAATAGTATCAACAAATCAGTATAGAAAAGGTATGTGATAATGAGATAGCGATTAAAGAGGCTAGGAAATGAAATACAGAGCGAATCACTGGGACTGTTATATTGGCATTTATTGTGGGAAAGAATATTGTGAAGAACTTTTGAAATTTTTTTGAAGCTATTCCGTTGAGTAAAGTTGCGATTCGAGGTCGTGCACCATCCACTTGATATTTACCAGGGATTGAATTTCCAGTCAGACATTCCAGAGATAAATTTTGGGTGCTGAGAAGCAATATTTTGCATATGTTTAAAAAACTATGTTTAAAGACTTTTTAACTAGAAGTACCGATGGGCTTTTTATTTTAATGTGATAATTAGAGCAGGATGCACTCAAATATTTGAATTACGAAGCAAGTCTTCCTCCAGATCCGAACTAATAATTATGTCATACTGCAAAATTTTCCAGATAGAGTCCCTAAGTCATCAAGATTTTTTTCCCCCCATATTCCAGTGTTTTTATTATGGTCTGATGTCCATTCCTTGCATCTCTTCTCTTTACTCTCAGAAACTGTGTTACTAACAAGCATTATATAGATGGCTACCGCTTTACCACACCCAAAGATTGTCAAGAAACACACCAAGAAGTTCAAGAGACACCACTCTGACAGATACCACAGAGTTGCTGAAAACTGGAGAAAGCAAAAGGGTATTGATTCTGTTGTCAGAAGAAGATTCAGAGGTAACATTGCTGAGCCAACTATTGGTTACGGTTCCAACAAGAAGACCAGAGGATTAGCTCCATCTGGCCACAAGATCTTCTTGGTCAAGAACATCAAGGACTTAGATGTTTTGATGTTGCACACCAAGACCTACGCTGCTGAAATTGCTCACAACGTTTCTTCTAAGAACAGAGTTGAAATTGTTGCCAAGGCCAAGTCCTTAGGTGTCAATGTCACCAACCCAAAGGGTCGTCTTTCTTTGTCTGCTTAAATTTATAATAATTCAATGAATTTTATTGTTTAGTTTCATATATTAATACTATCTACTGTAGTTTACCCTGCTTGTTGAAAGGAACAGCTTTAGTTATTCAGGAATTGTTTGTCTAGATTACAGTATCGTTTGACTGGTTGTTGTACTGCTTGTTCGATACTCGAAGGTTACGAGCTCCAGAGCCGGAGGTTCTCCCAGAAATTTTTCTCAGAAAACAAGAAGAAGCAGAAAAAAAAAGCAGAAAAAAGAGATTAAAAAAACGCGGATGTATATGCCTCCATATTGAAACGTACTAATAACAAGAGGATGAGCTCCGTTTGAAAGAACACATAGAGATTTGAGAAAGAGAAACGGGTCTAAGCCAAGAATCTACACAGTTGGAAGAAACAACAGAAACAAGCGATCAATCAGGATGCCACCAGTACAAAGAGTTCAATACCAGCAGGAAATGTCGCCTTTTGAGAAGTTCAAGATGGGCGCATTGATGGGTGCTACCGTGGGAGTGATGGTAGGTGTTGTGTTTGGAGGATACGCTGTTGTGACCCAGGGACCTGGTCCTCACGGGTATATGAGAACCATTGGCCAGTATGTTGGTGGTTCTGCAGCCACCTTTGGTTTATTTATGTCAGTTGGGTCGGTTATCCGTTCTGAGGAGTTGCATACTTTCAAAAGGGAGCAGATGGACTTCAAGACCAAGTACCACAAATATTTGAAGGACTTGGAATGAGGCATTTTTGACTTGCTCTTTTTGGAAGATTCAGCGGATTAATGTGCGGTTGGATTCAGCAGAATAATGTATGATTGAATTCAGTAGAATAAATTATGATTGGATTCAATAGAATAACAAATGATTGGATTCAGCGGGAAAAACGCATTCAACAAAGAATGATAGGATCTGGAAGTGCTGCATTTTTTTTTGTGTTTTTGTAAATATTTGAGGCAAGTCAGCCGTGTGTGGAACAGAAATATGCTTGCAATGATTCGGGTCATACATTGGGGTCGATATTGGGTAGTTTTTAGGTGAAAGATCCGGGACGAAGACCGTGATCCTGAGGATCAGCCCCTTCTTGTTAATACGCAGCAGCTCGTGAAAAGAGAGCTGGATGAACTATCCCAGGTTCTCTGATCGAATGGTCCAGACTGAGTGGTCAAAGGTGGGAGAGGCGCCGTAATTTTATCTCTCGCAGCGAAGAAGAAAAAAACCAAATATATAGTAAAAACTCCTGTCAGGGTCCAATGAGTGGAGTTATTGTTGAATGGAAACCCCATTGGAACCACTTTGAACAGAGATATCGATTTGTATTTATGTTTTAATTGTAGTTTGATCTTTGATTGATTTGATGGACAGGACAATCATTGGCAGTCTCAACGGAGCGAAGCCATACACACTAGCTTTAGACCCGAACACCATAACTCTACACAAACTATACCTTACATCAATTAACCACAACACCGTAAAACCTGAAAAAAGACACACCCGAACGTTTTTTCTTTCTTTCTTTCTTTCTTTCTTAGTGGTGTTTCACTGTGCGTGTGTCATATCTACCACACTTAGATAGGGCTATACACATATGCATTATTCTGAGAAAGAAGAAAAAAAGTAAAAACTGTGGAAGAAAACTGTGGATTGTGGGTTCTCATTAAACAGACATGAAAAATCATATCTACATAGAATGCTCATAAAATGTTGCGCTATCCTCACGAAATCAGCTGAAAAATAAGCAAACTCACGTGAAATTCTGAATGAAAGGAATTTCCTGTTTTATTTTTTTTTTTTTTGACATTTTCTCTCAGTATACAATTGTGGATATTATTAATTATACTGTCCTCACCACCAATAGCTGACCAGGATGCCGATTCTTTGACGAGTTCTCCCATACTTCTTGTTCGATTCACTAACAAGAATTGCTTTCCCCTAGAATATTTGAAGTTGTCTGAGTTTTTTTTCCTGTTTTCTACTGCTTTTCCTACTCTTTTCCCCGTTTTTGTCTCTTTCATCCTCTTGCTTTTTCGACAGAAACCTTGTCTCGAAGTCGTCCTGGAAACCATTTGATCGCTTCCAGATAGCCAGATAAAACAACAAAGGACCCGCAAATCCTCGCTCAGAACAAAATATACATGTGTCTTTGACATAATACACCAAACAAAGCAGAAGAAGCAAACACAGCACACCGACCAAAAAAGCGGCTCTGCAACTTTAAATACACATAGCCAACAGACTCCCTCCAAAATGTCCCACTACTTACGTCCGAGCGGCTCGAAACAGTTCGCCTCAACCGGAGGTGACCCTGGCGCGTCTTCCTCCTCCAGTTTGAATGCCTCTAACAACGCCAGCAACTCTCTAGGAACCTCTAATATCGACCCCACAAACCCTGCAAACGAAGAGTTGTACTCGAACACTGCATTATTGGAGCAGCTTGTCTATGTCGAAACTTTCATGCCAGATTTGAACCCCGAAAATGAAGACGATTTGAGCTCGTTTGTCAACAATTCCTTCTTTTTTGCTGACTCCGAAGAAAAACCTCGAAACAATAACGCTGATGATGATAATGGCTTCGGAAGCGACCCTTCTCAAAATGCAAACCAAAATGAAAACGGTTTCAGCTCTTTCTCAAATTCGACAATGAATATCAATGATATGTTCTATGGAAATTCCGCTAACAATAATTCTACCCAAAAGAATAGCGTTGCTGACATGAACTCATTCAAAGATTCTGAACCATCAAGCAATGAAACATGGCAAAATCCTGCATCTATAAATAGCGGAAACAATAGTAATGAAGCTTGTCATATATCTGCAAGTGCTAAAAGGTTTCTCGAGAAAGCAGGGTTCACCTGTAAACAAATTACCACTTTACGTTCCATCTTGGAAAATAATTCAATCAGAATAAAAACATTGACAAACAACGCATTTCCAAGTCTCAATGGTTTCTCAAATTCGCATCTAATAAGTACAGGTGTATCCAATAATTTTGGAAATGATTTTTCGTATCCTTTAGCTACACCTTCATCAACAATTACTAATAATACTATGAGAATCAATCATCCCATACTGTCTTCAACAATTAGCTCCTCACTAGTTAACTCAACTACTCATAATCCTGCTGCATCTCTCGCTAATTTCTCAAACAATCATATGTCACCACAATATGGTATTCCTACTTTGAAATCCTATGTCTCTGAATCATCGGGTGATTCAAATTTCAATAATAATGATGGTAATGAAATGGAGCGTAGATCTTCCGTTTCTTCAATTTCTTCTTTTACTAATTTATCCGGCACAAAAACGAAAAATTCCAGAAGTACGGTACCAAATGCAAACAGTATAGATGATACCAATAATGATACATCTGATATCCCTCAAGGTTTTGACATGGCAAAACGTAAAAGAAATACAGAAGCATCAGCAAGATTCAGAATTAAGAAAAAAATGAAAGAGCAAAAGTTGGAAAATGATTTGAAAGAATTAAGATTATTGAAAGAAGAATTAGAGTTGAAGATCAAAAATTTAGCTATGGAAAACAGACTACTTAGGAATTTGGTTGTCGAAAAAAATAATCAAAGAACTTCAGAAGAGGTAGAAAATATGAAGTTGAAAGCATTAAGCAGCTTTAGACACGATTTTACATAGTGACCATGTCTGTTATTCAGTCTCATATTCTTGTTCTTTTTCCATAGGATTCTTTGTACTATATTCAACATATTTTATTTTTCATTTTACATTGTTGACGTCACTTTTACTCTATTTATTAATATTTACATATTATTGGCTCAAAAAAGAAGTAATTGATACTTAAAGGTTAAAATATCACTATTTTTCTGAGAGCATTTTTTTTTAAATTGTGATTCATTCATTTGCATTTCCCTTCACGAGTAGCTTAACTACTCGTTGATATTTCCTAAATCATTATTATGACTTTTCGAATCTGATACGGTGTTTTCTGTAATGTTACTACTATTTGAAACAGTTGAGTTTCTTCGAGACATACTTAAGCTTCTCATTCCTTTAGGAAATAACTTCGATGTCTTAGAGCCTGTATTACTACCATTGTTATTAGAATTTCCCGAAGCTATGACAACATTTCCATTACTTAGAACATTACTAGTAGACCCCTGAGAGAGTACAAAAGATGATGATGTTGCGCTGGTACTGAAATTCATATCGGAGTCATCAATAGCACTGTCATTCAAATCATCCATAATTGAAGGATCAAGATCAACCTTTTGCTTACCGAAAGAAAATAAACTTTTTCTCTTTTTTGTAGTTGGAGAGATAATAATGTTTTCGTTTTCCAGCACGACAGTGGTTCCATCAAAACTACCAGTACGAGTTGAACTAAAATTCGCAACATTTCCGTTGCTACTAAAAGTATTAGACGACGGGGAGAGTAGATTATTATTATTATTACCTTCAAACTCAACACTTGTATTAATTGTAGGTGTGGATTTCTTGAAAAAAGAAATTCTACTTTTCTCCTTTTCTTTCTCCTTTTCTTTTTCTTTTTCTTTTTCTTCTTCATCTTTACTTTTGAACATCCCTTTGCCTATATGAAAAGCTGACCATGTACTTCTTCCACTAGACTCTCCAAGTGTCTCATTTTGTGTTAACATTATATGAATATTGTTTGGATCAAGAAGACTATTGGCCACAGGATGGCCTCCATGGTAAAAAAAATTGCTACCCCCAGAATCAGAGCTAGTGACATCTGTTTTAGCATTTGCCGAATTAGTATGTGCTATAGATCCATTAATATTAGAAGGATTGAGATCACGTATGTTATCAAAAGTTGAATTACTAGTATTACTGATCTGACGATGATGAAGTTGAAAAAGATGATGGTGACCATTGTTATGACCGTTCTTATTGGAGCTAACAGAACTACTGGCAATATTACCATTTCTCTGTTTATTTGAGCTAGGATCTGATAGATTATGACCGTCGGCAGGAATCTTGATACTACCATTTAATGAGATGTTATCTGCCATTGTTGGATCATTATTAGTGTTGGACACCGGATGAAACATTGAGCTTTGATTTACCGGATTCCATATTTCTTGAGACAAATCTAATGATGCAAAGTTTGCTGTATGAAATGATTGTGCACCCCCGGAATTGACACTATTGATACTTGAACTTCTTGCTCTTCTTGCAACAGAACCACCCGCATGCAAATCCGTAGTAGATAAAGACGAATCAAAAAATCTGCTTGTAGAATTATTGTTGTTGTTATTTCCGAGTGAACTGATGTTTATAGGATCAATATTCAACAAATCAGAATTCTTATGAAAAAGAGTTGGTCTTCTAGAGGGTGAAGGTGCAAGCATATTCATACCAACCGACGACTTATTATTATTGATTCCGGGAATACTTGGTGGTTGTAATAATAGAGCCGCACTGCTAAGACTAGAAACACTAGATTGCAGTAACAAGGTATGATTGTTTATATTCATAGGAGGATTGTTGAGATTTATTGCAGAAGAATTATTAAGATTTAACGCGGAATGATTATTTAAGTTGAGAGAAATAGGACTATTAATCATGAGAGCTGAATTATTCAAACGCATACTAGAGGGTGTTCCTAAGTTTATACTGGATGGATTATTTAGATTCAAGTTGGAGCTATTACCCAATGTTCCTAAAAATTCAACATTCGAGACAGTCCCATTATTTATATTGATCGATTTTTTAACAGTGTCAGTAGACTTTGACAAATCCTCTGTTGCTGGGTTTGAATCATAACTTACCGATTCTCTAGTTCTCCAAGACTTGATATCTTGAATAAAGTTTTCAGATAAAGAAGTGTCTAATAGATTACTAGGAATTAGGTTAGCTGGAGAAGAAATAGTATTATCAGCATCCTGAGTTACAGTTTCCGTATCAGTTATCCATAATGTTGGAGCTTCAATATTATCAATAGGAATGCTGGTGCCTATAGTGGCAATTGGATTGGATGCTGCTCTCACATTTAGCGGATTGATAAATTGTTGTTGATTGCTGAGACTTATCGAGGAAGAATAAATAGAATTATTATCACTGGAAATTGAAGTATCAAATGCATTATTCTGTCTGTGTAACTCAATTTGCTGTTCTAATAGTTTTTTTTGTTCTTCCAAGTCTTTTCTAGCTTTCAGCTTTTCATGAATTTCTTTAATTTGTTCTTTTTCCAAACTAACATTGATTGCTTTTAAAGTAGTTTTGACTCTTTTTTCTGTTAAATGCTTTACTTTCTTGATATACTCTTCAGATAATTTGATCTCTTCTTGAAGTTTGCTATACATTTCCGCTTGTCTTTTATTCCATATATCATTCAATTCTGAGTCAGTCTTAAGTTCTTTATCAATACTTTCGTGCAAATCCGGATTAGTTTTTTTCAAATCTTTCAATACCTTATCGAATACATTATTCAAAATTCCGTTTTCATCTAGATTCGATTTTATATCATTCAAATGAGAAATCAGCTTCTCATTTATTTTCTCTTTAGCTTCCTTCTTTCGATTGAAATTTTTAATTTCGTGATCAAAGGTACTGTTTTCTGATTGAATTTTCTCTATTTGCTTTTTTAATTCTTCAATCTTGTCCGTATGAGCTTTAAATTCTATTTCACGAGATTCTTCAATTTTTGATTTTTTGGCTCTCAATTCCTGCAAATCGATATCTAGATCTTCTAGTTCATCTTTTTTCAAACTAAAAAGATTTTCAACTTTATCAATGTTATTTTGAATGGTGTTCAAATCTTTTTTAGCCAATCTAATGTTTTCTTCTTGTAAGCGAATAGCAGCTTTTAGTGACTGGGAAGTTTTCTCATTATTTTTTTTTAAACTTTTAGTTCTCTCTTTATCCTCCAATAATTTCGAATACTCAGATTTATAGTCCTCTATGAGCTGAAGTTCATTTTGTGTAAGCTTTAAGTATTCTGCTTGTGATTCTTCTAATAACTTCTTCATGCGATCTATCTCCTTTGATCTGGAAACTACATCTTCCTTTTTATAAGTTTTCTCAACATTTGAACTTTTATTATTCTGACCGTGATGCTGATTATTATGATGATGGTGATGATAACTATTTGTATTGTTGTTTTTATTCTTATTTTTGTTCTTTTGAGACGTGGATGCAGAAGCCTTGATGTCTAAGCTTTCTGAAATGATTGAACTAACAGTGGCTGATCTTTGCCTTCCGATGATATCTCGATCGTCATCGTTAGCGTCTTGATTTGGCACGTCTTTGTTGTTTAAAAACATCATGATATTCTGGGGATTCTCATGATGCAACTTGAAATTGTCCAGAGGATAAGTTTTCACATATATGCTGTTACTCTTGGATTTGAATAGATTCTCACTGATTGCAACGATATCGATTTGATAATAAGAACTTGGTTTTAAATCAGCAAGAACGCAGTTAACCTGATCATAATTGGTACTTCCAATATTGACACCGTTGATGTAAACTAAGTATTTGTTCCCATTTCCCTTGGATAGGGTGTTTTCCCAGTGAATAGATATACTAGTTGATGTTATCTTGTGCACTTGGATCGAAGGGGTCTTGGGAACTATGATATGCAATTTTTGAATCAACTGGAGCACTGGGGTCTGAAACACTCTTTGAACTCTGTAAACTATCCAAAGAAGCGATAGCACAATTATCAAAGAATACAAAAGCATATTGGGCAGGCGGTTATTATAAAGGTGTTTGATCCCGTCTTCAACAATAATACAACATACACTTCCCAGGAAACACGTGAAAGTGGGACATCCAGAGACTCTGTGCGAAAAGAAAGGATGACTTAACGAAGCAAAATCAAAATGCCCAACGAATCAAACACAATTCTACAATTAAATACTGTTTGCCTTATATTTCAGTGATTTTATCAGAGAGATTCTTCCTTTGGATGCTTTGGGTATTGAACTTTCCAAGGTGATTTGATTCTGTATGTGGAAAATTTAGTGCTCACCGCTGCTCGTAACGAGATTTTGCCTCTTCTGCGACTTTTATATAGCGAATGCGCGATAAAAAAACAGTTAAAAAGAAAAAATATAAAAAGTACTCAACTTGCGTGTGCACTTTCAGGGTTCATATTCAAGCCCAACAGCCTGGTAGATGGATATCTAGAGAGTGATCTAACCATAATGTTGTGTATCTGATTTTGTATAAGAAAAGCTGTAAAAAGCATTGAAAATTAGCAGGCAAAAGATATAGTCTTACATTTTTGCCGTTGTAAAGCTTTCAATTACCCTGAGTTAGCGCAGCGTGGATTTCCTTGTGAATCAACTGTTCTAAACCATGGAAAAATTCCTATCTGTTCGAACGTATTTTCACCTAATACTAGAGGGAGAGATCAATTTTGGCTAACACAGGATATTTATCTGTAGAATTTATCTCATTTCTAGTCTCTAAGAATGCGCGGATGTCTTACTTTAAACACATGAGTGGGCAGCCCTTGCGCCAACTGCCTGGCGCTCTCTGTCAGACATTTTCTGAAATTGAGGGGGAGGGAAGGAAAGCACTCGGGAGAAAAATAACGGCAGCAAAAATCAAGGTAGCCCCGAATAAAGCCCCAACGGAGAGACCTCCATCCCAACAAAATGGAATACGAAGGAACTCTTCGGGCGGTACTCTCTCAGCGAAGAAAAAAAAACAAACAACGTTCCGCTAAATAGAGTCATTTCTCTGACAGTAAAATTACTTCTTTTTTTGTATCGGTATTTGCTTTTTTTTTCCATTCAGTATGACATGAGTATGCTGCTGAAATATTAACGTTTCATCCTTGTGATCTAACGAATACTCTCACATGCTGAATTTATTTAGCATTTATCAATTAAACAAACTTTTAGTGCCCTTTATTACCCCCATATTGACTTTGTGAGACTCCAAACAACCGATTCTGCAAGGCAAAAAAACAGATTGATTCTGTATAGGCCCAAAACCATATTGATTGTGTGTGCGTGTGTGTGTGAGGGAGCCCAAAATCCAAATTGATTGTGCGCAATTATAAACCTATATTGATTGCAACTGAGCATAAATCCATATTTAATGCAACTGAATAATCCTTTTGAGTATCATATAATTTATTTCAATCCATTGCTGATTACTTGCAATTAACAAGAACTGTCAAGCTTGAACCCAGTTGACTCATTCGTGCTTTTTTTTTAATGAAATTTTTTCTCAAGAAGACCAGTAAATACAGCAATATTCCACTATACACATTATTAAATATTGTCATCTCTGACTCTCAACTCTAATCTTCGACCGAGAACCTAGTCGCTATCGAACAATTCTTTAAGTTTTCGAGTCTCATCAACCTTTTTGGAAGTTTTACCGAGAACAATGTTTTTACCTGTTAAGTACCAAAATAACCAACTGGCTCTTGTCAACCGCGAGTTGACAGTGTGTCCTATAAGCCATCTAGATGTTAATTCTGCAGGAATGGTGGATAGCACAAAGACAGTGAATATATCTGACCAAGATGGCCAGTATAAGCAATCCATTTTCTTGAAGATTTCGAGAACACCAATAGCAAATGATGATCCAAACACGTACATCGCTTTCCCACCAGATTTCCAACCGAATAAGTCAAAAGTTTTCGCGGAGTATGATTTCCAACTTAATGAAGGCCCTGACGACAAAAAATCCTCAGATGGCAAAAAGAACACTTCCCCCTCAATTTCTGTTGGCAACGCTGGTGGCTCACTGGAACCTCCAAATTCTGATACATCAAAATCACCAGAAGTAAATTCTTCGTCTGCAACTGATAAAAAGCCATATGGTGCCAGTTTGAATGCTTTCACTCCAGATCCGTTCAAATATGTGCATTTGACTCCAGGATGCGATAATCACTACGTAAATCTTCACATACCGAAAAAAGATAGCACTAATTTTTACAGTGACAGACTCTACGTAGACAATAGCAACCTCAAGTCACCAAAAACTGCTATCACGCGAAACTCTTCAACATTTCTCGCAAAGGCAATCCCTGCTGAAGGTATGCACAAAAAGTTATGCAATTCTGATGCAGTGATTTACAATAGCCATGGAAAAGTCTTCAACATATATTCCTTGAAACATAGAAACTTTCGTGCAGCTAATAGCAAATCTGAAGAAACTATAGATCCAAATCCTCTATTAAGAATGGTGTTTACTAAAACAATATCATGTATGGACTCAATTATCACAGGAACGTCGGAAGGCCAATTGAAGTTCGACATTTTGATTGGATTTATCTCAGGTGATATTTTATGGTATGATCCATTTATTAATAAATATTCTCGATTCAATAAAAATGGAAAACATTTAAGGAATTCTCCTGTTATCTCTTTAAAGTGGCTCCATGATGGTAAGCATTTCTTAGCGGGATTTTCAGACGGCTCTTTGTTATTATTTAATAGAAATTTGGAAGAAGATGAGAATCATTTTTCGAACTGCATGAAAAATTCAAGAAACAATTCAAATCCACATCAAAACAAAAAGTTCTTGAAGGTGCTAAAGTCAATTGAGACTGCAAATGTCAATCCCATAGGCCATTATAAAATGTCGGCTTCTCCTGTAACTTCTATTATACAATTTCCAATCACTAATAGTTTATTATTTGAATTATTGAGAAACACGCTTTGTGTCACATTTGATGATGGGTTTGCGAGAATATTTGATCTTGGTAATGAAGTTGTGAGTACAGTCCTTCCCAGCTCATTTTCTGGTATTTTTTGTTCCTGCTGGTCACCAGATGGAAAATATTTGGTTTTAGCAGGTCAGGACGATTTGGTAAATATGTTTGAAATTTCTCCATACTTGCCTGGAATTCATAGTGGAAACAATATTACTTCACCTGCATCATCTATAACAACTGGTGCGTCACCAAGATCAATTAGTTACGGTACTTTATCCTCATCTGCTTCTATAAGCTCGTTTGATTCTGGAAATAGCAATAGACATTTATTGACAAGTACCGCTAATAATAACTCGATTAGCCTTCTGATAAAGTTGGTGGCCCGTTTGCAAGGTCACTATTCGTGGATAAGATCTGTGAAATTTGATTATTTGAAGTGTCCACCAAAGTTTATCGCCAGCCCTGTTAATTATAGAATCTCTTCTGTTGGCGATGATGGAAAGTTAATTTTTTGGGATTTTCTGCCAAAAACTATCTCAAAGTCTAAGTTGAAGCAACTGCACAATAGCAGTTCTAGTAATAATAACAATATGACCAACTCCAGTAATAGTAAATCACAGCAGGTGCGAAACAGAAATCGCAGAAATACTAAAAATTCTATGAATTCAAACGCAAGCATAATAGGAATGACTACAAATAACCAACAAGATCAACCTACGAAGAAATTAGAACAGGCACTTCAGGTTACCAAAGGTGTTCCAGCTACAGCAGGATACAATAACAAGACTTCCAACATTGATGGCGAAGGTGATGCAGGAATTCTGAATAGCAGTGGAAATGAGACATCCATAACTAAAAACGCGATAATCCATGATCTTCTATCGAATAAAAAAGTAGGCATAATACAGCCATTAGCATCAATTGATTTGAATTTTGGAAGATTGGCAAATGTTCAGTACACTAATGGAGGAATTTGGGTCACTGCAGCTGGTGGTGATATTCGAAAATTCAAAAGACCTATGTGATTGTGGACGGGATTCCAACAACTTGAAAGCCTTTTTGTTGTTGCAATCTGTTTTTCTTTAAGTAGAAACATATATATATATATATGAAATTTATTTTTGTAAAATGTATTTCGGGGAGTCATTCTGTTCATTTTTGTAAGTATAATGGTTTTGACATATTTAATGTGGTTCAGTTAGATTCAATATTACAGTATGGAGCGTCATGTATGTGTTATTGAAAAAGCAAATGCATACATAAAAACCAAAAAAAAACAAAAAAAAAGGAAAAACTAAAGAACAATAAGAAGATGGCAAATCAAAACGGAATTTTGACTTTACAACTTATTCATAATTGCGGTGATTAAAGCCATAGATTGCTTTGAGATATAGGAAGAGGTTTCGAAAATTGAGTTTCAATAAGGTGAACTACTTTAATGTTTCAAGTTGAGGTAATTAAGTACAGCGAGCAATGAATTTTTTTGAGCAATTTTGGGTATTCTTGAGTTTGTTTTTAATCACAGGAACAGATGTGGTTAATTGTGATAATGATGCAGCAGGGAATGTGAACCCCCCATTGGTAATTTCTTCTTCTAGATTGATTTCGAATCTAATTGGGAAGATACCACAGCTCAGACCTAATCCAATTCCTAAGAAGTTGATGAAAGGGATGATGAATGAAATATACCAAGAATGTTCCCTGGATGCGTATCTTCTCATTAATCAACCGGGATTAACGTATGCCGATTTCAAGGAAAATAATGATCACATTTTTTATCATATTCAACGGAAAATGAAGGACGACTCTACAGTAGTCAGTTTTGCACAGGTGGAAAAAGTGAATGAGATTTTCCAGGATGGAATTGAACTCCTAAAAGAAAAATGTGATGGGAAACTCGAAGAAATTACGATCCACGATCAGCATGATCTTTTGAGGGAAGAGAACCTTCCGAAATACATAGACTCTCAGATCAGGATATTCCAAGTTAATTTTCCAAAGCTTTATGGAAATATTGAAAATAGAAAAACTATGCTAGCTGCACATGATAGATTCATTGACAAACTAATGGAACGCTTTCCAACTCCTTATGTCAGCATTTTGGTTTCTTCATTGGACACCACTATGAAAGATCAAATATACAAAGGAACAACCCGGATCAACCAGTTCAAAAAACTTTCGAAGGAATTCGATCCTTTCGCTATCATTACTAACGATCCAAGAAGATTAGAAAACCAAGAGTTATTCAAGGACGTCGACTTTCAAAAACCGAAAAACAGAGACAACATTAAACGGGGAAACAAATACGAGGAGTTTTTACAGAATATCGTTAATGAAGAACGGGACATAATGTTTAATAGCGAGTTTTTCAACGAGAACAGAATTCTAGTATCTGCATTGTTGATCAGCTTTGGCTTGTTTGCTATCGGTTTAATCGGGCTTGCCTTGTACAAAATCAAATCCATGCTTTTTTCGAGTCTCCAATCAAAAAAATCGCAAAAATCCAAAAGTGTCGAATCGAAAAAGCAAAAATGATTTACCAATTGTATATCTCGTGCATTTCCCTTCCTTTTTCCTTTTTCTTAATTTTTTTTCTTTATAATGCAGGGCAGAAATGGTTGCAAAGAATGTCAAAATCCAATCCTGTATTGAGCATACTAAATATCGTAATCCTTTTATTGTAAATCACATTCATGACTATAGTTTATTGTACAATTTACATGAAAGATGTTGTCAGCCACATTGCTACGCGGTGAGACAATTCTATTATTAGGTACGTAGTATTCAGGGTTTTGAGCGCCGATGATTCTTTTCAAAAAAATTTTTCTAGTAATTTCAAATACTTGTCATTTTAGTTTTTTTTTTCTTCTTTGAATTCTTCAAAGAAATATCAAGAACAACTACTAGAGAGGAAGAGGAATCTATGCAACTAGAAAGTGTGATCATCAGTTGGTTATCGGTAAAATAGTTTGGAAACGCGACACAAAGGACGCTCTAATACTACTGTTTTTGGCTTGAATTACCCAATTCGGCAAGGGCAAATTACTTGATAGTATTGAAATCAAAAGAGAGTTTAAAAGGCTGAGTGTGATTGAGCCTGCGAGCACTTAGAGAAGATATTACTGAGGTTGTAAGCTTTTCATAATGAGTGCGTTAACTTATAAAAAATATGATTCGGACGATGTTGGAATCCCAGACAAAATGACAATCTACCAAGATTGTATCCTGGCTTTCAATGCCAGTCCAATAAATGCTAAGAAATGCAGAGGGTTGCTAAGTAAGTTGATTCGCTTGTTGTACTTGGGAGAAGAGTTCCCAAGAAACGAATCAACTTCATTGTTCTTCTCTATCCTGAAATTATTTCAACACAAATCCAATGAATTAAGACAAATTGTGTACTTGGCTATCAAGTTGTTGGCTGCTAACAGTGACGATGTTTTGATGGTCACTTCATCCATCATGAAAGATATTCAAAGTGGTAATGATTTGATCTTTAAACCAAATGCCATTAGAACATTGATCCGTATCATTGATCCAAGCACAATTCATGCTATCGAAAGATTATTCAAAAATTGTATTGTTGACCGAAACCCAAATGTAAGCAGCGCTGCATTAGTTTCTTCCTACCATATGTGCATTGAGAACAAAGACATCATTAAACATTGGATCAATGAAATTCAATCATCTCTTACAGTGGTGAAAAATTTCCCAGATTATCAATTTCAAAATGATTATCAAGAATTGTACACTAGATTCCCAAGCTCAACTAATTTCCATCAATATTTCTCCTTGGGTTTGTTGTGTATCTTAAAGAGCCATGATAAGATGGCTTTAATCAAGTTGATCAATCAGTTGAACAATAATTTGAACAACCCATTTGCTACCGTTCAATATTTGAGATACATTGGAAAGCTTTTGGGAGATGACTCCTCCTTGGTTGATGATTTTTACCCTATCTTATGTCTTTATTCTAAAAACAAATCGGAAATGATCTCTTTAGAAGCCATCAAGATTATTTTGAACTTCAAGAAATTCAACAGTAATGAACCTTACAGCAATGCTATTATGAGTTTACAAAGATTATTAGAAAGTCCAAGAACCGTTACACTTTTTGCTTCCACCAGATTGTTGAACAGAGTCTCTTTGACTAATCCAGAATTAGTCAAAGTTTGTAATCCTTATTTGGAACAACTCGTCAACCATTCTGACAGAAATATTGCAACATATTCTATTACTACTTTATTGAAAACTGGTTCCGCTGATACTGTTGATAAGTTAATCTCCACTATATCAAACTTCATGAGTGAGATTTCTGATGATTTCAAAATTGTCGTTATAAATGCTATCAGAAACTTGACGTTGAAGTTTCCTAGCAAGTATAAAAAAATGCTTTTATTTTTAATTGATGTTTTAAAGAATGATGGTAATCTTAAATTCAAGAATACTATAATTGAATCATTATTCGATATGATCCAATTCATTCCAGAACTGAAGAGTTTAACCTTGGAAAATTTGTGTGAATTCATTGAAGACTGTGAATTCCCAGAAATCACTGTTAGAATTCTCAATTTGCTAGGAAATGAAGGTCCACAGTCCGATAATCCAACATTATATATCAGACATATTTATAATAGAATTTCTTTGGAAAATTCCATAGTGAGAGCCAGTGCTGTTAGTGCTCTAACAAAGTTTGCTTTAACAAACGATGCTAATTTGACTAAATCCATAGAAATATTGTTGACAAGATGTTTGAATGATCTAGATGATGAAGTAAGAGATAGAGCTGCTATTGCTTTGAAGTTGTTGAGGAATAAATCCACATGCTTCACTATTGAATGTAATATGATGGATGACTATATCTCACCAAAAAAGAAGTATTCTTTGAATTTTTTGGAACTGAAATTGTCAGATTACATTTCTGCTAATAACTTCGAATCAGCATTTACTGCAGTGTCAGTTCCTCAATATACGAATGATGAGTTACAGTTGCAGAAGATTCAAAACAAAATCAATCATAAGAATGAAAAAGATGATAGTGAAATCAATGACGAAATTTCTGGTGAAGAAGTTGGAACAGAAAACGCAATCAGTAATCATGGTAAACAAGAAATTCTGCAAGTTGAAGATCCTAAGCTTAAATATGCAGAAGAATTCGCAGAAATGGAGGAATTTTCAAGCTACGGTACAATTTTACACTCCTCTAACGTAATTGCTCTTACTGAAAGGGAAACTGAATTTGTAGTGGATGCAATTAAGCATGTATTTGAAGAACACTTAGTTTTCCAATTCAACGTTGAAAACACGTTAGAGGATATAGAATTAAACATGGTTACTGTTGTATCTACCCCTGAAAATGCTGAAACATTTGAAGAAGAATTTATTTTGCCTATAACCAATTTGAAACCAAATAACAAGGGCACAGTATATGTTTCTTTCAAAAAGACTGACAACTTTATTGTGGACAATTTCAGTAACATGTTGTCATACACTACAAGAGATGTTGATCCTTCAACTTTAGTTCCAATTGATGATTCTGATGAAGGATTCCAAGATGAATATCAAATTGAAGATTTAGAGGCCACCATTGGTGATTACATAAATCCTGCATTCACCAACGATTTTAGCAAAACATTTGCTGAATTGTCATTTGAAGCTACTCAAGTATTCAACTTCGGTGGTAATGACGAATCTTTACAAGAAGTCGTTAGTAAAGTTATGGAGTCATTATCTATGACACCTTTGGAAGGTACGGAAAATGTGTCACTTACAAGCAATAACCACAAATTGAAATTATATGGTAAAAGTTTGAATTCTGCAAAAATAGCAGGATTATTGAGTTTTGTGGTTAGCAAAGGTTCTGTTGTTTGTAAAGCTGTTATCAAGTCTGATTTAGAAGGTATGAGTGAGATTGTTGTGGATGGTATGGCTTGAGTCCTTAAGTTATTATCTAAAAATCACTTTCAAATAAATAAAAATTTTCCTTTTACATATACTGTTGATAATAATAAATAAAAGAACATAATTTTTTCAATTCATAGTTTGAGATCGTTAATGTGTAGGTTCATGTAAGAAGATTCATTTGGACGCAAAAGTAATGTGCTTTCATTATTGCAGAGGACAAATCGTGAAAAAAAAAATAATCAAGCATTCTACTTGTTACGGTGCATCATCATCTAAGTTTCGATCAATGAAAATACTTAATACTTCCAAGCACAATCAGTTCACTAACAAAACTTTTGAAGTAGCCTGGAATTCTGGAAAGTATTGCATACTTGATATATGGATGTTCTTTTTTTATAGTCAACCCAAGATAATATCTGTTTGATCTACACATTTTTATATGTCTAATTATATGGATATATGGATATATATTTAAAATTAAACACAATATCAAGACATTATATCAATGGCATTTAATTTCAATACGGAGGCAAACAGTAATGTCACTAGCACTGGTACAACTACTTTTGGCTTTAATAACAAAACTTCAAATAACGCATTTGGGCAACCATTCAATGGCTTAGGTACAACTGGGCAACCAACTGGAACGAATGTTTTTGGATTTACGTCATCTGTGGATAATGGTAATAGCATTTTTGGCACAGTACCTCAACAAAATGCTAATAGTTTTGCGATGAATAGTAACGTTCAAAAGAACAGTAATGGAAATAATGGCAATAATGAAAATAATAATCAAAATAATATGAGTAACAGTATTTTTAGAGCTACATCAAATCCATTCTTTAATATGCCTCAAAGCTCAAATTTAACGGGCACTGGTTCAGATTTTGCACCTCAACCAATAAATGCATTCGAGGGGAATGAGCAAGCTAATACAATCAGAAGTAATAGTAATAATCAGAGGTTTATCAGACCACAGACATCATCAAGTTCGGACCAAATATTAAGTGTTTACCATGATACCAGCATTAAATCAAAGAGCAAGTTCAGAGCAGCAAGTGCAGGATTCGTCTCTCCCAAAAATATTGATGAATTTATAAGTGTTTTGAATAAGTCATTGTCGAATTTGGAACCTATATCTTCTTTCTGTGGAGCCTATTTGATTACTGAGAATCCTCGATACATATCTGAACTTCAGATGACTATGAATAATAGCCCAGATTTTTACTTGGGCAAAATAGAAGCAGCATTTGAAAATTCTGAACTTTCCAATGCTAACAATTTCGTATCTTTTTACATAAAATTGATAAGCGAATTTCTGTTTGATTCCATTCTAAATTCCATAGATTTAGTTTTGGCATATTTCAACCAATTGATTGTGTTCTTCAATAACAATGATGCGATATCGCCTTGCCTTGAAAGTCTAGTTTTGAAAGATTTAATTTTCGTTTGCAACCTATCTATGAAGTGTGATAAAGTCTTATATCGATATAACATAGCTAAATCGTTTCCCATAATATCTAATTTATCCGGTTTGTTATCAAAATTATTCAATAATTGCAAAAAAAATTTATTGAGAAATCAAGTGAAGAAAAGCTTACTCTTGAAAGTATCTAATATAATGTTGACCATTTTTTTTAAAATCGATCAACCCTTGAATTCAAACACCATTTTCATTACTAATCATTTAAATTTCAAAACATTAAAGGGAGGTGATTTCGAAATTCTGGATTTGATCAAATATAGGTATTATTTAGGGAAATATTTGATGATCAATAGTTTATTTCAGTTATCTTTAGTACAATTCAAAGAGTGTCACCGTCAATTTCCTATCTCTGGCATGCAGTCCAAGAATTTCGAAAATATCTTAGAAAAACTAGTCATTTTGTTGGTTGTCAATGGTTACAAACCGAAAAACACTCTAATTAATCAATTCTCTGATAACAATAAACGAAAAGTATATTCTGAAATACTCCGAAGCATTGCATCGGGCAATGTTTCTCAGTTCAAACTGATTATAGAGGGAAATTCAATGTACTTGAGACGAAAGGAGTTATATAATATTGTCTACAAAAACTGCTTAGTAATTTGCTACAGAAATTTATTTGTCAGGGTTTTTAAAATTTTGAATTCGAGTACTCTCCCGCACAGTTATAACAATATAATAGATTACAACACGTTATTAGCAGCTATGAACTTAGCTGATCCTAAAGAAGAGTTTTCACTATTTCAAGTGGAAGAACTCTTGGTCTCTTTAATTGAAAAAAAATGGATTAAAGGTATCATTTTTACAAGTTCTCATAAGCTACTGGTTAGTAAAAAGAACGACTGTTTTCCTCCTATGGTGAGTAGCATCGATTATTCAAAAAACGAGTACGATTGGTTGGACAAAAAATAAAGTTTACTACTATCTACAATTTCTCATATCTATTTTCCTATTCTTCTTTTCTATAGACGTAATATATAATATACATTATATGCTTATTAGTACTGTTTTTGCATCTTTGAATTATTCAGAATTTTCAACCTTGTAATTGATCTAAATTCCTATACTTTTTCTTCTAAGTAGGAAGAGAAAAAAAAAAAATTTTTTTTTTGATGTCTCTATAAGAGAACTAGGTCTATGCAGCGAATATCTAGAGATAATAATAGATTCTATATATGTAAACTGCAGCTTAGTAAGGTCAATATTCGACTTGCAACCAGAACGTAGGGAAACACGAGCACTAGATGAAGGGGAAGGAAGATGTTTATTTTATCAAAAATAGAGGACTTGGTTCAAATTAAACCAGAAAGCTTCGGAAATGATTTGAAAAAAAGCTTAGTAAGAGAGTTGAACATAAAATACAGTAATAGAATTATACCTAATTTAGGATTGGCTATTTCAGTGTGGGATCTTCTTTCAGTGAAAGATGGTTTGCTCAGACCTAGTGATGGCTGCATATATTATAAAGTGATTTTAAGATTAATTGTGTTCAAGCCATTTATAGGAGAGTTATTGATTGGGTGGATCGAAGAATGCACGAGCGATGGGATTAAAATCAAATTAGATTTTTTTAATGAAATATTCATCCCAAAAGATTTACTTTTCGAGGGATGCTACTTCAACCCAACTGAGAATTTATGGGTTTGGAGGACAGATGCCGAGGACCCTGAATCTGATGTGTATTTTGATATTAACGAAAAGGTTCAATTCAGAATTGAGGAAGAGATATTCACTAATATAAAACCAACTGGTCCAACACTAGATGAAGAAGAAGAGGAGGTAGAAGAAGAAAAGAAAAAAGTACCACCGGCATACGCTTTGATAGGAAGTTGCCAGAATGAAGGCACTGGTGTGGTTTCTTGGTGGAATTGATGTATGCATCATAGAGTTTTACCAGAAAAATCAGCCAGTGTATTACTGTCGCAATTAATCAGTACTATGCAAAAAGATTCAAAAAAATTGAGTGAGGACCAGAGAATAAGCAACAGTTAGATCATCTTCTTGAGACTGCTGAATTCTTTCTTTTTTCAATTCAAATTATAATTGGCAGTTTCCCTTCTTATTTACGTATCACGTAATGCAAATGTATATTATAGATCTAGAGAATTATCTATTTCAAGCTAAATAGAGAAATCATCTATCGGAAAGATTTGATACTCATGTATCATTTGAATTACAGTTCATGTATTGCATATTACCATTTGTCTAATTCATTAGCATAGTAAGAACTTCAATTGTACTCTTATAATTTTCAAATTTTTATTATATATAACATTCATGTTTATTCACTTATTTCAAAAAGAAAAAAAACCTATGGTTTTGATAGATAGATATAGTATTTAGATATTGACAAATGTATTCGATGTGAGAACCATCGGAAAAATGATACTCGAAAAAATAGAAAGTAGATGCAAGCTGCATTGACGCGTCAAAAAAATAATATTTCTAAAAAAAAGACGCGTTCAAAGATCAAGATTTTTTGTATAATTGATTTTACTCATCTACACCCATTCGAGTGTCAATTATCTTACTTAGGATATCTCAGAATTTAGAAAATCATTAGCAATCTTGAAATTGAAAAAAGATTCAATATTTATAAGTATACATTTACGTCTGTATTGAAGGTAAAATGGGTATCAAGGGATTAAACAGACTCATTGCAGATAATGTTGTTGGTGCTGTGAAGTCTTCAGAGATGAAAACTTTCTTTGGAAGAAAAGTAGCAATAGATGCGAGTATGTGTCTCTATCAGTACCTTATTGCCGTGAGGCAATCCGATGGCTCACAATTGACCAATGTGGATGGAGAAACTACATCGCATCTTTCCGGGTTTTTCTATAGAACGATTAGAATGGTGGACAATGGGTTGAAACCCATGTACGTTTTCGATGGTAAACCACCAGAAATGAAGGCAGGAGAACTTCAAAAAAGAACAGAAGTAAAGAAAAAAGCACAAGCAGAATTCGAAAAATTGAAAGAGGAAGGTGGATCAATCGAAGACGTGGCAAAATTTGAGAGAAGAACGGTTCGAGTCTCAAGAGAGCAAAATGAGGACGTCAAGAAATTATTGAAATTAATGGGTATTCCGTATGTTGAAGCTCCATGTGAGGCAGAGGCTCAATGTGCTGAACTAGCTAAAGCTGGAAAAGTATATGCGGCAGCTAGTGAAGATATGGATACATTATGCTATAGTCCACCGTATTTATTGAGACATTTAACATTCTCTGAAGCGAGAAAAATACCTGTTGATGAGATCAAAACGTCTGCTGTAGTTGAAGGATTGGAATTATCCAAAGAAAGTTTCGTTGATCTTTGCATTTTATTAGGATGTGATTATGTCGATTCAATTAAAGGTATCGGTCCTATTAATGCTCTAAAGTTAATCAAGGAGTTCGGATGTATCGAGAAAATTCTAGATCACTTCAAGGAAAATCCTAAGAAGTATAGCAGAAATACAATCCCAGAAAACTGGCTTTACAGAGAGGCTAGAGAATTGTTTTTGAAGCCAGAAGTCACTCCTGGGTCTGAAATTAATTTGAAATGGGATCATCCAGATGTTGATGGATTGATAGAATTCATGTGTAAGCAAAATGGATTCAGTGAAGAACGGATAAGAAGTGGTGCGGCCAAACTTTCTAAAGGTGTTAAGTCAAGTACACAGGGAAGATTAGATGGATTTTTCAAAGTAGCTAGTAAAAAAACCACAACAAACAAAAAGGTTACATCTAAAGTTCAAAAACCGAAAGCTAAGACTAGTTTTAGAGGTCTTAAAAAATAACCAATCTTTATGTTTATAATAGAATACACTTTTCAATTTCATCAAAATTTCAGTACAATATTTATTTTACATTTTGCATGCCCAAGTTTGTATTTTCAATGTAGGAACTTCTATGAAGTATAAATTCAGTATTAACGATAGTATGTGGTAACACACAGCTTTAGAGATCAATAGATAGATAGATGCCTGCCCAGTTTTTTTGCGCGAAAAATAAATAAAGTTGTTTTCAAATCTTCTTGAGCATATTAAAGCATATCTGATTTTTAATAAGTTACATTTGAGTCTTCAAGTCAAACCTTTATCAATGTTTAGCATCGAGCTATTGTATTGTTATAAAAACAAGGCATAACTTCATATATAATATAAAAGGAGCGAATGGAAAGAAAAAGCTTTCTTGATTTGCCTGCCCCTGAGGGATATATTGCAGGCTCTGCAAGAGGCGCTACAGGATTCACCACTACCTCGGAAGTAGGCTCCTTAAACCGTGGTGATACCAACAGAAATGATAGTGACAATGAAGGTATCGCAGATAATAATGAAAGCGGACTTTTAGGATTCAATTCTAAAACTCAAGAAGATGTTGAAGCCGATAAAATATATGGTGATGTTGAATCACGTCTTAATAAAAAGAGAAAACATAATGTAATCAAGGAAACAAAGGAGGAATTGAAAGACAAATACGTAAAAATAAGTAATGAATTTGTGGATCTAAAAAAGGGACTATCAAAAGTAAGTGAAAATGAATGGTTGAATTTACCTGAGGCTGGTGATTTTACGAGAAAAAATAAAAGATTCAGAGAAAGGGTACAAAGTGAAAAGCGGTTTTACAATGTATCTGATACTCTTATAACAGATTTACAAGACAAGACAAAGGAAGAAAGGTATTTAATGGATGAAAGTACCAACTTTGAGATGATTTCATCGACTAGAGACAAAATGTTGGGAGCAAAATTAGATCAGCTTGGATCAAAAAACAAGGACGCACAGAGTGAAAGTGATCATGCTACGAAAGAGTATTTGAATAATTTAGACAGGCTTATGAATTCTGAGTCGGATTTTGATGTTGCAGATATTGAGAAACTGCGATTGATCTTCAAATCCTTGAGACAAACGAACCCCAGAAGTTCTCATAATTGGATATCTAGTGCAAAGTTGGAAATTCAAGTCAAAAATTTTGACGAAGCACGAAAAATTTTGAGTGAGGGATGTAATTATTGCTCAAGAAATGAGAATATTTGGTATGAGTATTTAGTTTTGAATGAAAAAGATCAATTTAAATTTGATCAAATAATGAAAAAAAGCTTGAGCTTGAACCCCAAAAGTGAAAAGCTTTGGTTATTGAATATTAATTTTGAAACTGATGAATATCAGAAGATCAAAAAATGTGAAAGGGCTTTAAAATTTATAAATAGTAGCTTTAAACTCTGGAAGCTATATATCGATTTACAAGAAAGTAAGAAAGATAAAAAGAGAACCATAGAGATTGCAATCAATGTATTGCCTTATAATTGGGATCTATATTCACAATTACTAGAGTACAATAATTATGAGGAAAATAAAAAGTTATTAAATGAAGCAAGAAAAAGATCTCCTGATTCCATCGAAGTTTGGATCCAAGCATTAAAGTTGGAGGAAGATAATAATGCTAATCAAGAAAAAATATCAAAAATGTGTAATAAGGTTTTAAATCAGTTTAATGAGCATACTATCGAATGGTTCGAGAAATGTTGTGAATTGGATAAAAAATACCCAAAGGCATCGAAAGGGCTTATCGTGTCGTATTTAAGTAAGGTCAAAAGCGATAATAAAATTTTTGAAGTTCAGGATATGTACAGAAAAAGTATTGATTTGAATTTAAGCATAACAATTGGAATTTTCGAATACATATTGACTGACAACCCTCAAGAGATCCCCATCTGGAGAGACTTCTTCAATTTTTTGAGGATGAAAAGTGCTGATCAACATTATACTGAATTATTTAAATGGTACGAGTACTGCATTGAAATGAATAATGACATCGCTGAATTTTATTTGAGGTACTCTAAAGATTTATGGAGGTTGAATGATAATATTTTATTAGCAAAAAAAATTTTATATACTGGACTTAAACGTTTACCCGAAAACGTGAGCATGATTTTAGGTATTGTCAAATTAGAAATTGCTTGTGATAACTTCAAAAAGGCATTAGAAATCTTGCAAAAGAGTAGGTTGGCGAACTCAACAAGCTTTGATATTTTGAAAGAATTGATCAAGGTATCTAGGCAGCTATATCATTTCAGCCAAAAGAAAGTATCAGAAAACGGCGCTCCAGGGTTGACAGTACCGCTTGAAAGGATTGAAAGGTATATAGATGAAGGAACGAAGCAATTTCCTGAGAATGCGGAACAACTTCTTCTAATAAAGGGAGAACACTTCGAGATCGATTCGTTAGATATAACTAAAAGCAAGCAATTGTATGCTTTTGGTACAGACACATATAAACACAATATAGAATTTTGGATAAGATATGTTGATTTACTAGTAAAACATGATAAAAACATAATTAAAGCAAGATCTGTTTTGGACAAAGCACTCTCTATAAATGGGGTAAATGAGGATTTATGGATCTATAAGATCAAATTTGAAAGTCGAAATTCTAGAAATGGTAGATCTTCAATTGATGAATTGATTTCCAAGATTTTTCAAATTAACAATAAGTCTAGTAAGTTCTGGGATTTAAGGTTGCGGTATGAGGTAAATACAAAAAAAACAGAATTTAAGAAATTAATATTAAATTCCATGAAACAAACGAATTCAAGTCAGTTGATGATATTAAGAATTGCAATTACGTTTTTCTTAGTTTTTGAGAACTTTTCAAAGGCAGAAGTCTGGTTCAGAAACTCTATAAACAAAAACCCAAAAAACATCGATATTTATTGCTGGTTATTTATATTTTATAGAAAATCAGAACCTAAAAAAGCAGAAGAAATAATCAATGAGATAGAAAAAGTAGATGACAAGCAAGGAAAGTTTTGGACTATTGTGAGCCAAGATGTTAGAAATTTTAAATTGAAAACTCTCAACTTAGTTGAGCTCACAGCTGAGAAGTTAATAGAAGACAATGATATCTGAGTTTTTTTCTTCAGGAAATGAAATATCAATTATTAAAAAACAAATATCACAATATTAAAGTTATATATATAATTATAAATTTATAGAAACGACAAGTACTTATCCTTGTAGATTCAGATTCAGAATGTGAAAGAAAATCAGTATTTTCAAATAGTAAATACAAACATGCAAAAAAAAAAAGTATATAAATAACGAAAACTCAAATACAGCTAGCATCAAAAGGAAATATAATCCAATGGACCACAGATTGTAGCAACATATGCCAAAATTTATCAAAACAATTATATAAGACATGAGTCATGATAATTTAGATATTTTGGGTGACTGCATAAGAAGTCTCAATAATAGTAATCAGTCATTACAGAAGATTATCAGGAATCAAGATGATGTTTTAAAACCAACTACTTCCAGTACGGATAATTCTGAAATAAATGAATACAAAAGATTGAAGAAAATAATAAAATGCAAAAAGGTTTATAAAATTTACTCTTTGAGTAACATAAATCTGCAAATATCCAAATATAATGATATAAAGAATAAAAAAATTGTAACACTGTTGGAGATTTTCGAAAAGTTAATAAACTTGAAATTGAAGGAGAAAGAAAACTTGATGAATCGTGTTGAACTACTCCAGGACAAGTTAGAACAATTTGTCAACTATCAAAATTTGAATCTTACAAATTTGGACTCAGGTGAGCTTCTTAAAAAAGATGAAGTTGTCGATAGTATTACACCAAGTGAAAGAAGAGAAATCGAAAATTTGGATGAAGAAATAAACAATTACAAATTCCAAATCTCCAAAATTCAATTGAGAAAAATAAAGCAGAAGTAATTATTCTCTCATAATATAGGAGTATGCCTGTTCATGGATTTCTTTATTGATTGTTTAGCTGTATTTTAGTTTCGTTTTGTTTTGTTTTTACTTTTCTTGCTTTTTTGGGTATTTTTTGCTTATCCATTTCTCCTTTTTACTCTAATTTTGAACTTAGGTTTCTTTTTCCAATATACGAATATATGATCTTACTAAAAATTGAACCAAAGCAAATGAGTACATATAACTTGATATTCAAGTGCTGTTGATGATATTCGTGAATCACCAATAAGTCATTGAGAGTAATTATCAATAGCGACATAATTTCTTCGACAGACTGACGCTGAAGAAAAAAATATAATTAGATTTGTAATCAAATTACGGAAGAACTTCAATCAACAGAAATATAAAATACCAATGAAATATGGTTTTAATTCTCTGTGATTTTTTTCTATTAGGATTATCAAAAATTTGAAGATTGATGAATGAAGAGCTTAAGTAATTAAGAAATGAACGAAGAGTCTCCAGACTCTGTTAATCAGAAACGAAAACAAAAAAGAGGACCAAGATCAAGAGATGAGATAATCTCAAAACAATTATCTTGGATCTTGAGGCACGGCGCAAAGCAAGAAAACTTACCAATCACACAAGATGGTTATATTTCGATCAGTTTGCTTCTTAGGTCCAACAAACTCAAAAGTTTGAAGGTAACACAACTGGATATAATAAGAATTGCAAGAAATGATAATAAAAAACGGTACAGTATTCGTGACACAAAAAACAAGAAAGTCATCGATGATATTTCAGATTGTTCAGTTCCGCAGGATGCTGAAATTTGTGCGAATCAAGGACACTCTATGCAAGATATCGAGGTTAACCTTGAGAAAATTTCAAAAATGAAGCCAGGGGAACAAATTATTCATGGAACTAGTTTAAAAAATTGGAAGCAAATTGAAGAGAGTGGCTATTTGAGCAAAATGACAAGAAATCATATACACTTCTCCGTAGGCTTATTGAATAATGATGCCGGAGTTGACGTGATAAGTGGAATGAGACAAAATTGCACAGTTTTCATTTATGTTGATTTTGAATCCTCAAAAAGAGAGAACATAGAATTTTATAAAAGCAAAAACAATGTGATTTTGTCAGCTGGAATCGAAGGAAAAATTCCAATGAAATGTTTTGAAAAAGTGGTTACTAAGAAAGGAGAAAACTTACTTTGATTTATTATACAAAATGTTAACTCACTGGGTGAGCCTATAACCAGAAACTCATGATTGATAATTGTATCGATTTGTATTATATTACAATGTCATAAATTAATTTTGCTCGTAAGCAATGAATCGTAAAGATGAAAATAACTATAATATAAATATTAAAAAGGGAGAAATTTTGGAAAAAAGACACCCTATTAATAATTTCGAGATGATAAGTTAATCGAATTTAACTGCTATCTTCTCTATAATTCCTGTGGCCTCTGAATTATCATCTGTATTGCCAATTTCACTAGGACTACATATATCAGACTCATTTTTTCCTGGACTATCTTTATTGTTCTTCAAAAGAGTAGAGATGGATGGAATTTCCTTGGTTCTGTCTTTACCATTTCTCAGGGATTCCAAAGTAATGCTTGGTGCAGAAGGACTAATAACATCATTCTCATCTTCGTCGTTGTGATCAAAATCCTTATCCTCATCCTCATCATCTTCTCCCTCATCATTGAATTGAAATCTCGAATAGTGAGGAGTCTTTACATATCCTGTGAACTTACTGCTGCCATATGTAGCACCTTCACCAGTTGAATTGATTCCTGAATTAGCCGTAGCCGAACTGATAGTTAGAAATGTTTTTTTCATATTATTCTTAGGTGGTGTTAAAGCCTGTAGATTCGAATTTTTCGAAGATACTGCTAAAAGACCATTTTGTCTTGAACTTTGAAACGTATTTGAGGATGTATTTGTTTCATTTTTTCTGTAATCATCATCATCATTGAATTGAAAAGTCAAATGGTGAGGTGTTTTCAAATGAGTACGATTATCTGAAATCGATAATTTTTGTATTCTTTCGCTCACAGCTTGATCTTGGTCATTGAGAATGTTATCTTTGCTCATAGAAGGATCATTCAATTGACGGTTTTTGTGAAACTCAGGATCATAATATTCACCCGGAGACTTATTTTCTGAGGACCCAACTCCAATGAAATCACCCCATTCCATTAACTGGAAAATCAATGTCATATTTGGGGAAATGTCCTTAGCTTTACCTTTAACAAAATTGTATGCATTAGCCAAATTCAAATTTTCCAATTTCATAATACATGCGATAACCAAAGAAGCTGACCGTGATACACCACATTGGCAATGAATTAATACCTTCTTGTTTTTGCGTATGAAGTCACAAATTATCTGGCTTGTCAAATATGGCAAATTATCAAATATTTTAGAAGTATGGGACCAAGGAATATACAAATAAGAAATGTTTTTCTCCTGTTCGTTTGATGATCTTTTCATTTTTTTATAGATTTTGCAAGAGCTTTTTGACACCTTTGGCATGAAAGATGCTTCGGAATGCAAGGATTTCTCGTCTTCCGAATCTGCAAACTCATTCTTATAAATCTTGTTAATCAAAATTTCGTCGATGATTTCCTTTTCAGTGACTTGCTTGAATAAATTTGCAGCTGAATCATCATTTATAAGATATGAATCAATATTTGCGCATTCATTGAATGGAGCCACTACTTCCTTTGCGACATTGACGACCAAATCAAACTCCAGAATTTCTTCGAATGACTTTGGTTCAGAGTATAAATAAAGCAAAGACTTATAGATATCCGCTGGACCATCAGGATACGCATTCTTTTTGAATTCATACTCAGGAAACTCATTGGAATTCAAAGAGTTTGAAGGAAGGTTATTCTGAAGCGTATGAGATTGAGTAGACTGAGTGGAAAGAACAGTTGGAAGACCTCTTTGGCTTTGAAAAGGCATTGAGCCGATTGAATTGTTATTATGAATGATGATATCGTTATTATGATGGCTGTAATTATCAAATGTTACAGCAGGGCCTTCTACCCTTGCTGAATAAAGAACTGAAGTTATATCATTGTCATCGCCGTAATTAGAGGATTTATCACTCAAGATATCGTCATAATTGTTAGCTGGGGCAGGAACGGTAGATGCAACATTTTGTTGAGATAAATGATTATCTGGAATTGACAATGATAATAATGCCTTTTTCTTGAGAGGAGAGGAGTTATTGTTGGATATGGTACTTGTGGGTATGGTTGAATTATGATGGGTTGGAGGTGAGATAGGCAGATGGACTGCCGGTACTGGTGTTGAGACGGCAACTGCATTACTAGTAGGATTAGAAGGAGACATTGAATACAATTTAACTGATTGATTGGAAAGTCTAGAGTTTGGGTTACTTAAGTTCAGTTGACTAATTTTTTTTCTTAAATTCTGAGCATTTTCATTGTGGTTAGCAAAAGAACCTGGAGGAGCCAACCAGTTTAAATGGCAAGCCTGATTGGTGGTGGTAGACAATTTTTCACCATTGAAATCTGAGATTGGAGTTTTATTAGGAGGTGTAATTTCGGGATGTGTAGAAGCAGGAGCACCGAGATTGAAGGAGGATGCAGGGACATTAGGAGCATGACTTCCAAGATTGAAGGAGGACGCGACAGGGGTGGAAATTTTCAAATTCAAGTTATTCATGGACTTGCGGGGAGTCAAGGAATTCAAGCGATGGCCCGCAGAGGGAGGTTGAACCAATACAGGGGGGACCTGGACGCTGAACTTATTATGGCAGCTGTTATCTGAACTCATGGAATAGGATTAGAGAAACACACATATATAAACAGTTGCGGGGGAGGCAAGCTTTGGAAGGATGGTTGGTGATCAATCAGGAACGGTATAAGGAACGAGGTATGTGTCTATGTGAGCAATAAATAGAGAGCACACGGTTAGCGATAACGGAGCTTCTGGTGACCTGGAGAACAGAAACTTGCAACGAGGGGGGCAGTTTCTGGGGACTTGCAAGGGGGGGTTATAAGAGATTCGGGGGAAACCAGTTGGTTGCTTCAGTGAACAAGCTCTTTTTCGGACACTGGTGGTTGTAGAAGAGTACTGTTGGAGACAACCAAGTAGCGGTGATATAGCTTATGGCTGGGATTATAGCTGATGTTTGGAAGCACAGTGGTACAACTTTTGCGGACTGGGGCGATCAGTTGATGTATCTTGTTTCTTGAAGGGTCGTCTATGTATGATATTCACTGTGGGACAACCAACTTATTTTTTTTTCTCTGTTTGTGTGTACGTGTGCGCTGGTAACTTTATAAGATACAGAATGAATCTGTTTCATATACAGAAAACTGATAATTTTTTTTGTGATACCTGAAGCCAATTGGGAGATTTTATTGCTGGGGGGGGGGCTTTTCAGTAGGGTAAGAGACCCCAAAGAAAACAAAGAGCTCGCAACCCATGCTAGCCATCGTTTATAATCGTATATGTCATCGGTCATAACCAGGATTGAGCCATAGCTCATAACCTTACTCCGGGCACACAACTCTAAATTGTATCAGGGTTCACAACTGTAACTGCACAACGCTCGTAACCCTATATAATCGGTGCTCATAATCTGTGGTTGATTTATCCACCCACTACTACCAGCAGGCCAATCCACCCACCGGCCGGACACAGCACATTTTTTACACACATACGCGGACATACAGCTCGGGCAGCTCAACGGGAAACACATCTGGCTGTTTTGGGCCTGCATTCGGAGAAAGGAAAAAAATCAACATGTAAGAAGAACTGTCTGGAAGGCTGAAACCACAAGAAAGCTTCGGATAACAAAAAACCCATCAGGGACTGATCATACGTGACTCGCCAGCAGTCTAAACGCCTCATAAAATTCGATCAAGCAGCCAACAGCAAATACCAATAATAATTGCCAATGGCAAATACTGCAATAGCCGATAATTCTCAGCTGCCAGTTTGTCACTTTTTTTTTCTTTTCCCAGCTTGCTGGCCAGCTGACCAGCCTATAGGTCAGCCAGTTCGCCCAGGTCGCCCACTGGAGGCTCTTCGCAGATTCTTCTGGTAATTTCTTCTGCAGTTTTCTCCCTGTATCAAAAATTTGACTATCTTTTCCGTGCCCGCATTCAACGCTAACAATTTTTTTTTTCTTGGGGGACTCTGTCTAGACAGTAGTAAATTTTTACAGCGGCCTCTTCACATAATTTCCTGAATCATATAAATACCACCCACATCCCGCCCATTAAGATGCCTGAACCCACGTTTCCAAGATCAAACAGCATATACAGTAACATATACTACAAAACATCGCCAAACACGTCCTCAAAAATGCCTAGACAATCCTCCAGAAGAGCCCCAGTCTCCAGACCATCCCAAGCCAGACACGCCTCCACCATGGCTGCCCCAAGATCTGCTGCTATGTCTGCCCCACAACACCGTGCCCCACCTCCAGCTGCTGCTGCTGCCCCTGTCGCCGCTGCCCCACAGCAACCTGGTCTTTTCGCTAACATGGCTTCCACCGCCGCTGGTGTTGCTGTCGGTTCCGCTGTCGGCCACACCATTGGTGCTGGTCTTACCTCCATGTTTGGTGGCTCCTCCTCCTCTGCTCCTGTTGAACAACAACAGCAGGTCATTCCAGCTTCCAGCAACGCTACCGCTAACGAAGGCATCAAGTCCTGCGAAGTCGACGCTAGAGCTTTCACCAAGTGTCTTGACGACAACAGTGGCAATATGCAAATCTGTGACTGGTACTTGCAACAGTTGAAGTCATGCCAAGAAGCTGCTCGTCAATATTAGGTCTCTGATAATACTCTTTGTTTCCCTTGCAGATTATCATTAAAAAACAGATAAAGATATACTTTAATTCTATTTGAAAGTTTGAAATTCATGCCCTGTTTTCATGTTTTCTCACTCTCCCATGTATATATCGATGGCAATATATTATAATAATAAAACTTTTTATCGATGCTTTGTGTAGTCTGGTTCTGATCTGGATCATCAGTCACCATTGAACTAAACAGCCCAATAAATATGTTGATCAATTAACTTACAGATGTGTCTCTTCAAATTATAATAAAGTGCTTTCTTTTTTTTTTTAAGTTTATTAAAGTAAATAGAATGTAGTGAAAGTTACACAAATGGAAAAAAAAAACAAATCAAGAAAAATCACCAGCTGTCAATCTAAAAATACTGCAAACTCAGAAAGTCTGGTCAAGAATAGATGAATGTCCAATCAGTGAGAATACAAGAAAACTTGTTATTGGTCAAAGTAAAATAACCTGTCATCGACATCTAGTGGGGAAAAAAAGGCAAATCTGCTAAGTAGTCATAGATACACAAAAATTGACAGTTATTATACCGTTTTTTATCACTAATATCACATTTCAAACTTAAATTCCTTTTCATGACCTGATGATTGATTCTATATGTGCTTTCCAAATTGTAATATGTGTGTTGTGTGTGTGTGTGTATGTGTATGCTTAAGTGGGAAGATATTACTATTAAAATTTATGAATTGGTTTGTAGTCAGCCAGAACTGTCCGTAAAAATTTTAATTTCATTTACAAAACCCCCAATGTCATATAAATGGTTTGTTTTTTTCTGTCATGTTAGGTAGTAGGATATTAATAAAAACTGAATTTGTGTTTTTGCTTACCCAAAAGACCTGGCTACATGTTTTTCCGCGTTTTGGCTACCTTTTTCTTTGCATTGTCTGAGATTAGCAAGCATATTTATACCTCAGACTTTCGTTGTTTTTTGCTGTTTTTGTTCTTGTTTCCTCTTCTTCTCTGAAAGTTGCTAGTATCAATTGATTATCTGTATGGAGCATCAGCGTCCAAACAGTATTGAATTTCCTGTTCCCATTTGTCACCGTTTTCCAAAAGCTTTTCCTTATTGTATAACAATTCTTCTCTAGTTTGTGTACTGTATTCAACGTTAGGAGTTTCCACAATGGCATCAACAGGACAACTTTCTTGACAGTAACCACAGTAGATACATTTAGTCATGTCGATATCGTATTTGTAGGTTCTTCTACTACCATCAGCTCTTTCTTCAGCTTCAATGGTGATGGCTTGGGCAGGACAAATGGCCTCACATAATTTACAGGCAATACATCTTTCTTCACCACTTGGGTATCTTCTGAGAGCATGTTCACCTCTGAATCTTGGGGATAATGGACCCTTTTCGTATGGATAGTAAATGGTGTATGGGGCTCTGAAATACATTTCCAAACATATGTACATACCTCTGAACATTTCTCCCAAAAGGAAGAACTTGGTAGCTTTATCCAAGGCAGATTCTTTACTTTCCTCCCATGTCTTTGGTCTGACGATTCTGAAGTCGTTTGGCACCTTGCTGGACAATGTACCTCCTGTTGCCAATGTGGTGGATGCCTCGAACGGCTTGAAGGCTCTGACGCTGGTGCTAAACAATCTCTTGTTCAATAATGTTCTATTGAGCATTTTTTCTCTTCTATGGGGCTATTTTTGGTTGCTTTTTCTTTTTCTTTTGCTGTTTCCAGGTTGTATGTGCTGTATCTTGGCTGATGGGATATCGCGAGTATTTTTGAAAACACAATCAGATTCTCCTTTTTCTCAACGGGGTTCTCAACGATCAGATGGGATCTTGTAATTGCAATTCAAACACTGTTAAAAACACTATTAAAACAGTTTGGCACTGATAGACACTGTGTGACAAATATTGAACTTTGTTAGATATAGGTCTTAGCTAGCAGGATCAATTACAAATTGTACTGCTGAAAAGTATTAGAAACCAACAAAAAAAAATCCCTAGTATTGTACATTATTAGAAAAATGTTACAAAAAAAAATTGCCTATATAAACAATCCCACTAATAAAAACTCATATAATGAAAATTACATACAAAACAGTTATAAAAGCCCTGTATACACTTCACTAACTAAGATAGCTAGAGAAAACTATGGGAAAAAAATTTTTTTTTTTTCTCTCTTCGCAAAGAGAAATCAAATAATTTATAAAACCGATATTTTTATTGGCTGGGAACCCAGAAGACAGATCTTTGGCAAAAATTTTGTACTGTCGCAGTGCGAGTCAGAAAAAAAGAGTATTTGTGGCACGTGCAAGGCACGTGAAAAAACTGATATGCTTGTTCACGTGATACTCACGTTTTGTATTAGTTTGTGGCAAAGTACTTACGTAAACTATTGGTAAATAGAAACCTGTTAAGCCAGTATTATCTGAATTAATATTGTGTTGTGTTGTAAGAGAATAGAAAAGAATACAGATAAAAGAAAAAGGAGGAATATAGAAATTACATAAATATTATCTCTCTCGAATCAAATCATTAGGAATAATACAATGGATTAAGGAACTATAGACTTAGAGTCGTACAGTAATCACCAAGATCAACAAAACCTATTGGTAAAGACGCTTCATGAAGACAACAAACAGAAAACGAAATAATACTAACCTATAAATTTCGCAGTAGGATCACCAAGATCAAAGAACTGAAAAAGGATCATGGTTTGTGGACAGTAGATACAGAAAGAACAGCGCAGCCTCAGCTGAATAATTTTAAAAAAAAGTAACCATTGAAAACTTTCACTTGTTCAGCCAAAAATACATGTTATTTAGATATAACTTACATCTGAGTGTAACTCAGTGGATATAATGTTACAATGGCTGTATGGAAGTTTGGAAACTTGGAGTAGACCACCCAAAAGCGAAATCTGAGAGAAAAAAAATACGAAGATAGTAAGCTAGCTGATTTTAAATATTGTAATCTTTCTCAAAACTTTGTCTGTTGACACAAATAGTGATTCTGGTAACGGACTCTGTTAAGTCATTAAGTTTACAAACATTGTTGCACAAATCATTGCAAAAAGTTGTATTTTCAAAAAAAATTTCAATGCAATTCCAAAATATCAAATTGTTAAGACTCTAAAATCTAGTATTCAAGCAATACTGTAAATTTGAGTTGACATCCCCATACTTGAGTGTCCTAAAAAACAAAATCAAATCCGAAAATCGTTCAAATTCTGCGTACCAAAAATCCTCACACAATCATCTGAATTTCCCGCAGCACAATAGAGAAAATTCCAAATTAAAATACAAAAGGTTTACAGAGACAATAAATAAACAGATTACAAAGAATGTACCCATACAATCAATCGTGTATATATTTTTATATTTCTAGACCACTGAAAGGAACACAAGAGTTTCCAATCAGCCAATTGCATGAGGGTAAATTTATTTAGGCTTCGCTTTGAATCGCAAATATCACCGAATCGATAAGAGGATCTTCGAAGAAGTCAGAATTGATTAGAATATTCCATTTCCCATTTATGTTTTATACCTATACAACACAAAATCACATCAATATGATCGAAACATTATTCTTAATCAGCATGGTTAACTCATTTGATAATCTGAAAATTTTGAAAAATAGAAAGAGGTGAAGTTGATGATTACCAGGTAGGCTTCATATATGTATTCATAAACATTTTACGGCTCATCACTATTATTTTTTTTTTTTTTTATTTTTTTCTCGCTCGATTTTTCGAGATTTAATCTCTACCCAATTTGCGTAGTGATGCGGGTAATCCTTGCCAGCACCAGTACTACGTAAAAAACTATTCCAATACTTAGCAATATACAATTGATAGACAAGCAAGACTAAAAATACTTATCATATCACAATACATTAATCTATATAATCAGTCTATAGGCTTCTGTATTCATTGCATTGTCTATTTTGAAATGACTCACCACCTATTCTCGAAAGATCAAACCCCTCTACCCCGTAGCTTGTCAAGCTGATCTTTCAAATAATTCATGTCAAAAGGTTTGATATTGTCTGGATTATTTTCAATATCAATGACATCATCATCATCATCATCATTGCCTTTCAGAGACTCACCCTCTTGAAACTCATAGGTTGGATCCGTCGGAAGTATACTGAACTTTCTTTCAACTTTACAATGATTTCTAAATTCATTCTCATTCTGTAGATCCAAATCCTTGATTTCGTTGATGTACTTCATCTTATCAATTTCTTTGAACCAACCCTTACCATTTTTCATGCTTTGATCGAATTCGTAAACTTTCCATTCAATTCCATACGTCTTTGTTATCAAAACATAAACAGTATGCAACGGAAATCTCAAATTTGATAAATCCTGCTTTCTATTCAAGTTCAAGAAATAACCTAGCAAAATCCGAAGAATCACTCTGTGAGAAATTATCAATAAATTGCTATTTCTCAATCTTTCAATCTCCATAATGAGAGGCTTCAAGCGATCAATAACTTGCAAATAGCTCTCTCCTCCTGGACCAGGATAACAATAACTAATTTTATCCTCAAGCCTCTTATCAAATTCTTCCGGATACTTGTTAAGAATCTCATTATATGTCATTCCACTGAATTTAGATGTCTCTTGCTGATCAAGCATCTTGAATCGCTTTATGGAGTATTTCCATTGAGGAAAGTAATTACTGGTTTCTATAGTTCTTTTCAATCTTGAGGTCCAAATGCTCAAATTGCAACTACCATAAGCAGATTCATCGCTGCTATCATCAGAGCTATTATCATCGTTATCAAATTTATTACCCTCATCATCATTATTATCATCATCATCATCGCTATCAATAATGGCCTCTTCATTTTTATCAACAAATAAATCATCGCTAATTATCTCATGTTTTTTTAACAAAACTTTATTATTCGAAATCCTATCACAATTGCTATCTACACTAGTGTGTTCGGAATAATCTTTGAGTCTGTTGAAAGAAGTTGTTCTTTCCTTTTCACCATTAGCTTCATCGTTTTCGTGTCCTTTCAAGGTGAATCTAGTGATTTCATTATAATAGTCAATCTTATATACTTCCTCTAACTTTGTTTGCTCAATAATGTCTTGAGTATATCGCAAAACTAAGTCCTCTATCCATCTCGCGAAACATTTTGAAAAAGTCTTACCACGTTTCGTCAAAGAAGAGTCTCCTCCTATTCTACCATTTTGATTATCTAATGATTCACCGCTTCTACTAAGTATTATCAATTTTTCTGTCAAATTGAAATTCAACAAGTAGTTTGCTGTTGATATAGCCAAAAACCCATTAATATTGTAATTGATAATTTTTTGACCAACATTGATAATCTTTATATATTGAACTTTAGAATTTCTTTTCCCACTGAAAACTTTATTTTCTTTAAATTCATCAATTGTTTCGTAAATTTTTTCATAATTCTCTACCCTTTTCAAAAAATCTCTTATAGCTAAATTTTTATTCTTCAATCCCGCATAGTCTGGACCATTCATCTTTAAAATGATATTATTTTCAATAATTTTGAAATCATTACAAATACTCTCAATGAATAATATTTTAATCTTTCGATTACCTAACTTTTCATGTATTCTTTTGATTAGGTTGAATCTCCTGGATTTGGTCGTATTGGTAGCATCAAATATACCTATCAGTCCATTATCATTTACCAAATAATCCAAAAGCTCATCTAAGGTGTCCATTGCCCATTTTTCTCTGAGTTTTTTACTTTCAGCATTATCGAAATTGAAGAATTCTGAGTCATGGAATGCATTTTCGGCATTTGTTTCCTTTTGGTGTTTTCTTCTTGTGTTTCCCACATTGAATATTTTGCACTCATGATGTATCCAATTTAGGTATCGGGCCAACTTTTTGGTGATGTATGATTTTCCTCTTGCAGGAAGGCCAACCATTATTATGATAAGCTTTGAATCAATGTTCATGAGTGTTCCATTTGGCGATGTCAAAGAACTCGTTAAGCCTGGTATGTCTACAGTAGTGGATCTTCTTTTTCTTATAAGATTGCTTCTAGGAGGATTTTCAGCATCGAGGCTAGAATCACTGGTGTTTCCACCTGAACCCATGTTTGACCCCTTTGGCGAGTCTCCCAGCGGATCATTATTTGATTTTTGCAGAGCTGGAGTTTTGCTATCAAGGTTTGAATCATTGTTTGCGTCATTATTTGCGTCAACATTAGTATCAATATTTTGTGGTTTGTAATTCGGCACTTTGAACACCAACTTCGAGGGGAAATTTTCGTGAGAATCTTCCGAACTTCCTCTATCACTCTTTGACATACTCATTGTCTATCAGGGAAATTAGCTTGGAATTGTTTATAAATATTTTATGGTTGCTCTGAAGCAAATTGTTCACCAGTAGCTTGACTGGAATAATTGTGTTTCTAAAATGTTGTGTGCCTGAATAAAAATTGCTGAAATTTACTAGTATCGTTCAATTTTTTTTTGTCTTTCTTTCAGATAAATATCTTTTAAACAATTGTCAACAATTTTATCATTTTAAATGAAAGCTCATTCGTTATAATTAGTTTGTATATGACTTTAGCAACTCAATGTTTCTCAGGAAAGATATGGCATGTTGAATATCTAATAAATAAATGATCATCATTTTGACAGCTGCCGTCTGGCAAATAGACAGAGTTTCTTTTTCAATGATGCTGCAATCTAAAAAAAAGAGAGAATTGAACGAGTCACACCAGGGCTCAAAGCCCAGACATGGTGCTATGCTGATCCAAATAACAGCTTGTCAAGACCTTATTCTTCATTGAACCAACTATTCATCTAAAGTACTTATCCAAACGCATAGACTATCCAAATTTTGACTATTTTGATCAAAAATAGCTGAATTTATTAGAAGGTTGATTTCTTGAGAAACAATTCCAAAATTTTGAATTTTCGAAGTGGAATAATGTCTCTTGAATTCACAAACTACGCTGCAGGGGCGCGGGTCCACATCCCAAATATTTTAATCCAAGGTAAGTCTTCGATTAACTACGGCATCATCCAAGTGGTTCATAATGAGAATAAATTTCCCCCACAATCTTTCGAGGTTAACTCTAATATTTTCAAATTATTGGTGCATCTTGAGCCAGGGTTGAATCGATTGGTCATCACCCATTACTCGGGGTCTTTTGTCAATGGATATCCAAAGTTCGATCAGAAACAACAATTCCAACCACTTCAAGCTGAATTTCCAATATACTACGATAAGATACCTGATGTTCCAGAGGTCCAAATGTGCTTATTGGTCGCAAAGGACTCCCCTCAGGTATTTGATTCAATGGACTACAAAATCAAATTTGAAGGTAACGATATCAATGCCGCAGTGAGAAAGTTGAGAATGGCTGCAAGATTGATGGAAGCTTTCACAGCAGAGCAAATGCTAAGAAATGGATTCGGAAATAGAGCTTTCCGTTTTGCCGAAGAAGTGGCAGCTGATACTATTTCCTCTCAAGAAAATGGCAGAGTTTTTCGACCAACTGTAAAGATTCATATAATACCAATGGAGCAAACAGTAGCCCAAATTCGTGATCCGGATAATGCCCAGCAAAACCCCAACGCAAAGCATGCCGGAATATTATTTGATTGGGCAAGAAATGCTATAAACAATTATAAAAATAATGAAGGAAAAAAGTATCCTTCGTTTCTTCATCCAATGGCCCAGAAAGCTTGTATCATAATGGATACTCATTGGGAGCCTAGAATCAAACTCTTATTAGGACATGCTGCCTTAGGTGGTATTCCTCAAGCTATTTGTGGTTCTCATGGTTTATGGAGTTGGCCAAATTGTTATGAGGATTTATACTCATGCTTTAGTGATTGCACTATCACCGATACATCGAGAGTGGTTAATGATTTGAATGAAGGTGGAACAGCCTGGGAAGCGCTAACTGTTTCAATGGGAGCATTTTTCCATGAAATTGGTCATCTGTTAGGCTGCCCTCATGCATTAGAGGGTGTTATGAGACGAGGCTATACGGTCTTGAATAGGTCTTTTATGACAAAAGAATTTGCGTGTGCTAGAACTCAGAGAATTGAACATGAACCAATCAATCCTATCGATGAATGTATATGGGATCGTCGAGATATCGTTAGGTTTGTGTATCTAGAAAATTTCAAAACACCAACTGACTATCAAGATGATTCTTTAATAAATGATGTTAGAACTAACCCTGATTCATATTCAGCACCTGATATTGTCGCAACAGCTGAAGGATTTTCCATTAATGCTGATACTGGTGTATATCTTATTGAGCTACGTGCAGAAGATATTGGTTGGAATCACGTTGAGTTTTTACCAAAGCTTTCAAATAGAGGTTCTGGTCCTGTCAAAAACTTGTTCCTTAAATACAAAGAAATTGATAAAATGATTCCTGATAGGTTCAGAAATAAACCAATGGAAATGTGGGTTTTAGCATACGGAGGAAAACAGACCGATGTCAAAGATATCATCTCTGCAAGAAGTTCAGTCACTGGCGATTTCGGTTATGGAAGAGAATTAGTGGCTTTCAAATCGAATGAATACGGTGGTAATGCAAACAAAAGTCCAATCATTGCAATCAATCCGAAAAATTTGATCAATATTCGAGTTTTCTATGGTATGGCTCTTGACGGTATAGAATTCATGCATAAGACAGAGCCTAGTTCTATTCACTCCGGTAGATTTTTCAAACACCACTCTTCAAACTCGAACATTTCGGTGAAGAAGAATGCTTTATTTGGAAATAGAACCAATACCTATGCTGATATCCCTTTCTCTGGAAGTGAGTTTTTAGCACAAATCAATGTTCGCAGTGGTGCCTGGGTTGATGCTGTTCAAATTGTCACTAATCAGAAGATAACTCAATGGTTTGGTAATTCTACAGGAGGCAGTGGGCATAAACTTATACCTCCTCCTGGTTATCAATTTGTGGGAATCACAGGCCAAATCGGTGACTGGATCAACAGCATCCAAGCAATGTACTCAAATCCCTAAAGTTCATCAGGATATTTATATTAAAAATTGTTTATTTTCTGTCCTAATATTACACTATATATTGATATGTTTATATATTACTCAATAGAAGGGTGCCCAGCCTCTAAATAGAAGCGCAAGCTTTTTATAATCAGTAGCCGTCAATATTAATTCTCGAACAACTCCTTCCGAGCTTAAATCTTTAGCTTCTAATTTTTCACGAACTGCCAAAACTGCTCGCGTAGCTTCCATCCCTTCATCAGCTTCGTGGATACTGTCAAAACTAACCTTTGATTTTTGGAAGTCAATATCATTATATGTTGGATCTTCATCATTCTCATCATTTTCCTGCAATCTTTTTCTTCGCAAAGGAGAAATAGTCCACATATACAAAGGATCCCATTTTAAAATTTCTAAGATGCCATTGATGTGTTCCTTATTATTTCGAAGAACCGTGAACACATTTTCACATGACTTTCGAAAAACTCCTTCGACTCCACTAACCCCAAAACCATCTACTATATCTCTAGTTAGCCTAAAGGGAACAGTTTCGGGAATTGATAATAATTTTCCTTGATCGAACGCAATACCTAGATCAATATGAATCGGCTCACCCGTTGTTTTATCAATCAAAATATTATTACAATGCCTATCTCCTAATCCAAGAATATAGCCAACAATGGAACACGTTGCAGTTCCTCTGCTATATTTAACCCTGCTTTCGAACCAGTCATACGGATTTGTGAAATTCATGAAAAAAAATTGGTGAAAAACTGGACTTATTCCAGTATCATATAAATAATTTTTGAAGTTTTCAACTCTTTCATTCATAGATAAACTCTCCCATTGAGACATTTTTTTAACTGCCCCGTGATGAGTTATGCTATCAAATTTAGCATGCAATGAGTAAATAGCATCCAAAAAACTTATGGAGTTCGCAACAAATTCGATTAAACCTGCTTGAGGCCCAAGAGGAACAACATTATAGGTCCGCATATTCAATTTTCTGTCGCTTATTTCTTTTTTTTTTATCAACATTTGATTCACTTTAGAAAATATTTGTTCCATTATAGAATCCTGACGTAAATCATCTGTACCACCCTTGAAAAGCACTCTAGCTTTTGTACCATCACTTAAATCAAAAACAACTATCTTGGGTCTACTGACACCGGTGCTAGATATAAAGATTCTATTCGAAATCCCGTTTATAGTGGGTGACATATTGTCATACTCAAATAGTTCTTTTTTGACAGGAACTTCCTTAGTAGGAAGTAAAAGTTTCAACAGAGGTAATATGCGAGTCCAAAATGTACCCAGTTGAATTTCATTCAAATGAATCTGATTCAGATTTTTGGCTACTTCAAAATTTGCAATGCTAATGCACTCTTTCACTAATTGTTCAATGCTATTCATGTATCTATTAGCAAAAGCCGAGTCTTTATCTCTAATGAGATTCCATAAAGTAACAGCAGCCATGATTCTGGATTTCATAATTGGATCAGGATGTTTGTTAAACTCCTTCTGCAAGATCAATGATTTGAGAATATATAAACAGTGATACGGATGATTCAATGTCACATTGAACAATATTTTTTGCAAAGTTCCCTGGAATGTCAGAGAATCATTCGCAAGTTTGGAAAATAATTGACTGATTGACGGCAATATTTTGTAAAACTGAAATTCAAGCTTTGATTCAAAAAATAATTGCCTAACCATACTATTAACCGACGATTTATCAGAATATTTGAACCAAAGAACAAAGAATCTATCTCCATCTGTATCAACATATTCATCACTATTCAAAATACTTTTAAAATAAAAGTATATCGAATATTTGATAAATTTTTCTTCTGTCTCCATCATCAGTTTCATGTAACTTTTATCGGAAACTATTTGTCGTTTAAGCTTATATGCAAATCTTTTTGCTTCTAGAGAGTTTATATCAACCGATTCTTTCAAGTCTTTGGTTTTAATATCAATAATTCTTTGATATTTATTTATTTCATCTCTTAAATGAAGTACTTTGAGCTGCCTGTCACAAAAATTTGCAAATACATGATTCATTTTGGTCTCATGTATGCTTGCTCTGTTCTCGGTTGTACTTTCGAAATATGGTTTTATATATTCGTTTAGAATAGCTGATGGGTTTTCCTGTTTCGAAATATCGAGCCAGTCAACTAAAATTGCATCTATTAGCTGCGTGGTTACAAGCTTCTTAATTAATTGAGAATTGATTTCGACCACATTATTTTTCAAGTTCTTCATCATTTGAATTGGGGTATACGTTTCTTTTTGATCCCAAAGATTCAATGCATAACTGAAATTTGCGACGGCAATTGCTCCGTTTTTCAAAATATCCAGTGTGACATTAGAAAATTCATTGTTGATTATATTTCTAATAGACATGATTGAATTAATAGCCTTCTGTGGTTCGTTATTCAATCTTGCAAAATTTCCAAAAGTATGAAGCTCAATAATCTTGTAAATCAACAAGTGCTCAGATTTTTGAAATTCGAAAAATTTCTGTTTAATCTCAAGAATATCTTCAACATCATCGAATTCTTTCTTAAAAAGCCAGCTCTTGTGATCAATCTGTAGTCGACACAAGTTTGATACGTAACTACTCTGCATCATATTAGAAAGCATCCAGTTAATTCCTAAAACTTTTAAAGGCTCCTCATTAGCATTGAAACGCTTATTGGTAATACAAGATCCATACCATTCTAAAATTTTTTCGATTAGTCTTTCATAATTTTTTGGATCTATTTTTGTTCTGAAATTTTTCAAATTCGCGTAAATAATAGTATTATAGGAAACCACGTCAGTTTCGGCAGGCAAACTCCATTGTCCTAGTTTCCAAGCCCATTTATAGGTTTCATCAACATTTTGGATATCTGAACACTGATCAAAGTATTTACTCGACGGTTCATTCAGGCTGTAAGGCAGTTCACTCAAATAATAATCACTTACAAATTTAGAAAGTCCTAACAATCCATTTTTCTGCATAGAGTTAATTGCCATAGGGATTAGGGAATCTTTACCTGTTTTATGATATCTAATATTTGCTTCTACCAAAGAATTATTGAACAAAATAGATCTCTCGGAATTTTTTTCACGGTAAATTAAATCAAGTGCGGTATCTATCGAAGGAGCCTTTGAAGGCATTGAATAAATTATATCTTTAATATCTAGTGAATCATATATCTTTTTTAATGTATCATGAGAAGTTTCATGTGATGCATTATTTAATGCTGCATCATCTAAGGAATTTTGTGATAGCTCATAAAACATTAATGCAGTTTTCCATAATTTCAATTCAGAAGAGATTTGAGAAAGTGGAAGATAAAATTTTTTCAGAAAACATTGACTAAATGCTTGATTTGCTGGATTGTTCTTCAGCTTTCTATCGCTTATATTATACTGATAAGCAATACTTAATCTTAGTGATAGATCAACAAAAAACTCCATCGATTCTATACTCTTGTTTGGGTATTTCAAAAACTTCTCAACGATATCACTTATAATCAAATAGCCATTAGAGCCCTCCGATTGAGAGCATTCATATACGTAAAAAATTATAAGATTGGGCAAAATTCTCTTAGAGTAACTAATAGCCCTTTCAAAAAATATAGTAAATGAATCTAAAAAAGCAAATTTGGGCGACAATTCTATCGCTATAGCCTCGATAAACATGGTACACCACATATCAAAACTTGAATCTTTGAAACTAATTTCAAAACCATTTTCAAATGAACGAACTGAATTTTCTGTACTCTCCTTTTTCTTACTTTGTTGAAAATGGCGCACCAGACCATAAAGCTTTCTAAAAGTCAGGAAATTTGTATAAAGAATATACTCTGATAATTCAGCATAAAGAAGGTTGAAATCACCAAACTGTGCGAAAGTTTTTGGGTCTAACTGTTCATACCTAATAATATTTCCAATAAATGATTCCATAAGTCCCTTGATTGAATCGGGAGTATCTAGCTCCATCAACATGACTCTAAAATCCCTTAAAATTATTGACATGATATAATAAATTTTTTTTTTTTGAAAAACTCTTTCAACAAACAAGAGATCTTTATTGGATCTCGATTTTTGTATTTTGTAACCAGTACAATAGTAAAAAGAGCCCAAATTATTTAGAATCCACCTATTAAAAAACTTATTGGAACGGCATGGTATTTTCTTGATGCTTAATAGGAATTGAATCAAATACTTTTCATGCGAAATATCAGACTCAGATTTAGTCAATAGGTTTTCGCCATTATCAATTTCAAACAACAAAAGAATAAAATCACATAACCAAGCTTGAGATGTAGATGAAATAGTGGTGGATGAAAGAAAAGTTTTGATAACTTTCTCTAAATCTAATATGCTAATTGTGCATTTTGAGTTTGAAAGAACTTGAGAAAAAAAAGGTAAAATAAAACTTTGCAAAATTTCCAGAATTCTTGAGTTAGGAGTGAATATTTCAGAATTATGATTTGTATTAAAATTCAAGAACCAATTTATTAATCTATTTCCGGTAGATAGTTTTCTGGAGATGAAAGAATTGCATAACTTTGTTCCTAAGTTTATAACACTCATACTTGTTGTATCTTCAAATTTAACTCTCAGCAAAACAGTACTTAAAAAATCCGCAACTTCCTGTTCTAGCACCTCATTAGATATATACTTAGCTAATGATGTGACTAGAGTACTGCTAATTATCAGAGAGGCTCCTAATAGTTCAATATTAAATGAATGGACTATGCATAGTCTTCTCAAAACTAATAACTTATTGCTGGAAGAACGTGCCTTTTCAAAGTCTAGCAATAAATGCCTCTGAATGAAGTATAGTGTTTTGATATCCCAAAAGTCATCTATATTAAATGATTTATTTGTTTCACCTGGATTCGCATGTGTTGAAATGAGAGATTCAATCAAAAATTTACTAGTTTTAGCAGAAATGTACACCATGGGTGACTCAATAGCCAAAATTTGCTGACAGTTCGGAACAAAAATTTGCATACTCTTCAATGATGCCAAATCAGTTAGTCTAATGATATTCAATACTACTAAATATAGGTTCGATGTGATTTCTCTAGCATATTCAATATCACCTAACTCATCATTTAGAATTGGAAATATCAGGTTTCGCTTTCTATGTTTTGTGAAAGACAATGAGATAATTTCAGGCAAGCACTCCAAAATTAACATTTTTACTGATATATTCATATGCTGGGAAACTTCTTCCAAGAGAATATCTGCAGAGCCGTTATTTTCGAAACTCATTATTAAAGCAATAATTAATTTGTAATTCATTTCAATAAATTGACTTTTTGATTCGAAATTAAAAATGCTAAATGGAAAGTTTAATACATTCGAGTTTTTCTCAAAAATTTGCCAGAAATTCAATAAATGCAAAGAGTACTTTTCAAAAAAAAGAATCGACATATTTGAACGTGTAGAGTTCTCTAAGCACCGTTCGAATATTTCTGAAGTATTTTCGACAAAAGATCCTCTCAAGAATTCACCATCAATTATTGTATTCACACTTCTAGCCACATATTTTGTAAGTTTAGGAAATATAGAAAATTCTAAGATATTGAATGTTGCAGAAACTGTAATGTAGTCAGAACGCCGAGAAATCAAAACCAAAAAAAAACAAAAGGAATTAAACGATTCCATGTTTTGTTGCGGAGTATCGAAAGCAGAGTACAATTCGTGGTATACAGAGACAATACAACTCGTTGGTGCAGTTTCAAAAAACGTTGAGTATGATTCAGATATTCTGCACGTTAAATAATTGATATTCAACCTTAATAAGGAGGAGAACTCAGCTAAAATATTCACTGAATCCATCAAATCAACCAAATTGTCAAACACTGTAGTCTTTTTATCTCCTATTTCCAGCTCAATGGTAAAAACAGTATTCACAATTTTATTCATGAGCTCCTGAAATGCTAAACGTGTTTCAATTCCATTGAAATAATTATGCTTGTTCATATTCGATAAAAAGTTAAAAATATCAATAAAATCAGATTCCAAACTAATGTGATCAATTAACACAACTAATAATCTACAAGTGAAACAAAGCGCAATTTCATTACTCTCGATCTTTGGGAGCTGCAAAACTTTTTCACCTATCAATCTGACAAGCTTGTTTGGGTTTAACGTAGTACTGTTCTTATCTTTCATGGTTTCCAAAATATCCAACCCCTCGACGGATAATTCAGAAATATCTTCGCATGTTTCATTTATGATCAAAGATATAAAATCACAACAATTTAAAAATTGTTCTGCTGAATAATTTTCTAAAACTCCTGTTAAATCTAAATTTGGTGTATTATAATGAAAATTAGATATGAATTTGAATATCATCTTATCAACCGAATTATGGAGATCATAATTTACGTATAGTTGAAAATGTTTCCATTTTTTATTATTTTCTTGAATTTTTCTCTCTTTAAGTTTTCTGACTTTCCCAAAAGTTTCTCCTATATTCCACGAATCAACGGGGGTTCCAGACCTCGAACTATTATCTATCGACGAATCATTTGAATAGGAGCCTTCAGTATCAGCTGAGTATTGTTTTAAAAATTTCAACGAAGAATTCAAAAATTTTTCTATATCCGGCATGCAATCCATTAATGTCTGTCTTTTGAATAAATCAATCTGACGAGAACACAAATAATTATTGTAAGCATTTAATATTCTCAAAACTGAATCAATATTGAATAACGAAAACAAATTTGATAAAAGTTCTTCATTTATATTTCTAATATTCAGTTCTATCATTTTGCCAAATTTCATTAGAATACCATCATCGACATTTGAAAGTTCAGAAATTGATACGGGGATAATATGGTCTCCAGATCTTCTTAAGGATTTTTGGCTAGAAGATGCCAGACTTTTCATAGTTGCGTAAATATCATTAACAATGAATACTAATTTAAGTAAGCGTTCTGCTACATTAAAACGTAGCTCTGCATTACATAGATTCAAACTTTTAATTAACTTGTCAATTCTTCTAAATAGCTCCGACAAGAAAATTTGAGCTTGAGAAACAGAAACGAATGATCTCAGTTGTTTCATATTGATATAATTCTCTTCAGCAAAAAAATTATCGCCAGAATACATCTTGGGTTTAGAAAGATCCATGAAATCACGAAAATGCTTTGATGATAACCAAAGTATACTGATATTCATAAATGTTCTATCATAATGGACTGCACTATATGTGAGGTCCCCATCAGTCCCATATAGTTCGTCACATGATATTGAGATCATAACGTCGTTTCGAAAAAGCCAACCTATAAAAACGCCCAACACTGAAAATGAATTTTTGGGTAAATTTTTGATGATCACACTTGAATCATTGTTCTTTAGAGCTTTCAACTCCTTAAAGTATTCAATATTGTTATTCGAAGGATATTGATGATCATGCATCATAGAACCTTTCAAAAATTCTAAATCAACCTGATCATCATTAATTTTTGCTTGAATCCAGCTAATAATTTTTACATTTGAACTTCTGTTCTTATCCAAATTATTTGGTAACAACACCGAAAATATGTGCATCCAAAAAATAATCGTAAAGTTATTAACGTGACATGGTCCATTAAGATCTATTTCATCAATAGTAGACTGAATCAATCTTACGAGAGACTTATCTGTTAAAACATGGGTATCATTTGAGCTACCAAACTTGAGAATAAGATTTAATATAGTGGAAGCTAGAGAAGATGCAATATCGCATAGGTTTTGATATTTAATAGATTGGATAGCTATTTTTAATAGCTTTAGCAAAACATCCGAACTTAAAATTTCACTAATCTCCTGTTTCATCTGATGTTGATCTATCCCACATGGGGCTTTGGATATGAAAGTTAGATAGTCTAAAATTACTTTGCCAGCCAATAATAAGTAGGGTTCAACAGATTCCTGATTATTATTACTCAAAATATTCATAACATTGTTTAGCAATTGGCCTATTTTAGTATCATACACACAGTTTATGGATAAGTGGTAACATAAATAAGAACAAGCCAAAATGTAATTTTTGGAATCCAAAGCATCCACAATGAAATCAACAAAGTTATTTTTCAGTAGAGCAATATTTACTATGGTATCATTCAACTTTCTTTTTTTTGAAGATTGGGCATGTTGTGCTTGATTATCTAAAATTGAAGCATTTGTTTCAGGATCATGTGTTTCTTGAACGTCTATCATTCTTATATCTTCGGTACCTTTTTCACCTAAACGGTAATACAAATTAATTAGTTTGACGAAGCATAAACTTGATAACCACAGGAATTCCGAATTAGAATAATTTTTCAAGTAAATAAAGTTCAATTTGAACCAATGGAAAATATGTTTATGATGAACATTATTATGATAAAATCCAATCTCCGAAAAGTCTAAAATACTTAAATAATTATCATGGACAAACTTTGTTAGACTTTTGATTATGAAAATGAAACCCTTTGGTGAATCAGATGCCCCTGCTATGATGTCATTAAACTGGAGATACATGAAATCTGATGATACAACTAAAAATATCAACAAATGTTTCCTAAGCAATGTATAGTTGAATAAATTTATGCTTGGAATTATACAAAATAGTTTCTCTATTAACCTCAGTAGGATTTCTGAAAGCTCAAGACAGTTGTAAGTTATCAAAGTCGTAGATATTTCGAAGATGAGACTCAAAGATAAATGGCTAATTCCTGATTTTTTCGAAAACTGTGCTGTTGACAGAGAATTGTCAATATTTGAGGGCTTTGAACCAAAAGAGTCAACGATATTGAGATATTTTATTAAAGAATATGTGAAACTTTCATGTATATTTTTTTTGAATAAAACAAGTTTAGGGGACGGTAAGTTGGAGATATTGGTTATGCAATTATCCATGGCTTGAAGTAATTCATTTATTAGGAGATGAGAATTATTATTCGTTGAATTGGAAACGGTTGACTCTGGGTATAATTTGACAAGAAGATCGTCAAAGAGCAGCAATAAGTTATTACATAGCCTGAAATAGTCATTGTCATTCATCGAAAAAAATAAGGATATATTGAATGTCAATAGGGATAGCAATTTCAAAGGTTCCAAAACAATGGTAGGAAATTGGATCAAGGTCCTCAAAGACGCAAACAAATGGTCAATTATGCTGAGATACTGCGATGATTTTTTGAAGCCTTTAATCTTCAGAGAAACTAAGCTTTTGATCAATTTGAAACAACGAAGCACTCTAAGTTCGACAAGATTTGTTTGTTTTGCTAGCAACAGTTTTGTTTCGACTTCTATTGAATTGTACAAGCTCTCAATCACATTTATGGTTGTCTTAGTGCTTAGATTGTTTATGTAGATCGCAGAGTCAAGGGTAAACTCCAAATCATTGAGCGCCTCGATGCGCTCTTTAGCTTTAACTGATCGAATCAGTATTAAAAGCGAGCTCAAATCCATGGTGTTCTGAGTTCAAATAACAAAAGTTCAGATTCGAAAAACAAATGTTCAACCTCAAAAAAAAACATAAACATAGAAAACAAAAGGGTCAGCTGTGCCAACACTACAAGAGTACCAGAAAGCGAAATGCACTGCTTAGGAAAGCCAGATCTTCTCTCCCAAAAACCCAAATGAAAGCCGTGATTCAAAGAAAACCCTAGAGGAGACCTACTCTTGAAAAGTATCAAGATGTGGATACCAAAAAAACCCTTGTTGAGGCCGCAATTGGATACTTAACAGTAAAAGGAGCCCGTTGCTGGAAGATCGTCTTGTTGATACATGGATATCTTCCTGAATATTGACTTTTGTATGTATAGGTGTAATGTTTTGATGGTGTAAGGTTTCAAAATGTGTCACTCTCACCTATTATGTGTTAGAATAAAAGATTACGAGCGCTGCGGTAGTCCAGGGGTGCTTATAAAATGTATGGGTTCATATATGTAAAATATAAAAATGTTAGGGTGTTCAATGTAATAATGTATATATGCAACGGTTTAGTATTTAAGGATGCATGTATTAGACTTTTTTTTTCCCAGCTAACTTTCCCAGCATCACTGTTTTCCCTGACAATTTTTTTTTCCATTATACGGGGGGCTAAAGCTTATTTCATGAGACGTGTGGCCTGTCTGTTGGCATCTAGATCAGCCTGAAAAGTAGTTTCTCCTAGAATTGTTCGGTGGAAAGACTTAAAGTACCTCACTATGAGCCACTGTTCGCTTACCACAAGCAGGGTGGCTCAGATGCCCTAACCTGCCAAGTCAGCTGCCAAGTTAGGGAAAACTCAGGACCAATTTACAGCACTTATCAGATTAATATACACATACGTAGAGCATTCTTTATATGTAGCAGTATAAACTTATTATGGTGCCTTCTGATAAATATTGTTACTTGTAGTATTAGCTGTCTGGTATGTATGCGTATATCAAAAATTTTTTTTTTCCCTCTCTGACGCAGATTTTTCGTTCGTCTCAACGAACTAATTTTATTTTTCTCTTCATCTTCCGCAGACATTTTGTAATTCCAGAAAGCTTTATTAATAACATATACTGTTGTATCTGGGTGTTTGACAGTTGAAACCTCTTCAATCAGCAACCGTTTTCACAGCTTCCACGAAATACACATTGTTCAATAGCACACAATCAAGTCACAATGGAGATCAGCCCAGCATTTTTGGAGTTCAAATGTATGTCATGTTCTTTACCAGAGTTGTCCCACAGCTGTGCCCGCAAAGATGGAAAAAATGCTGATAACTGCGATACTTTCTTCTCCTTTGCCACGATTCTGATGTTTCTCGTGAATATCATCTGTATCGGCTCTTCTAGCGGAATTTTGGATCATTTTTTTTTTATTCTTTGAGTGTTGAGGTGTTTCTGATCTGATTCTGGGACTTGCTGCTCTCCAGTGTTTTCCTGGATTCAGTTTGTAGTTGCAACCCGCTCAAGCTCCAGATTATCATCATCAGTTTTTCCACAAGCTTCTCAGCTCGGATAGTTACCAGCCACTAATTGTGACGAGAACAGTGAATCTTTTTGATTTGAAAAATATCTGAAAACAAGTTTTTATATCCAGACTCACTTTCCACAAGTGACACAGTTATGTATCAGCATTGTTCCACTGTCTAGCCACACTGCCCAGTTCACACTCTGGCTGCAATTCTCTCATTTTTCATCATCATTTCAATTACTAATACAATCTATCTAGCACCTTTTTCCTCTCCTTCAACTCAAATTCTCACCTTAACCAACACATCTGAAAAGGTTCTCGCTTTCAAAGTCAAGACGACAGCACCAAAAGTGTACGTATTCAATGTCCAGTCAAATATTAGACTTTTGTTTTCATAAACTTCAAAATTTACTTCATTGCTATTCTTGAAACTTATGGGAAACAATTCACCTTTTTATGTTCTGAAAATTATACTAATACTCTTATATAGTTACTGTGTTAGACCAAATGCCGCTATAGTTCAACCAGGCGAATCCTTAGAAGTATCTATTATCCTACAAGGCCTCAAAGAAGAGCCAAAGCCAGACTACAAGTGTAAAGACAAATTCCTTGTTGTCACCTTACCATGCCCTTATGACTTAGATGAAACTAAACAAACTATCTCCCAATTGTGGCCTACTTTGGAGAAACAATATAAAGATCAAAGTGTTTCCAAGAAAATACGTGTTGTTTTTAAAATAACCGAAACCAAAACCCAAACTGTTGAAGAATCTGTCCCAGCCTCAGCTCCTGTCAAATCTGAATCATCTACTGTAGAGAAGCAAATTCCAGCTACAGAAAAATCTGATAATGTTAAATTTGAAAAAGTAGAGTCTGTCACCGACTCAACTTCCACCCCTGCTGTCGCTGCTCAAAGTACTTCCTCTAGTTTAAATACAATTATTATTAGCTTGCTTGTTGCTTTGATTGCTTTTCTTTTCTGGTTATTATTTTAGGACGCCTTCCTGTTTTTGAATTAAACTTTCCAATTAATTTTTTTTTTGAATTTTAATTGAAATACATATTATAAGTAAACATGTTTATGTATCATAATCGAGTTTTTTTTGTTATAGTGATCCTTTAGATGTATTGACTGATTGTTTAACATCCTAATTCTACGGATATACATACATTCAGGTTTAGTTGGTTCACCTTATTTTAGTCACGTGCTCATACTATCCAGTTTATCAACTCTTCAAATATATAGTACTGCTCAATAGAATACGAAAAAATTGAAGCATAATAAAGCATACATTTATCATGGAGAGACTTTACTTATTTGTTTAAAATTCAATGACCAGCACCTAAGAATATAACAGCGTATAAGCATACAATCATCACAACAACACCCCATATACTCAATCCCAAAGAAAGATATTTAATAATCTTGTCTTTCTTGGAAAAATTACGATTGCTTAATGCAGCTAAATCACTATTAAAACTTGTTTCAGCAATATTTGACACTGAGTTATTAGCATGCTCATTGTTTATTGAGATATCTTCATCACTATCATCTCTTTCATCGTAATATTCATTATACTCTGTAGACGCAATCATCTTGTAACCAAAGATACCTGGAAGTATAAATGAAATTGATGTGGAGCCTGTGGCACCCACAAATCCCAAAACATGTTCTAATGACTGTACACGACATGCTACTAAGTAGGAACTTATCACAATGATAGAAGTCAAAACAATAAACTTTGTGGTTCCCAAAGTAACAACCGAGGGGTTCTTAGTTGACGGTTGCTGGGATTTTAGTAATGATGCAGTCGTAGTACTAAATGAAATTGCATCTTCATTGTCATAGTATTGTTCATCATCAGTGAAAGAATTGTGTTGTTGTGGGTGATTGTTAGATGTGATAAGCAAGTTTGATTGTTCACTTAACTCTGGTTCTTGATATGTTGGCATTCTCGCAGACATTGTTCTTGTATTGTTACTAGTATTAGGAGCCAGTGAGCTTTGGTTACCTGCTGTAATCAGAGTAACTCTTCTATAAATTCCCAGAGCGCTTCTTTTAATATTAGCACTAAACGAGCTTGCACGACTCTCAATTTCGATTTTACGAACCATAATATAATGAATAATATGATTGATAGAGCCTCTAGCGGGATGACACTGTAATGGGAATGACAACGTGACTAATACCACAATGGCAATTCTTCCCACTGTTGATGACACCGAGGCTGGATACATAGCTATAATATTGCCTGTAACATTGTCACCAAAAGTTAGGTAGCCTGTGGATCCAACAAATATGTATAGCAACATTGCGATTCCGATAGCAGAAATGATGATTTGCTCAATATTTTTCATCGAATTGTTTTTCAACTCGTTCACTAATGAAAACATATTTTGATGGCAAGTATAGGCAAATACAAATAAAGGAAATGCAGACAAAATAGATGAAACATTCAGTGGCTGAAAATAACGGACATCGCCTTTGATTGTGTTGGGAATATCGCCTTTAACGAAGTGTTCAATTACTAATACAGACAAATAAGCCACTGAAGATAAAGCAACCATGGAAGCATATCTAAGACTATCCAATTTCCGCAAAAACAGAAGAGGAGCCACCACAAAAGCCATTAGAACAGTGATCCAAAAATTTCTTTCAAGGAGATATTTGTGCGAATTCAAGTATTCGTCGTTTGTGATCAAAGAATTCATAATCTTCGGCATCAAATCCCCGATCACCACCAAGTATGAGATTCCAACACCAAAGCATTTGATTGCGATACCCAAATCAAATAGCACCGACAAAGAAGGATAGGTAATCTGAGATAATGCAAAAAAAGAAGCATGCCCTGGTTTGATGAATTTTGAGCATCTACCTTGCAAGTACAAGCCAAACATCGAACAAGATGCCGAAAAAACAATAACCAACACACCGAGAAACAAGCCGTTAGCACGAATCCCAAATGGCATGGCCAACAAGCCAGCTCCTATGATCGTATTTAGCAAGTTAATAGCAGCAGATGAGGCAGATGACATGTTGAGGGAAGCTTTCAACAAATAAAATAGCAAAAAAAAACTGAGGCAAACAAAATCTGGTGTTTTAACATGTGTTTGCTTTCTCAAAGAAACACTTTTTGGTTTGACAAAGCATACTTGTAGAGTGTGTCAAATTTCAATATAGAGCAATATTAGATATCGATTTTGAAATTTGGTTTGCAATTTACCTTGCAGCGCTGACAAGATACTGAGCACGGTGATTCCGTATCATAACCACGTGACTTACTTTTTCTTTTGTTCGCAGAATATACTGTTTTGATTTTTTTCAGTATTTTTCATTTTTTGAATATCATTACTCTAGAAAGTAGCTCATAAAAATAGCCAGTTCACAAGGATCTGAAGATCAAGAGACCATCATAATCGATATTCGCTAAAAAACTCTGATCCAGCTCCAATTTTTTGTTGAAGAGAAATTACATTCAAGTTTTGTTTCATTTTCTCAAAAGAATTGTGAGTTGAAGGATTGTATATGGCTAAATTGCAAAGTTGTGATTGTTTCAAATTGACTAGAAGATTGTTATAAGTAGTTTCCATATTTATTCGAACACACATAATGTCTGGCTTAAATCCGTTTCTAGTTAGAAAGTTTTTGCTACCTGAGAAGGTGAAGCAACTAAACGATCAGAAGTTTGTCACTGAGTTGTTCGATCAGCTAGTCGTAAATAAGACGGATGTGTTGAAAAATGAGGCCGTAAATTCTTTCTTTTATGAATTTATATACCTTCTTTCATCGAATCAGATTTCAGTTTCCATTGCTGGGTCATTTTTCAATCATTTCGTATCGCTAGCGGGTCTGCAAACAGCCGAGTTAGTTACTTCGTTCACACAAATGCTCAATTTTTTCTCTCCTTCCCCAGTGTTGCAAAGCTTTCTCAGATACTTGACAAAATACACTTATCTTCTCCAAAGATTTCTCTTGCCAGCACACTATTTCGACCTTAAGACATACAGAAAAGTTGATACAAAATACAAAATCCTGGTTTCCGATATTGAACAATACCAATTGTTGCAAGAGTCTTCTGAAGGTTATTCCAAGTTAATTGTGGAATTATATGAGACAGCCACGAGTAAAGACTCCCTTTACATGGTAGAATATTTGAATAAGGCTATTTTGAAACTAATTGGTACATATAAACTTGATCCAAACCGAATTCTAGATATTTCGATTGATGTTTTTGCTAACCTTGTGTTCAAGAATTATAGATTTATAGTCAATTTTTACAAGAAGTCTACGTGGTGGCCAGAGCATACATTCAAGAGTCCAGGCGATTTTGAGTCAATTTTCATCCAAAATAAAGGAAATAAAGTGTTTGCACAATTAGTGGGGCTTAAGATGCTAAATTATGACTCCAAAAGCTCCAAAGCTAATTGTCCAGATAGTTTCAATTTGTTGGTGGGTATTTTAGTCAAAGAAGGTTTTATATCGCTTTCATCAGTTTGGTCCTATCTTAAACCTTCTGATAATTCCAACAAGATTTTACAAGACAAATATGACGATTACATGGAAGAAAAAATCTCAAGTATAGGTGCCTCGGCATTAGCATTAGCTGCTCCACTCAAAGACGAAGACCCAGAAGAAACATCTTCAACAAATGGAATTGCAAATGGTGCACCATCGTCAACTAAGCCTCATGACGAATTTAAATATGATTTGTTTCAAGATGAAAATATACTTGAACCTTTAGGAAAGAAGTATAATTTCAAGTATGAATTCACTAAAGTTTTTCTCATTTGTGGATTATACAATGAATCTATTTTCATGTTGTCAAAATTTCCTAGTTTTGCAGAGATAAGTGACGACATTTGTAATTTAATCCATAGAATGTTTTCTCAGTGTATTGATGATTGGTATTTCCAGAACTATCACCCAATTGATAAAGATACAACTACTCAGTTGAAGGAACGCTCCAAAATTCCATTTACTAAAGATCATAACTATGTTGACTATGAAGATGTCAATGTACAACTTTTCGAGACACACCAACTTCATAAACCATATGGGACAAAAAAATTTACTTTTTTTTACTATGAATGGTTGAAAGATCTTCCAGTAGTAAATACGGTTGGTTCTCTTTTTAAGGTATCTAATGAACTACTTATATTCAGCGGTCCTAAATTGGCGAACGATCCTACTTTAATTTTAAAACTATGTCGAATAGGTGCAGCAGAATTACTGAATTCTACAGATGAAATGTTTGAAGAAACTGAAGAGAAATGGTTTCAATTTTTCAGAAAATTTATTTTTCCTACAATTTCATTATTGGGATCAAATTATTCTATAATTGAAAACATTTTCAATTTTTTCAAGATGTTTTCAACTCAGCGAAGATTTAACTTGTATGGCGAGTTGGAGATGAAATTATCTAAGAAAAATAAATTCATCAACTTCGAATATGACAGGGCTACCAAAAGTGCAAAGGACGGCATTAAACGATTAAGTAAAGATAACGAACATTTGGTGGTAAGAGGATTTTCCAAAATTGTTACGGCAAATCCATTGCCATTCTTTCAAGTAATCATCAAGAATATTGAAAGTTATGCTAATTTGATTGATTTGGTTATCAAATCTGGAAGATACTATAATTCTTATGCATGGGATACATTATCTTATGTTCTCTTAAAAGAGTTGACCAATAGAAAGAATTTAAAGCAGAATGATTGGCTCAGTGAGCGCTTGTGGTTGCAAAATTTGGCTAATTTTATTGGAAAATTATCTTTGAACTTTCCATCAAAATTCAATACATTATTAATAACAGAGTTTGCTGCTAGAAGACTATATGATTTCGATAGCGTTGCTGTGACTATATTGAAGGATTTATGGAGTTTGACAAGTGGTATTGAATCTATCAGTAACCTAACTAGTAATCAAATTATAACATTAAATAGTGGCAAATCCAGTGTCGCAAAACACTGTTTGATGACTATTCACGACAAGAGGAATAATGAATTGAACAGAAGAGCTGCATTAACTTATGTTAATGGCATACTTAATGATGAAAAATTTTTCAAAAATAATGATACTAATATTTATGACGCCATAGGAATCGAAGAACTGAAAATTTCTAAATTATCTGAATTATTTATCCTTTTAACGAATTATCAGAAATCATTAATTTATCTTAACAAGGCAGATCAAAATCATTCCAAAATTTTATCTTACAAGTATGACGAACTTACTTCCACCATTCATACATTTTTAACTATTCTAAATTATTTCAATATTGACCTCGAAAAAAATTTCGTTGGTTTAAGATCCTTACTTGTTGATTATGACATTAGTATCGAGTGGTCTTTCGAATTATTTAGAGTTTATTTGTCGAAATCCATCCTGAAATGTATTGAAGAAAATGGAGAGTCTGTTTCGCTGGTTTATAGTTCAACATTAATGCCTATAATGGATATCCTATCAAGAGTGCTGCACTTAAAGCATGCAGATTTCGATAATACATTAGATAGAGGTTTTTTTGTAACATTTTGGCAATTATCATTGTATGATATTAGTTTTATTAGTACAACATACGAAATTCTGGATAGAGTAAGCCTGCAGATTAAATCCATTGAGTCTATCATTTCTAGCCTTCCTGATGAAAAATACTATCAAAAGAAGTACGAGAAATTTCATTTAGAAAAAATTTTAAAAGAATTAGACGCAGATAAGGAGGCACATTCACAGCATTCCCTGATTATAGAAGAAAGAATAATTTCAGAGAAGCCACACTGGTTCAATACTGAGAAGACTGCAAAAGATCAAGCATCTCAATTCATACAGTTTTGTTTGTTGCCTCGTATGTTGCATTCCTCATTTGATGCTGTTTTTTGCTCTAAATTTATGGTTTTATTGTTTAGTGATTTCGATAACAAATTTATCCATGAAATTGCGAATGAGTCTTTGAATATTTTATTGAATGAAGTCACCATTAGTACCATTTTTACTTCCACACCACAAGAGGTAGAAAACTTTGGTCTTTTCTTTCAAGGAATCTTCGAATATTTAGATACTTTGAGAGAATTTAATGCCTACAAAGAAATTAAAACTTCAAACAATAATAAAACTTCTGACCTTGAAATGCATCCTGATCAAGATGCAAAGGAAAGTGATGATGTTATAATGTCAAGTAAATCAGAAAATGATGGAAACGATAGCAAGGATGAATCTTCAACCGATAGTCTGGACTCCGCTAATAAAGATCTTGTTGAGACGCATAATGAATTTAGATCTCAACTTTATAAATGGCATCAATCACTTTTTGAGGATACTATTTTGTCAGTTAAAAGTGAGGAGTATATGTTACGTAGAAATGCTATAACATTCATGAAAAATTTGTTGCCTGTTTTCCCAAGAATTCACGAACATTTTGATGCTTTGATCGATACTCTTGATGAAATTAATAATACTGACAATAGAGAAGATATCAAATTGGCATCATTAGCTTTATTCAATAGTACAAAAAGTAAAATCAAATCTAATGGTATTTATTTGTATGATTTTTATGCTATGAGCAAAGATGAAAAGGATAAGTACGAGACCTCCAGAATACGTAGAGGGTTGGAAAGGAAGAAACTTGAAAGCAGCATTTCCAGACAAATAAAACTAAAGAACGATGCTGAAATATTGTTAAGGGGATATAAGGAAGATCTCAAAGCGAAGGAGGAAAAGCAGAAAACGGAAGAAGAATTTAGAATGAAGTTGGAACAACAATTAAAAGTAGAGAAAAGCAAAATTGAAGATGCTAAGGATACGAGTAGTGAAACAAATGAGGTTTCAAATATTTCCACACAGTCTGATTCAGCTAAAATCCCTGAAGCTGTTAGTACTGATTCAAATAAAAATGAGACTAACGACAAGCCTAAGACTATAGAGAAAAAGGAGAGGGCAGATGAAAGTGTTGAAACGCCTGCAGCTCCTAAAGAAAGATTGGCACTGTCTGTTGGAAAGTCAGTTGAACCATCATTGAAGAAACCTTTGTCTGAAATGTCTTCTAGAAAGGAAAGTAAGGAAACAACGCCCCAGTCACGTACAAGCTTAACTGAAAAATCAAGGTTACCAACAGCACCTGCTGGATTGAAAAGAAGAAGAAACTCGATCACGGATGATAGATCGAGAATTCGTTCTGATAGAGATCGACGCAGAGAATGGGACCGAGAAAGAGATAATTCAAGAAACAGAGATAGAGAAAGAGACAGAGGTAGATCAAGAGATAGTGACAAACTTAGAAACAGGAACCCCAATTCATATGTGGATACTGCAGGAACTTCTAGATCAACTAGCGAGTCTACTGCTTCCAATAAACATTTTTCAGATAGAAAGACTGATGATAATGAAAGAGCACAAAAGACAGTTGGAAATGGCAATGGCTTTTCAGGTAGAAATAGTTCAAGTGGGGAGAAAAGACATAATGATGCAGCCTACGAGTCGACTAATAAAAGACAAAAATATGAGAGTGATACTAGAGCAAGCAGAAACCCAAATTCTAGAGATCAGTACGATAACAACAGACGCACAAATTATAAGTCATATAACGATAATAGATATTCTAATAGACGCTGAATGTACAGGAAAGAATAATTTAATAAACTCGCCAAAGCTTCATTTCTAAATACAGAGTAGGTAATTCACTTTTTTCGTCCCTTGATCTTCTACTAGATATGATTAACATCACTGAATACTTTTTATTCTGCATGCAACTCTAAATATGCCTATTTTGATTTATTGTTTTTTTTTCTTGATTTTTGCATAAATAGAAGAGCACTCTATTAATGAGCATGCCAAAAAAAGAAATACGCTAATATTTACTTTTTTCCAAAATAGGAAGTTGCAAAATGGGCTTCACATCAAAGTTTAAATAATAAGAAATCATATTTTCCGAGAGATAAATCTCTTTTTCTCACAAATCAATAGCATATATAATGATCAATTCTCACATCAAGTTGACTTTCATAAATTTCAATCGGTATTAGATCATTGAGCCGAATTAATCATTGAATAAACTATAATAGTTGAAATACTGAAATCATGCTTTCTGCCATAAACAACCAACCTACGAAGTTTCTACCTAAACAATTGAAAAAGGGTAACCAAGATGAAGCACTTGACAACATTCTAGCGGTTCCCGAAGCAGAAGTGAATGAAAAAAACTATTGTATATTTCATGAAAAGAATGGAGCTGAATTGCAAAATGCGAATAATTTTTCTTTAGATCATATAGTAAAGAGAGATATATATAAGATAGCAGAACCTTTGAAGGAAGCTTCCCAGCAGAAAAGAAAGATTACCGGCTCGAAATTGCAACTGACAAAAATAAAGGACCCACTATCAAGTATAATGAAGAAACATTCTACAAAAAGAAAGAATCTTAAGCTTGACAACAAGATTTTTAACTCTGAGACATTAGAGATTTGTAATATTTCGGAAGATTTCAGTAAAAATTCATCTTTCAATATTTCTTTCAAAAAAAGGCTGACTAAAGATGTGGGATTTTTTACTCCAGTAAAATCAGTGAGCAATAAGAAGATGAAAAAGCCAAAAATTTTGAAATCAGATGGTAAGACAGTCACAGCAGAGTCCGTGCTTAGAATGGTTGATCCATCTTTTTTGGTATGTAGCGATGTCGATGATTCATCAATGGCTAGCATGAACACATCGACAAACTTTGCAGGTGTTCCAATGAAGTTGAATAACGTTTTGGATGGCATCAATAACTTTGATCAAATTGATAAATTTCTTTCGGTTACAGATAACAAATCGCAGAAGACTTCACAGCTTCGAAACAGAATTTTGTGATCTACTTCTTTGCACTGAATTTTCTTCTCAACTTCTTTTCACTGGGTTTACTTTTCAGCTTTAATAACCAGTAATCGAAAATAGAAAAATACAGGAGAACGGAACCCTTCATACATTGATACCTTTTTTTAAAAATAAATAATTATACATATTGTTTTATTTCAATAAAAACAATTAGTCCTGGGGAACTCTTTAAAAACGTATATTTCACTTTATGATTTGTTTGTTGTGCTAGAACTTTTTTGTGATACAAGAATCCATTAATAGTGCTAGTATTACATTTATTTATAAATCTTCTGATTATATAGGACTCAAAGTCAGTATATATATAGATATGTACAAAGGAAGTTCAGCGAGAACTGCTATTTATTTTTGAAGTAGAGAGATGAAAGACCTTAACATTAAGGATGACAGACAAGAAAAAGAGACGTATTTCTTTGGAAAACAAGCATAATGGTGAAACAAAAACGACAAGTGATTCAAATCATATTGACAAAAAAATTGATCGAATCATTATTGAAGAATACTACCTCTACTCCTGGAATTCCTGAGTAGTGTTTGTGGAATCTGACTCTTCTTATAGAACCTTGAAGCCTGGTTTACCCTTTCTGGACTCCCTTTCTTCTTGCTTAGTCTTTTTTTCATCCACGAGCTCCAATTTCACCAATTCTTTGACTTTAGCAATCATACCTGCAGCAGCTGGAGACACCTGCTGGTAGGAGACTGCTCCTCTTTTGTTCAACCCCAAACTTTTCAAGGTATGTTTATACACTTCAGGTAATCCAATAGTGGATCTTGTCATTGTTATGCGATAAAACATTTTATATTGCTTGTTGTGACTAATCTATTCTAGCTTCAGTGAGTGCACAAAATGATCAAAAGTAGTCTAACATGTATTTTTACTATATAGGTATCTATCTAGACAGTTAAGGTCCTCATTCAATCAGGCTTTAACTAGTATTAAAATTTTTCAATATTGATATTTCAAGTTTGGTTTGGAAAAAAAAAAAAATTAAACGCACAGAAATTACTGTGAAATATTTTTAATAGGGAGAATGCAGGTTTTGCCGGAAGCTGTTCCCTTTGATCAGCATTCTCTCTGTATCAATCTATTCCAACTAATCAATCAAACAATGCATCACCAGCAACCTTTGAAAAAGCTAAAGACCTGAACGGATCCAGGGGAGTTAGAAAGTTAGTAAACTGTAAAGCAATAATATACGTATTTGCTTGGAATAGTCGCAGAAAAAACCTCTTTGCTGGTTTTTGTTTTGTTTTGTTTTCGTTGTGCATCTTGATGGCTCCCAGTTCTTTTTTCATTTTTAACATATATGTTACTGAGTTGTGCCTCTACAAACAGCTTGCGATTGCTTTGACGAAAAATCTTGTCTTGGTAGAGATACGCTGAAATTTATACTTTTTCCTCTCATTGAAACCAACCTTGGCTTCCACACCCGTATATTGGTACCAGTAATATGGTTAAACAACGTAGATCGAGTAAACTTCATAGTATGAAATAATAAAAAAAAGACAAACAACTTATTTGATCGTTATTCAGTATTTGTTCAAGATGCAATAAAAATAGAGGCTTTGAATACCAAATTGGGAAAAAGAAGAACTTCTTTTTCTGGTGAACAATAAGAAAAAAGCCTCACAGAAATAGACGTAAGAACATCACATACTACAAATTTAAGTACACTATGCATATAATATAAGTTGAGGACCGACATCCAAGTGGACAAGAAACTGACTAATATTTTTCCTGATAATCTATGTTTCTGAATTATTTCAAATTTTAGCAAGTTTTATCTGGAACCATTCTATGCAATATCCAGTTCATAAACAGTACTATGGACGCAGCTGGAGTCTATATATGCAGTCTACTAAATAGGGAATTTTTCTTTCTATGCATGAAAAAAAATGTCAAAGGAAATATTAAAAGTAAGGAAATATTTCAACATGGCTTTCCATTTTTGTCCTTGGCGAATTACAAACACCAAGTGAAAAGAATAAGCCCACAATTATATTTCAGAAATATGCCAAAAACTCAATAAATCCTACAATGAATACATGAGGCTATCGGTTTTTGTTCTTTTTGCTTGCAAGATATAAAAGAGTGGCATCCCAACCTCTGAATTACAATTTTTGATTTCAACTTTCTTTACAATTATATTGGTCAGTACTGTTTATTCGACTAACTCTAAAAAATTTTTCACACAAGGTCCCACAAAGCAAATTAACAGTAATTGTATGCCTTAAACAACAAAACTTTTGAAACAGTTAACTTCTTGCATCAAGCATGGATTTCTTTCATATTATTGAAACTGCTAAAATTCCACAGTGGAAAGACAAGTACATCGCTGCAGAAAAGTACGAAACAATAATCGATAATGCTACCACTAAACAACTGCAGCTTGCTGCTTGTGATTCTCTAATTGATTTGTTGAATGAAGACTGCATTGATGTAAATAATTTTTTCGTTCTTCTGAACTCAAAAATAGAAAAACGCTACAACTATTTTATCAACTCATTCTATAAGGTATTTTACAAAAAAATAGAAAAAAATGAAAATTTGAAGAAAATCTTAGGTGAGAACATCAATAATGATTCTGGTAAAAGCAAAAACAAATCTGTGAAAATATTTAGTCTTGAACAAAAGAAAAGTGTGCGAAACATATTTGAAAGCTTAGCTTTACTTTTCGATAGTCATACTGCTTCTCGAGACTTGGAGGATGAAAAAACTGATAATTCGAAAGATAATCAGGACCAGCCAAATCTGTTAATCATTGAGCATATTTATGCCCAAAAAGCTTTTGAGATACTACTTGACATTTATACTCTCAATTCATTCATCGAAATGAATAGGTCCGCAGTAACCGTTATTTCTAACCATGCAGATAAATCGTTCCTCACTAGAACGTTTCATGAAAACCAAGAGAAAATTACCGCGCAGTACAATTTCTTCCATGATTCGACAATATTGTCAATATGCAAAAAAATTCAAACCATTTACCATATATATTCATTTCTAACTGATTGCTCTTTGCTTGAAAGCAAAAACATGTTCCTTGAATATTACGATCAGAACATTTTTCATGACAAACAAAACATAGAACAAAATATGGAACAAGGTTCTCCGACTAGTGATGAGGAATCAATGGATACTGCACACAATTATCTGGGGGAAAAAATTGTTTCAAGAATAAATTATCACCCATTTGCAAAATTAGCAATTTTTGTTATAATCATCAGTGTGTTGCTAAATGTTAAAATATTCGAAGACTCAGCACAGACTAGGGGACTAGCTTTGTTGACTGGATGTGTGTTTTTATGGGTATCTGAAGCAATTGAACTTTGGGTGACCGCGATGCTAATTCCAATGTTAACTGTTCTTTTTAACGTCTTAAAATCAAATGACGGAACAATTTTACCTGCTTCTGATGCATCAAAAATGGTTTTTCAATCGATGTTTTCTTCTATGATAATGGTTCTTCTTGCTGGATTTTCATTGTCAAAAGCGTTGGAAAAATACAGTATCACAAAACTCCTAGCAGAATACATTATTCATCTTTGCGGCCAAAATCCAAAAAAATTGCTATTCGGTATAATGTTGCTAGCATGCTTTTTATCAATGTGGATATCAAATATTGCAGCACCAGTATTGTGTTACTCATTGATAAAACCAATTTTGTTTTCTTTGCCAAAAAAGAATTTCTCAGCAACAGCGTTCGTGCTTGGAATTGCGTTTGCAAGTAATATTGGAGGAATGAGTTCTCCGATAGCTTCACCACAAAACATAATTACTTTGGAAATAATGGGAGAACAACAACCTGATTGGGGCATATGGTTTGTAATTTCTATTCCTGTATGCTTATTTTCCTTACTTTCGGTGTGGTTATTGTTAACTTTTTCATGTAACTTCAAGGATGTTGTACTTGAAAATGAAAAACCCAAAAATGAATCATTGAACAAAATTCAAATATTTATTTGTTTGGTCTTCTTGCTAACTGTTGGGCTCTGGTGTGTTTTGACTCAAACGAAACAATTTTTTGGATCTTCTGGAATTGTGGCATGCATACCAATTGCTATACTATTTGGCTTCAAAATTTTAACATTGGAAGATTTGAAGAGTTTTCATTGGAATATCATATTTCTTGCCATGGGAGCTAACGTATTGGGCCTTGCAATGAATAATTGTAAATTGCTTGAATCTTTGGGAAATTTCTTGATTAGTAAATTGCACAATGTGTCGTTCTATGGAGTCTTTCTAATTTCGTCTCTTTTTGTGCTCGCAATTGCTTCATTTGTTTCACATACTATCTCTGTGATTGTGCTAGCTCCACTTATAAAACAAATAGGCGATTCTTTAAGTCCACCTAGATCAAACATTCTACTAATTTCAACAGCATTAACAGCTTCAGCAGCTATGCTTCTTCCGACTTCGAGTTTCCCAAATATTTCAGCAATTAGTTTGTTAAACTCCAATGGTGACAGATATATTTATCTGTGGACATTTGTTAAGTTTGGCATTATTTCAACATGCTTTTGCTTCTGCTTGATTATCTCATTAGGATTTGCTATTATGTTAGCCCTCGGTTATTGAACTCATAAAAAACATTTCACATAAAAAAATAATATCTTTTAGTCACTAGTTACAATAAAAACTGATACAGTTATAGCTTCAATTGCTTTCTACTAACCAACTAATTATTCTAATTTTGGCATTACTTATAGTCAATATTTCAACTGTTTGACGTTAAAATCAATGTAAGAGTTTTAATATGTACAGGCGTACTATTTTACTTGTTTTTCAGAATGAGTTTATTGTGAAAAAAAAATTTTTTTTCGCATCTAAATTTCAGAGGAAAAAAAAAAAAAAAACTATAAATGGGTCTTCTGATCTCATCGGAAGTTAACTTATTTCCTACACTTTCTTTTGAATTTGATATTTTATTTCAATAAGACTAATCTGTGTTATGTTGGGGGCTCAGAAGATATTAGGTTAAATGAGCAATCATTATCTAAAGGAATCTGTAGTTTCCTCATAACAGTTTGACTCTCGCGAGGCAATTTAACCAAGATTTTGAAGCACTTAGTTGGTCCTGTCCTCGGATGGTTGAGCGACTAATTCAAAGTCTTGACTGTTTCTCCGGAAATATTGAGATAGGGGTGCTCAGTCAACAGATTACAAATTAAAAAGCCGGTTTTGAATTCTCATATTGGAAGGTCTAGTCTTTCTCTAAAATAAAGATTTTTCTGGAAGGTATGATCGAGTTCGGCCATTTGTGCTTATTGCATCATATTCCTGAACGTTGTGTACGGCCGTTGGCTAATGTGCATTTGGGTAAAACCATGTTGCAAACATTCTTTAAATACTTCGACACTATTTCTGTAATTGGCTCGTGTACGACTTTTATTTTGGCAAGGTATTCTCGTGCTAGTTTCGAATTTGTAAATTCAAGTCCTTAAAAGATGAACAAGGCTTTCTTTTAATAATTTATATGTACTTTGTATTAAACAATTTATATGTATCTAAAATTTGAGAAATCGAAAGAAACTAGCGTCGATATGACAAGATTATACTCTTAGATCTAGGTCTGGTCTTTTCACGACTCTTTTCTTTTTACCCTTTGATGCTGAGGCTTCAAAAGCATTAGCATCCTTCAAGTCTCTGCCGAATTTATCCAAGTCTTTAACTTTATAGATTCTGACGATCCAGTTTTCACTAGTGAAAGCTTCTTCTAAGGTGTCTAATTTTGGTTGAATACCTGTACTTAATCTTTGGTTTCTTACTCTGTCAACAGCACTTTGACCATTGAAAAGATCAACGAAGTTGTAAAAAGACATCTTGTACATCAAAGAATTTTTCATCGTTTCAGAAGCCATATCGTCGACTCTGTATTCACCTCTTGATGTGAAATAATCTTGTTCATGGACTTCATCCGGCCAAATACCTTGTGCAATACGCACCATCCAGAGATATTTGTTTAGATCATCACCTGAATATCCAATCAATCCGCCGAAAATAATCAATACATAATCGACATCATGTTTTTGTAAAATCTCATAAGATACCTCTTCAGATGAGCACATAGCTTTACCAACGGTTGCAATATGAGTATTATTCCAAGTATTGTTATCGACTAAAGTTGTTCTGTCAGCCATACCACCGATTTGATAACCGTAATCCCACCAAGCCATGACCTTAGCATCTTCAGGAGTATTCATTCTTAACCAATAGTAAGCTTCTCTATAATCATCTATCAAATGTTGAGATCCATCTGGATTTCTGGAAGCTAGCACAACGGAAGGAGAAGAATATGCATTTGAGGTAACCCAGGTACAGTGGTAAACAAAACTAGTCAAATAAAGACCAAAAGGAATGATCACCACAAGTTTTGAAATGATTTTGAATAATTTATTCTTTTTATCCCTTACCTCGGAAAGATCACGTAAGCTCAAATAAACATCAAATAACTTGGAAATTGCGATTGCGGCGCATACACAAATGATTGGGGTCAAAGTTAACATCAATCTGACCATGACACCGGCAAAGTATGAACATAAAACAGAGTAAACAATTACAAAAATATGTTCGTCTTTTAAGTCTTGGAATAACAAATAGACACCAACTGGGAACAACCAAATTAAGAATTGATTGTCAAAGAAGAACGCAGGCCAAGCAGTAGGCTGATGTTCAGAGACAGATGCAATGATTGGAATATGGATCTTAGCATAATTAGTGTCCCATAAAGAGTAAAATCTACCAGTCCATGGAGCAATGTATCCAGCATATGTTAAGCCCACAAGGCCTGATACTCCAATGGCAAAGATCATGAAAATAGAGACAATTAAGAAAGCGTTGAATTGTTTGGAAGGAATTTGCAGCTTGACGTAAGAACCAAATGCAACAAGTTGTATAAGACCGAATATACCCAAAGCAGCCATATGATCATTTGATCTGATTGGCAAAAAGCCAACGAATGGAATTTGCATAGATGCTAATGTACCGAGAGCATACCATGTTGTATATGAAGTGTATAACTTATGATTGTATCTTCCCATAAGGATCAATACAAATACGTGTAATGGAATCAAATTTGTAATGAAGACATAACCACCCCAAGCACTCACCATATAAAAGTAAGAAATTGCGGCAATGGCCCCATAAAATACGGAGCCTGTCTTTTGGGACTTAATCCAAAAGTAGAAGGTGGCCATCAATAAGGTAATAGCAATTGCTTCATTATCATAAGAGCCAGCGACAGATCTGGAAATGTAACCAGGAACAATTGCGATGAAAGCTGCTGCCAACAAGCCAGCAGCGGAGTCTTTCATCTCTGTGGTCAAACAATAGGTGAAATAAGCAGTTATTCCTGAGAAAGCTGGGGCCAAAAGAACACAGATGTTTCTGATATCCACCGGTAATCTGAAAATGTTTCTAAGAGAGTGCCATATGACCCCTGATGTGACCATTAAACCTGGATATAAGGTACCACCAGTGACTCTTCCCAAAGGATACCAGGTTCTGTCATCGAACCAATTGAGGAATTCGTAAAAAGTGTTGTTCACCAAGTACTTGGTGGCTCTGAAGTTGAACCATGGATCGAACTCGTGAATAATTGACTCAAATCTGATCACAGAGAACAATCTTGAAGAAATTCCTGCTGCGGCTATGCAGGCAAAAATTAGGACTTTTAACACGAATCTGACATTTTCCAATGTAGATTTATTAAAAGAGGACAATTGCATCTTGGATAACCGTGAATTTGACAACTGATTAGCAATATCGATAAATTCGGATGGCTTATCTTGGATTATACCTCTTACTTTCAACAAGGTCAACCGTGAAATCTGTGCTTTGTCATGTTAAAATATTCGAGAAACTTGGGATCCAAAATTTTTATGTATTTGCTGTTCGAAGAAAAAAACATCTAGAGAAAAAAAACTGCGGAAAAAAAATATCTAACATCCTGTCATTCAATACACCAATAAATATCAGCATTATAACCTTGCTACAACCTTCTGATTTTATTTTTTATCATACCTTACTAGTAATATATATATACTAACTATTATACACACTCGTTAAACCAGTTCTTACTGTCTTTATGAGAAGCCAGACAGATCGCAAATAGATGCTTCTCATCTTCATCCAAGCCGTAGATGAAACGACTGATCTCTTCATTATTTGCGGTAGAATTGTTGGAGTGTAACGAATAATCGTTGATAACGATAGATCTATCTTTGTACATTGTTTTGATTATTTCTATAAACTCTGCGTCTTGAAACCAGAAAGCCCATTTTTCTGCCAACTTGTAGTAATGGGGCAAGATTGCCCTTAGAGTCAAATTTGTATTATTTGCTTTGATTGAGTTAATCACCTTCTTGCTGAAAGCTTCTGGTTTTATGAGATCCAACACTCGAATCTCCTCTCCTTCGCTGGTTACCACGGGGATCCCCGATAGAATTCCCGCGAGCCACACTGGAAGATCTGCCTTTGAGTTTTCCAAGATCTGTGAGAATATTTGTTAGAGTCTGAGTTTCTGATAGTGAACCAAAAAGAAAAAAGAAAAAAAGAAAATACTTACGTTATCTTTTCCTGAATCTTCTAGGTATCCCAAACCTTGGACTTCAATATTGAACTTGCATTGGATTTTCTGTAAATTGTTAGTAAAAAGGACTATTTCACCATAGAAATTTGATTGACATCGCGTATTTTCTCGACGCGGTCCGAACAACGCGTCCTTTGGAATTCACATAGACAATCTATATGCCATAACTGTAGCTATCTGCAACCAGGTTTCCGAGGCCTGGAAAAACAGCTCTCATTGAATCACGCCGTTAAACAATTGCGTCGCAAAGTCTTTTATACTCACTTCATTTTCCGATATAATGTCATCTATATCATAGTAGTGGTTCCCCATATTACTGATTATTCTAGTGATTTCTCCTCCTTTTTCAGTATTCTTCACAAACGAACAAACAAACAAACAAACAAACAAAAAAAAAAAAATACAACTGCCTCAATTGTTAAACCCTTTCACTTGATCTATTCTCTTTCGTTGACAATTCAGCTCAATTTAACGATAATAACAATAACAGAGAATCACGCGTCGTTTCCTTTGGCATACTTAATAGTGGTTTTCAGCTAAACACGGAGCTCAGAATGTTCAAGTAGCGCAGAGTGAAAAAAATCCATTGAAAAAAAAAAAAATCAATATTTCTACAGTATACACAAAGTAGGAACCATGAGATGAGCTTAAGAATAGTCAATCAGATAAAGAAACCCCGTAGAATATTAGCTTTTTGTAATAGACTTAAGCGATATTATCCACTGATGGTATTAGCTGGTAAGCCTAAATTTTAATAGGGATTTAGAAAAAGTTATTGAAATGGCAGCTGATAAAGTAATAGAAGAACAAAACATAAGGCTTTATATTGGAAATATATCTCCTCAATTGTCACAGAATATATCAGCCCTAGAGAAGAGATTGAATATTTTTGGAGAATTACATGCCCCAATAGAAATAAAATGCAAGGAAACCTTTGAAGGAATAAACAGCTTCGGGTACGTGAATATAAGAACTGATGAAAAGCGGTTCGAGAAGCTATTGAGGGCTTTTCATAAAGTGAAATTTATGAATAGCCTTTTAGTGATTGAAAAAGCAAAGCCATCTTTCCAAGAATTGAGACCTGGAATTATTGCTGAAGAAAATAAGCAAGACGAAGTGATGCAAGAAAAACTCGAGAAATCTAATGTTAAGTTTTCCAAAATAGCGGAGAACCAGCAAAAGAATATGTTGCATAGTCAACAGAGATATCACGATTACTTTGAGATAATGCAAGGTTGTTATAGAAAAACTCCTAGAATAAAAAACGCCAGAAAAAAGATTAATTTGAATGATATTAGTTACAGAGTAAAATTCAAGAGGTTCAATCCTGAGACTAAAAAATATGAAAACAAGAGTAGAATCTGCAAAGCAATTAACACTTCAAAAACCAAGTTATGGGGATATCACAAAGACAAATTTAGAACTGACCTAACATTCAAGTTCCAGAATGGATCTTGGAAAGATGGAAATAATCATATCGTAGAGACAAACTCTAAATTCTCAGGTCATAATGTGGATCCCGAAGAGGAACAGTCGTCTGCTAAGGTTACCAAAAAAGAAATCAATCAATCCAAGACGGTTCTTAACGATTTATTAGCCAATTTTGATTTCGAGAACCCAAAAAACTTTGACTGGAATACAGACAGAAAAGAGAAGTTAGAATCAAACAAAGAGAAATTCGACTATGAGGCACACAATCATGCAGTCAGTTTCAACGAGGACAATGAAGACGACGATAAAGATGTAGAGTTACTCAATTATGATAAGCCAAATACCACCGCAACCTTGAAGAAATTGTTCAACAACCAAGACGAAGGTAGCAATCCAAATGCTGATGAAAGCGGAAATACTAATGGATTCGCATTTGGTTTGGCAGACTCAGATATTGAGGAAGAACAGGAAGAAGAACCCTCTTCTATGTCTTACTCAAAAGATCAAAACAGCAACAGCCACTTTATACCTATATCTCCCCAGCAAGAAATACAAGCAAAAGTACTAGAAGAAACAAATATTGAGGAAAAACAGAAACTGTTATTTTTTCCACATTTTGAATCACCTTTCTTGGTGGCACAAACTCAATTCAGTAAACTAATAAAGTTCAATCCAGAAAACAATGAATTTATAGAAAAATGGAAAAACCTGTTTGAGGAAGATAGAGTCAGCTTAATGAAGAAGTTCAAAAAGAGAAAAAGAGATCTTGCAAGACAGGGACACATGAAATAAATTTGCGCTCAATTATTTCCAGTCATTCTACAATAACATGAGGTTACACATCATAATCTTTTCAAGGTTCATCTAAACTTGGATTTCTTTCGAATCTTAGCAAAAGTTTCTCTCCACCTTGCTCTCAAATATCGGACATGGTTTCCTGTTCAATATTTTCATTTAATACACTAATCTCCTGGTATTTGTTTGTTTGAATAACATAGAATCTGTGGAATCAATCTAACGAATTGCAAGAAAACAAGCATATTCTATATATACTGATTCTTTTTTTTTGTGTGTTGAGGAATATACAGTTCTTTACATACTGTCAATATTCACTTTTTTTTTTTTTTTTTTTGATTCCCACAAATTTCAGCTCACATTTTCCACATATCTATCATCTATTCCCTTTGGGAATATAATATTCTACAGTGCTTGTTTGGACTCTTTTGTATAAATACCCAGGTTTACCCTGTACCAAATTCAATTTCTTTCTAGTAATTCACACTAGTAATTCACTCTGTAAGAACGAATTATCAATTGAAATTGAAATTCATTAGTAAATATATAAAGTGTCTACAATTTATAGTTCTAAACTATCAGTATCAAAGAAAGCATCCAGTGAAAGATTCAAAACTTCTTTTTTGTAGATATATTGAAAAATGTCCTCAGAACAACCGACACACGATGCTAAGATAGAACAAATTCAAGTTCAAGATAATAAACGCGAAGATATCAATCAGAACGAACAGAGAACCGACTCTAACCATGAATATATACCTGATGAACAAGACCAACCGCAAGAGCCACAGGAACTACAAACTGATGATCAAGTTGATGACTTACAGCAACCAAAACCTAAAAAGGTGAAAAAAGAAAATACAAGTGTTCCATATGATGGCTTGCTCACCAACATTTTTCTGTCTCCAATTAGAGCTATTTCTGTTTTCCCGGGAATTAGAAATTTTTTTGGCTTCACAAGATGGTTCTTATGTAATGCACTACACACAGGACCAATGCCTCACCATGTGGCTTTTATTATGGATGGAAACAGAAGATACGCCAAACACAATAACATGGAGCTAGAAAATGGCCATACAGCTGGTGCCAAAACTTTAGTTGGAGTAAGTAGCTCTTTTTTTATAAGATTTTTGATTCCTACATAAAGGACAAACATTTGTCACAAAGAACAAAATTACTGACCAACAAATTATCATTTAGATTCTTGGAACATGCTTCAACTTGGGAATTGAGGAGGTGTCAGTCTACGCATTTTCGATTGAAAATTTTAATAGATCACAGGAAGAAGTTGACACTCTTTTCAAACTATTGAGAGACAAATTAAAAATTTTAGCAGAAAATAAAAAGACTGAGGAAGGAGAAGATGCTTTCAATCATTCTATTAAAGTCTGTCTCATTGGAAACAGATCGATGGTCCCAGCAGACATTCTTAAAGACTTAGAAGAGATTGAGGAAGAGACAAAAAATAATACAGATGGAAGATTAAACATTTGTGCTCCATATACATCAAGAGATGAAATATTGCACTCGGTCAAATCCATAACCGAGAAAAAGCAAAAGAACATTACTCTTACCGAAGAAAGTCTCTCTGAGAACTTCTATTACGGTAAGGAGTCAAAACCAGTGGATATTTTAGTTAGAACAAGTGGGCATTTACGTCTAAGTGATTATTTGTTATGGCAATGTAACGAAAATTCCTCCATCTATTTTGTGAACGTTCTTTGGCCAGATTTCAATTCTTGGAACCTATTTCCAATTCTTTTCGATTGGTCATTCAATAGACTATTATTCATCAAGTAAGTTCAAGTTCCATTTTTATTATTATTGTTAATATTATACTAACAGGCTTTTCTATTTAGAAATGAATCTAATCTGCCATCGGTCAAAAGAATTAATTTGAATGATCTACCAGCCCCTCCTCCATTGGCAACTGTTACTAAAAGGTAGATATGCAGGGGATTTTTTAAATTAATTTTGAGAATAATATATATTTATAAGTATAATAATTAAATAAAGTAATGGAACCAAGAATCAAAACCAAAAAAAAAAAAAAAAAAAAAAAAAAAAAACAACAACAAAGAGAGCCTTAAAAAATTAACTATTTTCATAGTTTGTTTGTTTTTGGATTTGACACATTTTTCATGCATGTTAATGCTTTATTTTCTAGGAATCATGATTGACAGATAGTTATTAATGTACGTCTTTGGAAAATATTTTTCGCCCACAATCACACAATTGTGATACTAATTTTCAACAACACTTTTCTATCCTGGAAAAATGTTCAAAAAAATGATTTGTCAATAATTTCAAATGCTTGTGAACTGCTAATTGAAAAAAAGGTTTAAATGAGTGGCCCACTGTGAAACGATGCGAGCTTTATTGAAATCATATAAACAGATTACAAAAACGTATCGTCAAAAGGATCTTGAAATCCTAAATATCAAGCAACAACTGTAACGCTTACTTCGAATGAGATGATTAGAAAGTAAGCTTGAATTTGTATATTATATTTATGCAGAAATGAAATTTCGATGTAGTGTATATTCTAAATTCTAATGTTAAAAGGGATTTCTTTGGAAGATGTAACTCGAAAACTGCAAAAAATAAGATAGTACTTACAAAATTTCAATAATTATGATTTTTTGAGCCGCTACAGACGAACCGTTTCTTCCTAATTTCTCAATTATATTTAATAAAAGTTTCTAATTAAGTATCATTCAATCATTTAGCGAAATAGTTGTAGCGTATAAAGGTATGGTTTCAAGAGATTCAGTTCGATAGAATATTTATAGGTTTCTTGCTTTATGCATAGCTAGCTCTTAGTTTTAAAAATTGAAGAAAAACATAATAATAGTTCTATTCAATTCAATTTACTACAGCACGAGTATAGTTAAACAGATTTTATTGCGAATAAACATTCTGAAAATGGAATGTTTGAAGACTTTTAGAGGTAAAATGAAATGAAATATAAAACAAGTAAATTTTTATCTATATAACAATGGAAAATGAAAACTAAAATTAGGAGTACACAAAATTAAACAATAGATAGCAAACCCTTGATCGATTAAAAGCGTCAAAAAACAGTATTGAAAGAAATAGGCAAACTATTCATTCAGGAGAAAAGCACAGCTAATAATCCGCATTGGTCAAGTTGTTAAAACTATTGTTTCCCCAGCTACCATTGTTACTATTGTTGTTGTTGTTGTTGTTGTTGTTGTTGTTGTTGTTGTTGTTATAATTGGTGTTATTATTATTGTTATTTCTGTATCTATTATTGTTGTAATTATTATTGTTGTTGTTTCTATTGTTATAGTTATTTTGTCTATCACCACCTCTTGGGTATCTTCCGCCTCTGTTGTTGTTATATCTTCTTCTGTAATTATTTCTTCTTCTTCCGGTTTCACCAAAAGTTTCCATATTATCAAAATTGTAACTGTTTTCGTTTACACGTTCATTTGCGTCAGTAGATGAAGAAATAGTGTCAAAGAAAGATGATTTTTTATTATAAAATGCTTCGCTACTTTCTTCTTGTTTCTCTGGAGCATTGTTACTGTCAGATTCCTTTTGTTTTTCTTCTTCTTCTTTGATGAACTTAGCATTGCTACTTGCAAAATCGAAGTCAGAATCTGGTATAGAAACTTTTGGACCACGATTATTGTTATTGTTTTGGTGATGGCGATGGTTGTGGTTATTGTTACGGAAGTTTTGTTGTGCTGGCACACGATTTGATTGTTCCTCAGTAGGATGTTCCTCAGAATTTTCCTTAGAACGCGTTTCTTGTTCAGGCTTGCTTGATTCATTTGCAGCTGGAGAAGGTTTTACAATATTTTCAGGCTCAGTAGTGGCAGCTGCAACCTCCGGTTGTTCAAATGCTGGAGCTGCAGTTTGGGCTGGAGCTTTCTGATAATTTTGCTGTTGTTGGGGAAAGTTAGCTTGTGGTGGTGGAACTTGTTGCTGTTGCTGTTGTTGTTGGTAATATGCAGGAATTTCTGGTCTGACTTGGGAAGGTGGAATATCAAGAACAGACAAGTCCTTGACATCAGAACCTCTGAAAACGACATGTTCATAGACATCCATACTTGGAGGGATTTCTTGCGATGGGGATGTGACACGGTTTTCAGTACCTAAGGATCTGACTTGTTTCAAGGAAACGGTGGCCTCTTCACCATTGATGTTGTCCAAAATACCAACATAGCTATAAAACGGTTAATAAGGGTCCCTTTAAAGAAAATTTCACCAATCACATGGCAACATATGAGAAGACAAATTAGCTTGGTGCAAATCGCGATTCAGGAAAGAAAAAAATGGACATCAAGTCCTGATCCAAAGTCTTGGGAGTACTTACCGAATACCTTTGTTGGAGATCAAAGAGATAGTTTTACCGATATACTGGGACATTTTTGTTGTTTTTGCAACTGAGTTTTCCAGAGAGAGTCTTTTTCTGTCACAATATTAGAAAACAGGGCCAGACAATTGTTAGAAAATAGTGGTCTGGGGAGTTAGACAATTGTTGAAGACAGAGGCGAATGTTAGATGTCCTTGCCAACTTTTAGAGATCATAGAACAAGCCCAATTATTCTTTGCTGACCCCCTTACTTCTGGTGGAAAAATTTTTTGGTTGCAGCGAATGAACCAAGTTGGAAAATCTCGTACATATCTTTAGAGAGAGAAAAAAAAAAAGAGGGCAAAAAAGAGAAAAAAAGTCCATAATAAATGTAAGATGTACGAATGCAAGGTAGAGTGGTGTAAGGAATAATATATTCATGTACGGGTGTGACAAATACATCAAAGATGTTTGTATGTATAGATTGTTATGTCTTTGAATGTTTTTGTGTATTGTTTTTTGGGTGTGCGGTCTTATAATAGGTGTTTATAAAGACTAGGATTTTAAGGGTTTTTGTTTAGTTAGTGTTAGGTTTTAAAATGTGTGGATTATTGATTTTGTGCTTTATGAGTGTAACACTTTACTACTACTTGGATTTTTTATGTTAGGCTGTAAACTGTGGGGGTTTGAAATTTTAAGCCTGTCAAATCAACGGTTTTTTTGTTTCCGTCTCTCTTGTTAATGTCGTTTCTACTGATTAGTTCCGAGGAACTACTTTTCCCTGATATTTCATTCCAATACATATTCTTTCCCTTGTGTCGTTATTCACACTTAAAATCCAGTTTGATTCCTTGGCTAATTAACTATATTCGTTCTGTGGTACTAATATCTGTGTACAACTAATTACCTACTGTTCATTTCAGCATAATTGGTACGAGCTACAAGCAATTATACTTTCAATTGTATCCATATATAGCCAAGATCGCCCACCCGAAGAGCTTCATAGGAACATAAAGGTTATTGAATTACCAATATAAATCACATGTCAGTTTTCTTAACAAGGCCTGCTGCCAGTAATGGGCTCTTTAGACAGAATCACATGTCAATTTATTCCAGACTAAACAGATCGGTTTTGTCTACCAGGGAAAGATGTGTCAATTCCGATAGGGAGTCTGGAAATTTGGCACATTTTTCGGTATTTTCGAAAGTCACACAGCAACAATATATAAATAGCCAAGCTGATCCGCGCATGAAAAGCCCGATGGGCTTCTGGAGTCCCAACCATCAAAAAATCTCGCTCAAAATTCTGTCAAAGCTTGCAAAAATGCTTCCTGTATCAAAAATCAATTACACTTACCTTAAGATGACTGCCGTCTCAAAGAGTCAATTGGAAAATATTGAGAACTCTCCCCCACCAATGGGCCAAGTCTCTAATTCTCTAGTGTCTAGTTCCCAAGACGCTTATATGGTACAACTGATGAAAAACACCCTGCTTCCAAACAAAGTGTCTCACAACGTTCCACGGGGATTCATTAAACATCCACCTTCCTCACAAATGTATCTCCAGTCCTCCATATTTCCATCCCCAGGAAACTTTTTGCTCAATTTCATCATTTCAATGAGAAATTTTTACAATTACTTCGTGCCTGATATTGTGAAAAATATCATTCTGTTTGTTCTATTGGCCTATTTCCTCATTTTCTTCTTTACTTCTCTTTTACCATTGATGTTGATCAGTATCCCTATCATTCTTGCTGCAGGTTATATTTTTGTAAAAGCAAACAAATTGATTAACAAAAAAATTGTATCTTCCTACATCAGATACTTAGATAACTCTTCTTTATTGCTAAAGCCACCTTACACTGTTGACCTAACTAATTACGACAATATGGTCAAATTGCAAAAGATTCGCTCATCTGCTTTACAAAGAATCAAATATGCGACAAAAATCAATGAGAATAACATCAATATGTGTCTATTTAACAAAGCAAACGGGCCTATCTCGTCATTTCCATCTGAACCCTTTCTCAACTTATCTTTATCAGAATTAGTGTCCTTGAAAACCGAAAGTTTGAACTCTGTCTTTGGAGACTTTTCAAGAGTCGCTTCCACATTCAATGCAGTTGATAATTACGATTACCAGTCGCTAATAGTGTACGGTTTTAATCTACGTGAAGATCTTTCATCAAACTACAAGAACATTGCACAGGTAAATGTCATTCTAGGCTATCCAAAGATCAAGGAATACAATTTATTCAACAATGATAGAAATCGGGTTCTGCATGATGAGATTTTTGAACAATTGTTCAAACAGCAAAGTATCGACGACGATTTGAGTTACCAACCACAAAAGATAATAATTGAAATAATTCCTTGGAATTCGGGGATTTTGGGAATCGGTAAACGATTCATTTTAAATACTGGACTTGACTCAGAAGATTTTGATCATGTGGATCACTGGAATAATTCAAGTGACAATGCTGATGGTGATGTGATCACTATTAAAAAGCATCGTACTAAAATCGTTAACGATGACAAGCCAGAATATTGAAGGTAGATGCAATTGGGTTGCACAGAGTTTTGTGTTTCTCAACGAATAGTTTGTTTAATTTTTTTTTTTTGTATATATATTACTATGTATATATATATATATATATCTTTAAGGTAATTGATATTCTGTTAATAAAAAGCTTTATTATCTTATCAATAGATGAAAATCAAGTCTACAAAGTGTAATCAAGAATAGACAGATGAGTAATAAACATATACATAAGAGAATTGTTTTTAAAATACGCTGGCCATAGAAATTTATTCACGTTGGACAATTTATAAAATTGTTTGAATTTTATTTAATAAAAAAATTGACAAATAATCTATGGTCACTTTCTTAATTGATTTTGTTTGAGCTAGACTATTTTTCATTATTTACAAGTTTTTCGAAAACATCTTTTTTAAAACAAGGAAGAACATGTTCTTTCATAAAAGTGTTTGCAAAGCACTAATCATGAAGGCAAATTTTTTAAAAAAGATTCATAAAAGAATATATGTTTGGTCGAGAATAATCGTCAGTGCAATTGTATAATTTTTTTTAAAGCTTCTGACTACACTTTAATATAAGAAACATCTATGTAGTTTCTACTGAATGATTTTTGACAAATATATATTTATTGTAATAGTTATTGGGAAAAATTGAAAAAAGATTGAATTATCTCTCAAACAAACATCTTGTAACGATCGGTCAGTTTAAAACTTCCACAAGGACATACATTGTTCATCTCTTTCCGAGCATTACATTTACAATTTTTGAGAAAATACAGTGTTTTGCTCAGTTCAAGGTAGAAACATTGCTAATCTAGAACCGTACAATCGTAACCTTTTTTGCAGCACGTGATAAGCACGTGACAAACGAATTCTATAATTCGAAGTGGTTGGTGCAGATCATTTACAATAGCAGCAGTTGATTCACAATAGGTGCAGTGCGTTCCATCTTGCGAGTGTGCTCTACACTCTATTGAATCAGACTGTTTGCGTGGCTTGGGAGCTGTGGAGCTGCACCAACGACAGCCAAAGAGATTCATCTCACGATAAGCCCTGCTTGCGAAAAAACGCAAAAAAATTGATTGCTTGCAAGATACAGCACTACGAAAAATTTACTTTCGTTCAGTCTTTGAGTCTCTGGGGGCCCAGCTCAGCAATATGCAGTAGCGATGAGGTAATTCGGTGAGGTAATATAAGAACAATTACGGTTCATCAGTACTTATTGACTTGAATTTGTTTGTACTCTTGAATTTTTCGTCCGGCACACTTCTTTTTGTTGGCTGTTGAGCATTTCCTGCGCAATAGTTCATCGTAATTAGGTCCTCAACAACGTTTCACGGTTAAAGGCGATTCTGTTGGGACAACCTTAGTATACGCGCACTTCTCGCATAATTAGCCAGCAAGAACAAAAAAAAAAACTACTGAAAAACCCAGGCAGCGGCTCATAAAGATTTATACGATTCATGCAGTGGTTCTTGGGGGCATTCAGGCAGAAGACCTGCTTATACATACAGGTGTCAGCCCAGCTGTTTACTGCCCCTGTTGCTTATTTTGTTAAGAAGGTGGCCAGCCTGTTTGATGGTTTTTTTGAGATAGGATTGATCTTCAGACAGGTAGATCTAGAATGCGAGAGATCTCTTGCAGGCACCAAGATAGGGAAAAAAATGTAGTCTACACTGTCCAGTATGCCCCTAATCTGAAGTCCCGACAGCCCACAGCTTGGACCATCGACTGCCTCGGGAGTCAAGAGCTTAGAGAACCAACGTTCTGGACAACCCATAGGGTACCCAAGCTGCATTCTCCACAATTTGGAAACATGGTTGCTAAATGCCGAAATTGCAGACTATCTGGCTTGCTCAACCTCAAGAGAGCGATATGTACCACAGAGATTATCCAAGCCCTAAGCTATCGTATCAGCATTCAGCGACACAATGAATACATTGTTCAAAGTGTATTTATCATTGAAATCATCTGAAGGTGGGTTTCAGTCACTCGATTGAAACTACAAAAATGTAGGACATAAAGTTGTACTTTCTTAATTCAACAATTCTACAGTGAGAAGTTCCAGTAAAGAGAAGGATCAACAGTGTAATTGATGGTGATCTTACAGAAGTTTTCTCCAGAAGCCTGTTAATCAAACATTGGCCAGTTTCTTCATTATGCTGATCACGATCAGACTGGTTTTGTTGATCTATTTGCACCTGTGACTCAATTGCACTGATGAGTTCAGCGACATTTAGTCACTAGCATGCAAGGTAGTCATTTGGTTACTGAAAACGTAGAGCAACGGGGTTGAGCTACAAAAGTTGACGCTGAATTTCTGACTGTCAACGGTAAGCAATTGAATTACAAAAAACTTGCAAGTGAACAGTACTCAATTCACAAAGAATAGGGATCTCAAACACTTTAGGTTACTCAATTCACAAAGAACAAGGTTACCGAATCTACAAACACTTCAGGTTGCTCAACTTACAAACACTTTAAGTTATTCAATCCACAAACATTTCAGGTTACTTACAAAAATAAATCAACAGCAATTTTAACCAGTTGACAGCTTTTCCATTAGACCAAAATAAAGACATATAACTGTCTTTCCCATCAACTCCGACCTTAGATTGATGAGCTCAAGCTGTATTGTTTTCCTTAAACCTTATTTTCCTCTCTTTGTACGATTCAGTGTGTTTGCTTTAGTGAGCCATTTGATTTAACCCATTGAAAATTCGGTTGGTCTTTTGGCATGAGTTCACCTTTTTTATGTACTATTTTTTTTCCTCTGCACAGCAACCTACACAAGATTACAATTTAAAGTTTTCCAGTCCATCTCTTTCTTTTTTTTGTCAACAATTATGAAATGCAGCATAAATAAATAAATCAAAAAAAAGAATCAAGAAATTTTAGCAGAATAGAACACGAAATTTCATCCTAACTCAATTGATATTGCAACAATAGTAAGACAGCGTTATGAAAATTTATAAATACTTTGAGAATTTCCTATGAACGTATATTTATAACATACACAACATCCCAGTTGAATACTTTGTTCTTTTGAATATTCTTTTTCCCTCAAAAAAGCTTTTTTTTTCTTTCTCTCTTAGATGTATGATAATAGGATCCTTGAATAGTCAACCCCTTATTCCTCGTCTTAACACTTATCTCATCAAATTTCTAAAATTTCCCCAATTGTCTACTCGTCCGAGTTGTAACCTACGCAATTCCCCTTCTTGTCCATTTAAACACCCTTTAACTAATCTCCGTTTCTCCCACAGCTCCCCTAATATCCATAAATCAAATATGGCACAAATATTTGACCAGTTACACAAGGAGTTGCCTAGCAACTTTTTTGGGTTGAAAAATGTCTCCAATGGCAAACAAAACGTTCTCTCAGCAGATTCCACATCTCCTTCTGCCAATTCTACCCAAGAGGCACTCAATTCTCTTTCCCAGTTTGTTATCGACAACCATGGTCATTCTGTAATTAGAAAAGTGCTTATCGCAAATAATGGTATCGCAGCCGTTAAAAATATACGTTCTGTGAGAAAATGGGCCTATGAAACCTTTTTGGACGAAAAAATCGTTCAATTCGTGGTCATGGCAACTCCTGAAGATTTACAAGCCAATTCAGAATATATCAGAATGGCTGACCAGTACATTGAGGTTCCAGGTGGTACAAATAATAACAATTATGCCAATGTTGACTTAATCATAGACGTGGCTGAAAGAGCGGATGTCGATGCTGTCTGGGCTGGTTGGGGTCATGCTTCTGAAAACCCATTATTACCAGAAAAATTGGCTGCTTCCCCTAAAAAGATCATCTTTATTGGTCCACCTGGTACTGCTATGAGATCTTTAGGTGATAAAATCAGTTCTACAATTGTCGCCCAACATGCTAAAGTTCCATGTATTCCATGGTCTGGTACAGGTATCGATACCGTTCAAGTCGATGAAAAAACCAAATTGGTCTCTGTTAACGATGACATTTATAACAAATGTTGTTGTTCATCCGCAGAAGATGGTTTAGAAAAAGCCAAAAAAATCGGTTTCCCAGTGATGATCAAAGCCTCAGAAGGTGGTGGTGGTAAAGGTATCCGTAAAGTTGAATCTGAAGACAACTTTGTTGAATTGTATGAACAAGCAGCTCATGAAATTCCTGGTTCCCCTATTTTCATTATGAAATTGGCTGGTAACGCTAGACATATCGAAGTTCAAATCTTGTCAGATCAATACAATAACACCATTTCTTTATTCGGTAGAGATTGTTCTGTTCAAAGAAGACATCAAAAAATTATCGAAGAAGCACCAGTTACAATTGTCCCACCTGAAACCTTCACACAGATGGAAAAGGCAGCCGTAAGATTAGGTAATCTTGTTGGTTACGTTTCTGCTGGTACCATTGAATATCTTTACTCTCATTCTGATAATAAATTTTACTTTTTGGAATTAAATCCACGTTTACAAGTCGAACATCCAACTTCTGAAATGGTTTCTGGTGTCAATTTACCTGCCGCTCAATTACAAATTGCAATGGGTATTCCTTTGCATTTCATCAAGGATATAAGATTATTGTATGGTTTGGATCCAAGTTCAGGAACTTTAATCGATTTTGATTTCAAGAATCCTGAATCCAAGAAAACCCAGCGTGTTCCAAAACCAAAGGGTCATACTACTGCTTGTCGTATCACATCAGAAGATCCTGAAAATGGTTTCAAGCCAAAAGGTGGTCGTATCTACAAATTAGATCTATCAACATCTAAAAACGTGTGGGGTTATTTCTCTTTATCCGAAAATGGTTCTATCCATTCGTTTTCGGATTCTCAATTTGGTCATATTTTTGCATATGGTGAAAACCGTGAAGAAAGCAGAAAACACATGGTGGTTGCTTTGAAAGAACTATCTATTCGTGGTGAATTTAAAACCACCGTGGAATATCTTATCAAATTATTGGAAACATCCGAATTCGCAAATAATACAATCACTACTGGATGGCTTGATGACTTAATTAGCAAAAAGATGACTACTGAACGTCCAGAAAAAAATGTAGCTATTCTTTGTGGTGCAGTCACGAAAAGTTACAATGAATATCAAAATTCTGTAAGTGAATTCAATAATTTAATCGAGAAAGGTCAAGTTCCTGATAAGTCCTTATTGAAGACAATTTTCCCAGTTGAATTCATCTATAATAATGAAAAATTCAAGTTCACATGTGTGCAAACATCGGAAGAATCTTTCAAAGTGTTCATTAACGGTTCCACCACTGAAGTTGAAGTGAAGCCTCTTAGTGATGGCGGCTTATTGATGTTGATTGGTGGAAAGTCACATACAGTCTATTTCATTGAAGAGCCACAAACAACTAGATTGTTGATTGACGGTAAGAGTTGTCAATTAGAGGCTGAAGAAGATCCTACACAATTGAGAACTCCTTCACCAGGTAAATTAATCAAATATTTGGTTGAAAATGGTGATCACATTAAATCTGGTGAAAATTTTGCTCAAATTGAGGTTATGAAAATGGTTGTTTCTTTGAGTGCTTCTGAAGATGGTACCATTCAATTATTGAAGCAACCGGGTGCAACTGTAGACGGTGGTGATATATTAGCAGTATTGGCATTAGATGACCCAACAAAGGTCAAGCATGCTCAAATTTTTGAAGGTACCATTGCCGAATTAGGCCCGGCTTCTGTAGTTGGAACCAAACCAATTTATAAATTTAAAACCTCATTGTTGGTTTTAGAAAATATTCTCCTTGGTTACGACAATGGAATAATAATGAAACTGACCGTTGATAATTTGATCAACGTTTTGAGAGACCCTCAATTACCATATTCTGAATGGAAAGCTGTTTTCTCATCATTGGAGTCTCGTCTTGGTGAGGAGTTAGCCACTAAATTGAAGTCTACTGTTGAGAAATCAATGGTATCTATGAAATTCCCTGCTAGAACTTTAAAATCTACTATGCAGAAAGCTTCCAAGAATGATACCGAGCTTCAAGAATCTGTTAGCTTGTTGATTCAAATCACTGAAAAATATCATACTTCTTTAAAGGAGAATGAGCTTTCCGCTATTCGTGATTTATTGGAGAATTATTTCACCATTGAGAAATTGTTTGATTCTAAATCCGTTGCCACTGCATTGCTTTCTTTGAGAGCTAGCAGTGATAATAAGACTGTTTTGAAATTGGCAAAATCACACTATGGTAAGCTTGGAAAGAATGCTCTTATCTTAGAATTATTATCTAGATATTTTGCTGACTGTACTGAGGACTCCTCTGTCATCAATTCTCTCAAGCCTACTTTGAAGAAGTTATCGTCTTTAGAATCAAAGTCATCTTCTAAAGTTGCAATTAAAGCTCGTGAGATTTTGATTCAATGTTCTTTGCCATCATTTAAGGATAGAACAGATCAATTAGAGTACATTTTGAAATCATCTGTTACCTCAACAAGTTACGGTGATGTTATGTCATCTAACAGTTCTCTGGGTGCCGTTTCTAAGCACAAAAAGCCTCAATTAAATGTTCTTAGAGATATTATTGACTCAAAGTATGTTGTATTTGATGTGCTTACTCAATTCCTCAACCATAAAGATCCATATGTTGCATTGGCTGCAGGAGAAGTTTATATCAGAAGATCTTACAGAAACTATCATATAAAAGATATTTCTCATACAGTTGTGAATGGCTCTACTCCAATCTCTAAATGGCATTTCCAAATGTTGGATATTGCAGGTAAACAGAAGAGCAATAATAATTCCGGAGCCAATGTATTGATGAGAGCTGCCTCTGTATCTGACTTGTCTTTCGTTGTTGAAAGTAATGCTCAGCAACCAATTAGAACAGGTATATTAATTCCTTCACCTTCAATTGATGAGTTAGAAGATAATTTAATCAAAGGATTAGAGTTACTTACAAAGTCTTCTACAGCCTCTTCTGATGATGAAAATAAATCTAATTCTACCCAATTAGCAAATGTTGCAAATATTTTCATTCAAGATACATATGGATTAAATGATGAGGATACCTTGGAGAGAATCAATGAATTATTGAAAGACTTCGAGGAAGAGTTGATTGCTGCTGGATTGCGTCGTATAACTTTTGTTGTTTCTGTCAAGCCTGGTGATTACCCTAAATATTTCACTTTCCGTGGACCAGACTACAAAGAAGATAAAATCATCCGTAACATTGAACCATCTTTGGCATTCCAACTCGAATTGAACAGACTTTCTAACTTCAACATCACCCCTGTTTTCTCAGCTAACAGAAATATTCACATTTATCAAGCTATCGGAAAGAATTCTAGTTCTGATAAGAGATACTTTACACGTGGTATCATTAGAACTGGAAAGATTCAGGATGACATTTCTACTGCAGAATACTTAACTTCTGAAGCTAACAGATTAATGACTGATATTTTAGACTCCTTAAGTGTTTTGGATTTAAGTGACTCAGATTTGAACCATATTTTCATTAACTTTTCTGCTGTTTTCAATGTTACTCCAAGTGATGTTGAAAACGCTTTCGGAAGTTTCTTAGAAAGATTTGGTAGAAGATTGTGGAGATTAAGGGTAACAGGTGCTGAAATCAGGATTACTTGTCTTGATGATTATGGTACTCCTTACCCAATTCGTGCTATCATTACCAATGTAAGTGGTTATGTTGTAAAGAGCGAAATTTATCGTGAAACTAAGAACGAACAAGGAGACATGATATTTAAGTCTATTGGTAATCAACCTGGTTCCATGCATATGAGAAAGATTGATGAACCATATAGTGGTAAAGAATTTTTACAGCCTAAAAGATACTTAGCTCATGTTCTTGGTACTTCATATGTTTATGATTTCCCAGAATTATTCCGCCAAGCTATTTTGTTACAATGGAAGAAGTTTGCACCTGGCGCCAAAATTCCAAGTGATTTCATGACATATACCGAGTTAATTTTTGATGGAAACAAGATTGTTGAAATTGCAAGAGAAGCAGGCGCAAATCAAATTGGTATGGTAGCTTTCAAAGTTAAAGCAAAAACACCAGAATTTCCTCAAGGTCGTGAATTCATCATCATAGCTAATGATATCACTTTCAAGATTGGTTCCTTCGGTCCACAAGAAGATTTGTTCTTCTATAAGGTTACAGAATTATGTAGATCGTTAGGTTTGCCAAGAATTTATTTATCAGCTAATTCTGGTGCTAGAATTGGTTTAGCAGATGACTTAGTTCCTTTGTTCAAAGTCTCTTGGAATGTTGATAGCAAGCCTGAGAAGGGATTTGAATACTTGTATTTGGATGACGCTGGAAAAGAAGCCATTAGCAGCTCAAAGGTTACTGAAGTTATCACTGAAAAGACAATTGTTCATGGTGAAACCAGACATATTATTAAGGCTATTACCTATGACAATGCTGGTGTTGAGGCTTTGAGAGGTTCTGGTTTGATTGCTGGTGTTACTTCTAAAGCTTATAAGGATATTTTCACCTTAACTTTGGTTACAGCTAGATCTGTCGGAATTGGTGCTTACTTGGTAAGATTAGGTCAAAGATCTATTCAGGTTGAAGGTCAGCCAATCATTTTAACTGGTGCACCAGCCATTAATAAATTGCTTGGTAAAGAAGTTTATTCATCTAATTTACAATTAGGTGGTACTCAGGTTATGTACAGAAATGGTGTCACCCACCAAGTTGCTTCTGATGATTTGAATGGTGTTGTTAAAATCATGGACTGGTTATCTTATGTTCCTGCAAAGAAGGATTCACCATTACCAATTTTGATGACAACAGACTCATCTTGGGACAGAGATGTTGAAGTTTATCCAGAGGCTCAAGAAGCATATGACTGTAGAATGTTGATTGAAGGACGTACAACTGATGATGGTTCTTTTGAACATGGTTTGTTTGACAAAGACTCTTTTGTTGAGTCGTTAGGTGGTTGGGCTCAATCAGTTGTGGTTGGTAGAGCACGTTTAGGTGGTATTCCATTTGGTGTTGTTGCGGTTGAAGTTCGCTCGTTCCAAAACGTGATTCCTGCTGACCCAGCCAACAGCGATTCAGTTGAAAATGTTGTTTCTGAGGCTGGTCAAGTTTGGTATCCAAACAGTGCTTTCAAAACTGCTCAAGCTATCAAAGACTTTAATAACGGTGAACAATTGCCTTTAATGATTTTGGCTAACTGGAGAGGTTTCTCAGGTGGTCAACGTGATATGTATAATGAAGTTTTGAAATATGGTTCTATGATTGTCGATGCTTTAACTGAATACAAGCAACCTGTCTTCATTTACATTCCACCAAATGGTGAATTAAGAGGTGGTTCATGGGTTGTTTTGGATCCAACAATTAATGAAGAATGCATCGAAATGTATTCCGATGTTGAGGCAAGACACAACATTTTAGAACCACAAGGTTTGGTTTCTATTAAGTTCAGAAAAGAGAAATTGATCAAAACCATGGAAAGAGTTGACCCTGTTGTTTCTTCATTGAAGAATAAATTATCAGATGTTTCTAAATTAACACCTGATGAAATCAAGAAATTGACTAGCGAAAAGGCTGAAAGAGAATCAAAATTATTCGGGGTTTATCAACAAGTTGCTGTTCAGTTTGCTGATTTACATGATCGTGCAGAAATTATTGAATCAAAGAACATCATCAAGAAGGCACTTGAGTGGACAAATTCCAGAAGATACTTCTATTGGAGAATTAGAAGATTGTTGAATGAGAACATTTACACTAACTCTATGAGCAGTATCTTGGGTAATGATGCTACCAAGTTAGAAAAGGTTAGTAGATTAAGAAGTATTTATCCTCCAAGCTTAGACTATGATAACGATAAGGAAGTTGCTGAATGGATTGAAGCCAATAAGGAGAAATGTAAAGAATTGATCATCTACTTGAAGGGAGAAGAAATCAGAAAGAGCTTTGCAGACTCTTTCAGAAAAGAACGTGGCGAAAGTGTCGAGGCTCTTTGTGAAATGGTCCAAATGTTATCAGCTGAAGAGAAAGAAAAGTTGTTGAATCAATTGAAGTAAACTGATAAACATACATATATTTGCCTTGTTTTGAACCACATTTTTTGCGTACCATATATATATATATATATATATATTATTTAATAGTGAATACTTGTTTTTTAACATCTGTAAATTTCTATTAGCTAGGATGAATCTTCGTGGGTTCATGATTTAGTAATGTTCGATAAATGTCTGAAAAAAAAAAAAATAATAGTTAATGTGCAAAGAATATATTATTCATTGAATTTACATTACTGTAATGATGTTTCATTGGAGATCAATCAAAATATAGATAATATCAGAATTAGTGAGATTGAATTGATACAAATGACTTCTATTGTTCCTTTTCAAGCAACCGATTTGTTCTATCTAAATAATATAAATTTAGATATATATACGGAGAATTTTCCTTTGACTTTTTACTTTCAGTATCTTAGTGAATGGCCTACTTTGTTTTACAAATCTATTGAGCCATCTAGTGATATAAATGATTCCGGCAATATTTGTTCAGGATATTTAATGGCTAAAACGGAAGGTAAAAAGAAAGACTGGCATGCTCATATAACAGCTGTTACAATAGATACAACATACAGAAGATTGAAATTAGCCAGTGACCTCTGTTTGAAGCTAGAGAGAAATACTGAGCTAGATCCTTATAATGTGTACTTCATTGATCTCTTCGTTAAAACCTCGAATAAATTGGCCATAAATATGTATGAAAAATTAGGATATACGGTGTACAGGCGTGTAATTGATTATTATAATTCAGGGTCCGAAAGTTTTACGAAGAAGCAGAAAGGAAAGAAAGTGAAAACCAATGATGAGTTTGATGCATTTGATATGAGAAAGGCTTTACTACGAGATGTCAAGAAAGAAACAGTAAGAAAAAATGGTAGATCTGTTTATGTATCACCCGAGGATATTTCTTTCTGAGTATTATATATTTTGAAATTTATTATCATTCAAGAGCAAGCTTGATATTTCATAATTACATGCATTTTTTAGTATCTAAATGGGAAAAAAAAAATAAATTAAAAAAGATTAATAACTCTAATTATATGTGGCTATACCACAAATACATTACAAATCAATAGTTTGCAGACCCAATAATGCAATTCATTTAAGTAGTTAACGATTAAATAATGTGTGCTTAGAAAATAATAATGTATGCTGAGAAGATAGTCCACTTTACACACTTTTCATACCGTAGGCAGAAAAGACTTTCGTTATGCTTCTTTTCACTTGGATGCCAAAAGATTGACCACTTCTCACCAATGGTTTAATATAAGGAACTGATATCAATAAGCCAAATGAAAACAAAAAACCCAGAACAAATTGACCAACAATCACATCGGTGAAAACTGTATAAAGTACAATTTTCCACGATGTTTTTTTCTGATTGTAGGCTCTAGCATTCTTTTCTAATGATTTTCTAAAGATTTGTTCCACTCTTAAGTCTGGAATATTCACAATAGGTTGGTTATTATTCATGTTGTGTAAGTTGCACTGTTAGGTCAAGACAGATTCAACAGTTTGATATTTCGTAACGATAGTATTGCCAATTTGATAGTGGAATTATCTTGAGCAGAAATCAGGCCGGAATCAACAACAGCTGTTTCAAAAAGTATTGAAGTGGGTATTATAGAATTTTAGATGCTTGAGGAAGAAAAGCAGATGTTCATTGAATTAATGGTGAGTAATTAAGTTTAACTATTCACTATTGATACTTACAGACAAGAAATTGTGCCGAATACTTTTGTGGATTGATAATGTTGAGATACATGGATTTTCTGGTGTAATGTTGCAAAGGTTTAAGAAAGTTATATTTTTTTTTTTTCGATATTTCGTGATATTTGTTTTCTTGTATCTCAACAAATTATAGAAAAATTTTAAATAGATAGATGAAAAATTGCATAGTAAAAACTATTCAGCGTATATCACAACAAACGAAGTGAAAAGTCAGCCTTGAGAAGTTAGAATCAAATATTCAATCTTGGTTAACTGTTGTTTGGTTTGCTGTTTCTTGATTAACTGTTGACTGGTTTGTAGGTCTTTTGATTTAGTGCTTTCAACGAAATAAATTGATTTTCAAGTCTGGATAGGGAAAAGAAGTATTGGATTTATCGAATACCAGAGAATTAGGTATTGATTTTGATTAATTTTTATAGACTTTCAGAATAAGAATACTTGAAAAATGGATGAAGAACAATATGGACCAAAAGTAACGATTCTTGATATTGAACAAGACAAGGTGAACTTTGCGTTGACAGATTGTGAGTTGGCTTTTGCAAATTCTGTCAGAAGAACAATGATGGCCGAAGTCCCTACATTGGCTATTGATATCGTGGAAATTGAGGAAAACAGTACTGTATTAGCCGATGAGTTCATAGCACACAGATTAGGGTTGATACCATTACAGAGTGATGATGTTGATCAGCTACTTTATAACAGAGATTGTGATTGTGAATCATACTGTAATAAATGTTCTGTTGTATTACAACTACACGCTGTGGCTAAGTCTGAGGGTATTCATCATGTATATGCCAATGATTTGCAAATAATTTCAGATACAGGTGATTTGAAGATAGGGAACCCAGTCATTAGAGATTCTATGAGTAATGGTGCTTTAATTTGCAAATTGAAAAAGTCACAGGAATTAAAAGTCAAATGCATAGCTAAGAAAGGTATATCTAAAGAACATGCAAAATGGTCTCCAGTAGCAGCTATGGGTTTCGAATACGATCCTTGGAACAAATTAAAACATACAGATTACTGGTTTGAAGAAGATGTCGCTTCAGAATGGCCTCAATCTAAATACTGCTCTTTTGAAGAGCCTCCAGCAGCAGATGAACCTTTTGATTATAAAGCTAAACCAAACACATTCTATTTCGATGTTGAAACGGTAGGTACAATCCAACCAGATGAAGTGGTACTAAGAGGTGTAAAGCAATTGCAGAATAAAGTGGCTAGTATACTATTTGCACTTGATGAAATTGAGAAGAAAAACGAAGAAGAAGGTAATGTTGGTAATCTCGGTGGTGCTGGTTTCGTCAGCGTTTATGAGCCAGCTTCAGTATACGGTGGCACAACAGCACATGGCGGTTCTACAAATTATGGCGGCAACCAAACTGCATATGGTGGAAACCAGACTGCCTATGGAGGCAACAACACATCTTACGGCGATAATGACACTAATATGAGCTATTAGAGAAAAAAAGGAGAACATATGACAATATTTGTACTTCAGTTAGATTGAATTGATTTAATGTACTCTTTGTTTCTTGTAAGTCTCAAAAACCATGATATTACATTCGAATACACTTTTCATTCTTACTTATTCTGAGATTTCATAATTATATAAAATCTGCATTTTGATGTCTATTGTACATAGTAGAACTGTAATATCATATGGAATTTAACAAAAAATTATTGTGACTTGTTCCACTGAACACAGTCAGAAAATTTGACCAATTTTCCCCCAAATATATCTAAAGCAGAACCAAAGGTTAAATCAACTTTCCCTTTACTGAGCTCTTTGACAACATCTAAATCATTTAGAGACTTAGCACCACCAGCATATACAATGACAACCTCTCTGTTAACTAATCTTTCATCTTGAAACCATTCTCCTAGCTTAGCAACAAGGTTTAATTCAATTCCTTTGCACATACCTTCTACGTCAGCAGCATGAACCAAAAATTCAGAAGAATATTCTGAAAGCTGAACAAACAATTCCAAGTCAAGCTCTAAATCAGTGAGATGCGTCCATTTGTTTATGCAGACATACCATTTATTTTCATTCTCTTCACCTTTTTTCTTCTTACAACTTAAATCAATGACCAAATGTTCTTTTCCAACCAATTTTGAAAGCTCTTTCAATCTTTCTAATGAAAAAATACCATTAGGGAACAACCAACTAGTCACAATTACCTTTCCAGCACCATTATCGATCCAAAATCTCGCATTGTCAATGTTGATTCCTCCTCCTATTTGAAGTATCCCAGGCCATTCAGATATTGCGTCCAACGCAGCTTCTGTATTTTTTTCCAGTTTTCCCAATTTTATGATATGAGTTCCCTCAACATTATTCTCTCTATAGAGTTTTCCAAAATAGCTACTAGACTTGGTTGACACAAAATTTGTTGTAACAGCTTCATCATCCTTGTCAGATTGTAAACTGGAGCCCACAATTTGTTTCACCTGGCCATCATGAATATCAATACATCCTTTAAACTTCGTCATTTTTATTCTACACAGGCTCTGTTATTCATTAAATGGCAAATCTTCTGAAATATCACAACTATCTATGTGAGGAGACAGAGTAGTTCCAGCTTGATTAACTGTATGATGACTCTATTATTCAGTATATATCTAAAATGAATCTTTTTTTCAAGTATTTTATCCGCCCTTTTTGAGTATGAAAAAAAAATTGGTGATAAAATACTGTTATTCGATACAGCTCATCTCTTTGAAAGACTTTGACTTCTCACAAACATACTATGGAGAAACAGAAGAATTTGCACGAAAACTAGAAGAAAGATAATAGAAATTGTGCAGAAATGAGTGATAAAAAGAAACTGACAAGTGATGATGAGGAATATAAAACACTACTAGAGATTCAGAGAAAAAGCTTCGAGGCACAATTTGGAACCAGTTTAAACGATCTAGGATTCGATGATGCGTTAGACCAAACTTCAGCAACAGAATCTGAGTCGAGCAGTGATGAAGAGAGCATTTCTGATGCTGCAGATAATAATGATGAGTTTTCTGTTGATGAAGATGAATTTCAAGGCTTCAGTGATGCGAATTCTAGTGAAGAAGTCACAAAACAAGACGATGACGAAACCAAAAGTCCTGAAGTTACTGTTGTTAAATTTACGGAAAACACTATTGAGAAAAACGGCAACAATTCTTTAAATAATGGAAAAATACGATTGCTACGAAAAGGTAAAATTCCTTCATTGGCTAGATCAGAGCTTGTTAAAAAAATAAACCAAATTGAAATCGAACAAGAATTATTGAAGAATACAAATTCTAAAGAAGATATGGAGAATTTGGAGAATGATATTGAATTGCAACGTTTGTTATCAGAGTCCCATATATTGTCTGGTACAGTTTCTGCGTCTGATCATTCAGGGGCAGATTTGACTTTGAAAACCATCGACGAGGATCCATTTGGAAAAGCTCGTGCGCGGACTATGATCCAAAGATTGAATAGATTGTCTTCTCAAACAGGTACTTCTAAAAAATTACAAAGTATGCCAATGAATATGAGAAAGGGTATGCTAAAAAAGGAATTAGAAAGAGTGAAAAAACATGAAATGGAAGCAAAAAATAGTGGTACTATTTTATCAAAGGTTGGAAAATATGAAATCCGCGATTTGCACAAGTCCAATAACAATAAAGTAGGTCTGAAAGCTGATATGATAGGTAATTATAATATAGGGAAAAAGAAGTTGAGAGAGAAGACCTCCATGAGGCAAAAGGGATTGAAAATTCATTCAGTGGGCAAAAGCACTAGAAACGGATTGATAATAAATGAAAAGGAATTTACATCAATGGTCGGTAAAAAAAATAGAAGAAAGAGAAAGTGATGCTTTCTAGTTACAAGATCGTTTTAATATAGAAATTCATTATGATTTTGCTATTTAATCAATAAATGTATAAAATAATAATGAGCTGCATTTCGATTAACAAAATGAACGTTATGAGTATGTAAAAAATTAAAAAAACTAATGAGAATTAAAAAGAAATCACTCCTCATCATCTGTATCTGTATCTATATCTGACCAATCATAGTCATCATCGTCATCATCGTCATCATCTAATATAATACCACTAGCTTCTGCGATTTCATCTTCATCTTCACTATCAAAGTAAACATTGTCACTTATTTCTTCTTCAAACTTGTTTGCCTCTTTTTCTGTGACCTCTGTTACTTTCTCTTCTTTCTTAACCTTAACTTGAGCGGCTATTGGGATATCCAAGTCGCAACCAAAATAATCAGTGCTTTTCAACAACAATCTAAAATGATAAATACCCTCTTTTTCAGGTGTTGGTTGGCTTAATGGTATCTTAATGGTGCCGAATATTAATCCCTTTCCATTGTCCTTGAGACTTTTGTTAAAGGCTTCGTTGGAGACCCTCAAGTTGGCTAAATCTAAATGATTGATAAATTCTGGTTGTTCTGCAACTTTACCATCCTGCTGAACACAGAAAACAGATAACCAAGACATCTTTTTAGTTCCGGGGAAAAATGGAGTATATGAACTTGGTAGTCTTGGTTGATCTTTGATAGATTTGAATGGATCCTTCATATCCTCTAATGACTCTTCACGCTTTTCTGTAATCATTTTCTTTACTAATTCAATTGGAATAACACCATGCTGTTTTGCTGATTTAACCAATACCTTAACTTCAATGTGTGCAATAGACTTAGGTGGAATGAAATCTTCTCCAGGAACTTTGAATCTAGCACTGACTACCTTAAGAATTGGGATCTGCTCAGCAACTTTCAAAGTTTGCTTCAATTTAGCATCATCTTTGATACCCAACACCTTTTTCTGTTCTTCTTTGGTTAATTTAAATAACTTTCCTAATGTACGAATGTCACTATCAAGGACGCTCTTTCTATTGATATTTGGTAATTGTAATAATTGTTGCTTGTTGAGATTCTTTGAAATAGGAACCGCTTGCATAATACATTTGAATGCATCAACTGCAGATAAAAGGATTTCGTTTTGGCGAAAATAGGAAACGATATCAATGAGACCGTAAAGCAATTCGGGTAGCATAGAGATGAAAAGCAATCTTTCATCTTCATCCTTATCACCAACAACACGATTACAATAATCTTGAACATGTTTGAATGCTCTTTCCTTAGTCAATTTAGGGAATTCATCTTTCAATTCTTGGGCTTCAAAAATCCAATCAAAAACTAAGTTAGTATCTGGAAAAATTGTAGCTTTGTAAACTAATAATTTTTCGACAAAAGTATTTGCTGTTTCAGTTCTAAGACCCTTTTTAGTGAAGGACTTGGCTGAATGCCACCAACGAGTGACGAAGATTGGTAAAAATATACCAATCAACAATAAATAAGCAATAACAACATAATTTCCCTGAGCTTCGATCAAAAACTTTGGCAATGCAATTCCCTGTGTGACTGCCTGAGGACCATCAGGGTGACCATATTTTTCATAATTTTCTTTAGTAGTAGCATCAGTTAAAGCCTTATAAGCCTTGTTGATCAAAACGAAAGCTTCTTCAGCCTTCAACTTAGCTTCCTCAGACAAACCAGGAGATAACTTATCTGGATGAAATTTGATAGACAATTTTCTGTAAACAGACTTGATTTCCTTATCAGTGGCACTAGCTGAGATGCTTAAGATTTCAAATGGATCGAAAATTGCTTTTGCAGGAGCGATTTCTTTTGTTGAAACATGCAGATATAAAACATATAATACAATCCAACCAATGGATAAGATCAAGTTCTTCAAGTTAAATATTTTTGATGCACGTTTCTTTGCAGCAACTTTGGTAAGTTTCTTGTGGTTGTTGGCTTTGAAGTCAGTGTCCACATGTCCAGCTTCACTGCTTCTCTCTGGAAAAATGACCGAGTATAGACTGGCCACAGTACTTGGAACTACCAAAACACCCACGATGGTCATGGCAAAAAACGGCCATGTCTCAGAGTTCTCGTCATAATTGTATTTGGCGCCACTCATTTTCAGTTTGGATTTTGTTTAGCACGGTTTTCTATTTGGAATTTATTTCTTTGAATAAAGAGCAATTCGCTTCAAAAGAATACTCAGCGCAAATCACAATATCTTAAGTCGAAAATAATTGCACAATACTTAAAAAGTGAACCTGCCTTTTTATCTATAGATTCCTCCAGTATAATCGAATAAATTAACTGATCAAGCACTCCATCATCAAGTATTCATTAGTAGATTTATTGTTGTTACACTTGTTAGTTTTTATTGAAAGTTTTTGCTTCTTTTTTTTTTTTTTTTTCAGAATTGTCGAGAAAACGATATCAGTAGTGCGTTTAGTAGTTCTACATACAGAGCTTTTCTGAATTTTTAACATCGGATTCTTCAACATATAGAATACATAGCTCATTTGAATAGAACCTTTAATAATATTGAATATAAGTAGTAATTATATAAATATATATATATATATTTATTGGGCATAAAGACTGATCCTAAGTTTTTATATGGTATAATGTAAAAGAAAGAAAACAATAATAGTTAAGGGAATGACTCAAATTGCATCGATGTAAAAGTCATAGAATAAGTCAATCAAGCACCCACCGCTCCATGCTTGCGTTGGTGACGAGTCGCTGCAAAACTCACCATTTTTGTTAGTAAGTTCAGTTAACCCTCTCCAATCGCTCTTTTTTATCCAGTTTTTATGATGAGATAATCTTTCCATTAGTACTCTATGTAACTGTTCTCTAGTTGATTTAGAATCACTATTAATGAGATTCTTAGGATCAAGCATGTAAAAGTAGGCAAATGCTCTCAAAAAATAACCTGTACACCAAACCCATTCTGGACCTTGGTGATAGTTTCTGCCTTTCGAAGTAGAAAAATCATAATCATCAACAGAATTATCATAATATGGTCTGTAATTATAGTCAGAAGGATCCAATGTGCACATACCAAGAGGACCCCTGATGGATTTGTCGGCAATTTTTAAAGCAGACATTGCTCTGGACGGCGTAAATAACTCAGGTGCAACAACCATAGCAATAGCAAAATTAGGTCTCAATTGATAATCCTCGTACTCTTTACCTGATTTATATAAATCTTTATAAATACCTCTTCTGTTAATGAGATTCGCATTCACATCAAATTTGGAGTCATCTTCTGGATTTTCTGGAATGAAATAAGCACGCTCGAAATTATTAGCAACAAGTGTTTCCCATTTCTCGAAGCTTACAGCATCGCCATTTTGATTCTCAACTTCGTCATATTTGAACAAATTTTCGGAACGTAATTTATTAACAAAGCTTAAACCACTTTTGAGCAATCCAATAATTTCAATAGCTGCACCATCTCTAGGTGTTCCTGGAATACCTTTGTTTCCTGCCTTCTCACTTTCTCCCATTTTATCCATCCAAGTACCACAGTTGAACTGCGAGCCGCCAAAAAGAAGACCATTCTCCCAATCAACATGAATCTTAATGTTAAATCCTTCATCCTTCATTTGAGAATCTAAAGTGACGCCTGCATTAGCCTCTCTGAAATCCAAACCTTTTGCATGACGACTGAAAATCTCGAAGATAATCTCCTCAATTGTGCTCACATACGAAAAGGCTTCAGGGTCATCAAATTGAATGAATCTATCATCTTTAGGGAATCTTCTTTTTACTTTTTCTTGCAAGATCTTTGCTCCATCAGGTGCAATTCCAACATAATCTTTCACAGATTGTAACCAGAACCATGTAGCGTCTCTTGCATTATATCTCGGATTTCTGCAACTATCAATAAGATTTGGTATCAAGCCATGCTTCAAAGTTGATGCTGCAGCTAAGATATGAGATTTAGCGTCTTCAAATCTATCAGTAGCAAGTAATAATCCTCTCAAAGAAATAAAAATATCTCTTCCCCAGCATCTCATAAAATCATAACTGAAATGTGGAAGACCAGCAGCCATGCTAGGAGTTCTTTTGAAAGGCTTCAAAGAGGCAACACGATTCATTCCAACCATTTGAATACTTGTTAATCCTAAATTTTGAACAAACAAGTTTGCATTATGGAACATTGGTGATAGTAATGACAATGCCCTGAATCTGCAAGCTTCGTATGCTGTTCCTATTACAAGAGCAAAGTACTTAGGACGTAAAAAGAAAGGTACTTCTTTAACTAAAAGAATTCTCGACTTTAACCACTTTTCAAATTTCATCACTGCCTCAGAGTCACAAAATTTCAATAAACGATTAACAACAAAATCAAGAGCCCAAGTCCCATCTCTAAGATTGACAGCAAATGGATGATTCAAGTCATTTTTTTTTATGACATCACTAATCACGCTAATCCAACCTTGCAATCCACCATAAACTAAATGATGGTTCATTCCTGGAATATTATAGGTACCCTCTCTACCTGCAGAATAATCACGCTCCTCAGATTCACATTTATAAAGTAACGCATTTAATTGAATTAAATCTAATGATTTCGATGCTTCAATAGCACCAGATCTCAAAGAAAGAGTTAATTCTTGATTAACACCAACATATTGTGTAGTGAAAACAGCAATTGAACCTTGAGGGAAATAATGTGGCAACGTGATAGTACTTGTGCAAGATTTCAAATCATAATTAATAGTAGACTCGGATAATTCTTCAACAACGACTGGAATATTTTCTATCTTAGTTTTGGAATTTGGGGCATCACCAATCTTCTTCAAACAATAGGAGAATAGAGGTTGTACTTTCGATCCAGACAAGACAATAGGGTCAAGGGATTGATCAAAATTGTCATAATTGAACTTTGTTCTAACAACCAAATAAATACCAATACCGCTGCTTGCATTAGTTCTATGTAACGTAATATACTGGCCATCATGATGAACGTACATTTCATGATCTTCCCAATCTAAACTTTCTTTAGCTAGTTGATCTCTTATGCTATAAATTTTTCTTTTGACCTCACCTATTCCGGTACCATCTAAACCGTATTCTCGTGTTTCTTTAACAACATCCAATAAGTTTGGGTAGCATTCATCATAACCAAAAACGGAACCAACAGCACAAGAACATAATCCGACTATAGCAGCATTTGGTAAAGTATCTTCGACTGTTCTTTTTTGATTTGGAGTTTCGTTATCATGAGTACAATCCATAAATAAAGCATGAGGTTCTTGATGGTATAAAAGCTTAGGAATGTCAATCTCCGAAGCTTTATCTGCAATTCTAGGATTTGAGCAGTCTGGCTCTTCACATGCTAGATAGGCAAGATCATCTAATGGTAACCATTTGAATGACCCGATAGGTCTTCCAGCATGCCTATGAACTAATCTAGACAATTCTCCTTCAGACCAAGCTTGCATAGCCTCTCTAATTAATGAGGAAAGGCCTAATCTCTCCACATACGTACGGTCTACTTCCTCACTGCCAGAAAACAATTCCGCAACAACATACAAGTTAGGATTCACCTCTCTAGCAGCATCTATCAAAACTTCACCTACATGAAGTGGGGTTGAATGGCAATTGTCGATCCTAAAACCGTCAAAGATTCTAGCGCATAATTTAGTGTACTCAGTCATTCTTTCCCATAAATATGGGGAATCTTCTGGTTTTTCTCCATAACGCAACTTTACGCAATCACCCCAAACTATGAGTTCTCTTCTTAAATAAGCTTTAGATTTATTGGATGCGAAATCAATCAAAGCATTTGCATTCCAAACCCAACCGTTATTTGCCAAGGCACATTGCTTACCTTCTTTTGATACAAATCTTGTGAAGTAAGGTTCAGTTAAAGGAAATTTTTCGGTAATCTTACCCAATTTTGGACCATGAGAATCAAGTCTAAGATATTTGATTCTGTTGAAAAGTTGGTCGTTTGCCGCCAACATATCCTCATCATATTGGTGATACAAAGGAACATTCATTTCGTTTATCAAAGACTGAGATTCTCTCAAGATTGCAGAGACATCACAAGCAATATTCTTCGATTTCATGTAAGAAATTACAACTGAAGCCAATTTTTTAGTGTCAACTTTATTATAGCCACGGTTTAAAAGTTTGAAACCACCAGGATTACCAGCATATGAGCTAGCAAATTTGCTAAGTTCGACAAAGTTATCTAGTTGTTCATCAGTCAAAGACAAAGTTGGCACATCATCTACACTGTTTTGAAGCAAGTATTGTTTCAACGAATCAAGAGATTCGGTGACATCAATAGTATAGAATTGCCATAACTTCAATTCTCCAAAGACGTGGATCTTCATAGATTCCATCACTCTTTTTAAGTCATCAATAGAAAATAATTCATCTGGTAATCCATATTTATGAATATTCAATGAAAAGTTCAAGAGTTTTTCATCTAGCTCAATAGCTGCACATAAATGTGGAGCAGTCTCTGCGTTATAACCAGACTCTGGATGGACACGCAACCATTCAGAATTATTGGCAGTATGGTTCCATACTATATCGGTCAAAGACAACAAACCAAAGTCTGATTTTATGTGATCCACTAATTTTTCAACTTCATCTGTTGATTCAAATAAATTTGGATCGAAAGCTAATTGGTCAAATATAGAATATGGAGAATCTGAAACTCCTCTATACTGAAGAGGAGTGAAATGAATCATGTTATAGCCTTTAGAAGCTATATGTTTGAATTTAGTATCCCAGCTATCACGGTTTCCCATTAGTTTAGAAAGAACAGTTTGAATAGAGATAGAATTTAGAGGTAAATACTCATCCTTATTAATCCACAAAGAAGGCTGAACCACCATGTAGTAAGTAGGGGAACGATCAAGACAAGGTTCATTGCTGGCATCTGCAGAAGCATAAGTGACATAATAGGAGTAGACCCCAGGCTTATTAATGAGAAATCTTAATTTTATATCCTCAGAGAATGAGTTTCTTATCTTGTGGGGATAGTACTTGTTTCTGGAAATCTTTGTTTTTGAATCTGGCGGAATATTAGTCCAAAAAGTACCTTGGTGAGTAATAGGAGAAGCTGCCGAAATGCTGAGAACTAAGCTATAAATAGGAGTCTCAAAATTACCGCTAACATCGAATGGAAAAGAGTTCAAAATAAGGGTTCCCAGGCTTTCGCTAACAGGTTCGCCATGCTCTCCAAGCTGCAACAAGACTTTCTTCATAGTACTTTTTTTGACGTTTTTGGTACCCGCGTTCTACTAGTTCCAAAAGGCCAAACAGTAAAAGTGTTATAAAATGTTTTCAGTATAAAAAGTATACGATATTTGATTTTCTCTGATCAACGAGTAGTTGTAAAAATAAACGACAGTGGGGGCAACTTTTTTGGCTGATTTCTAATTTATCAAAACGAGCGTCTATAGTTCACTCTTCCTACACCAAATCCTAATTTGTTTTCCTCAAGGAATCAACATAAACAATTTTACGCTATTCAGAACTGTTTATTCTATAAAATATAACTTATATTGGAGCTTAAACTGAAAAGATTGTATGATTTTATATTCTGGTCAAATTTTCAAACAGTATTCTTAAGAAGCATAGTAAATAGCAATGTGTGTGTAATTAGGCTTTTAGAAGGACACCACATAAAGGCAAGAAATCTATTTTTTTTTTTAGCTAGAGAGGAAAAATGACTTAAAAAAATAAGACAGCTCTTTTTAGTTGCTCAGCGGCATAAAGTTTATTGAGAACGGAGTTAAAAAGGGAGAATGACGCACACCTCAAATCGTGGAGATTAGCTGGAGACTAGAACAAGAATTGCCTGATTAATATTTGAATAAATTGAATGTTCAAGGCAAAGATTTTTAAATCAATTACATCAAAACAAACCAACAAAAGAGAATAGAAGCAGATACAAGATATTCATGAAACAGTAAAAAACTTTTTTGTCAAAAGAAAAAAATTAAAATGAGTTTTATCACTACAGTATTTTGTTCGAATTTATTTGAATATTCAAGAGTTAAATAGATATGTAAGTTAGTCATTCAAGTTCTATTGAAACAAAAAGAAATAAAAAAAAACATGATTTATCTCAGCGTTATTTTTACTCAGAAATTTCATTATTCAGTGCCAACTTGGCAAAACGAGCTTTGCGAATAGCAATATCTATCTTTTTTCTATCAGTTTTGGCATTACTCAAAGTTTTGTGGAAACCCTTCGGCTCATCTTCGTTTAGGCCAAAACTATCATTTTCAGGGTCGCCAGAAACACCATCGCGAGTCTCAGTAAGCAAATTTATATATTCTGAGTTATCAAACAAGAAATTCGTCAACCCGCTACCAAATAACCATCTCAAATGATTAACTCTTGTAAGATAACCCCAGCTGTAGAAAGATAACACATGTTTTCGCTTCCCATTTAGGACAATATAGCCTAGTTTTTCTCTTTTGGAGCCCAATTCTTGAAACGATTTTCTCGCACTGATATCAAAATTACAATCGAGGGTAGACAACATATTTCTAAAAGAACCATGCAATTTTTTACGCTCATCTTTAGAGATAGATTTGGAAGATTCTCTCAAATTTTGTTCAAATAAGTCTTTAATCTCTTGTTTATCATAATATGGGAGTTCTGAGTCATCTTGGTCGTCAAAAAATGTGAAGTCCTGAAAACATTGAGATATGAGTGAGCCCGCAACAATTGCTATTCTTGGCTCTGAGCTCAAATATAATATCAATGAAGGAATTAGAGTCTCTATTGATTCATTTAGTTCATGAGCATCATCATCTATAGAGAGAAGTATGCTTAGTCCATTTATTATAGCGACCGCAATCGCAGCATCCTTTTTAAGATCAGAGATAGCTGTTAATAAATTCAACCAATAATCAACAATAGATTCGATATCTGAAATATGAGATGTGCCTTCATTAAACACCAAAAACATAGTAAAATAACCAACAATTAAATAAGATCCTGTTGTGGAGTCTAAGTTTTCGGAATTCGAATTTTCGACATTTTGTTTGATGTATTGCTCTAATTTTTCAAAAATATAATTGCCATAATCTTCCATGAATATCACTGAAATCAAAATCAAGACTTTAAATGCATAGAATTTCTCTATGTCGGAACAACTGTTGTTGCTAAGAACTTTCAAAAGAGTATTGATATGCGTAAGCTCGATGACATCAATATCTATATTCGAGGACGCAAAAACGAGGAAAATATCGTGTAGCAATTTTTGTTTTGCCAAAGTTGACACCTTAGAATTAGAAAAAGATAAGGCATCGATCATTTGGGTCACTGTTATATTACTTGTGACTTTCAGTTCTGTGTTGATATCTTCATCAGATGAGGCTCTTGTTTGACGATTTTTTTCATTGTTTCTATCTTCTAAAGTTATATGATGCATATTCTCTGACAATGCGTTGTTATTTGAGATTTTTGGGTTTTCAGATTCATCCAGAACAAGCGCATCGATCACTGTCTTGTCTATCGTGTAGTTGACATGAAACGTTTTGGGAAGAAAATTGTAGATCGTGTCCACCGGAATAGATAGAGATTCCGACGTGGAAGCTTTATAGGAAGCCATCGTTTTTCTATTAACTGCTATATTGGGAAAACGAGAACAAATTAGCAAACCCAGTTCAACTGATGGAAACTCGTTTGACTTTAGTTGTTGTTTTTCTTTTTTTTTTTTTGTTTTTTTTTTCACTCAAACACTGTATACTCTAGATATAGTTAGAGCTAGAGGAGGAGTAAATCAAAATAAATGGTATAAACTGCAAAATGCTAGCAAAGCTCAGGTTTAGGGGATCCAGAATCCGCTAAATGTTAATGAAAGTAAAAACAGAATCAATGAGCAGATACTAAAAATAGCTAATGGAAAATAATCAGTTAAGAAATGGAAAGAAAAGAAACAAACGGTAGAATTCTTAGCTTATTTATAATAATTTTAATTATTAATTGAAAATGAAAAAAAAAAAAAAGTTGATTTGACAGGATAATTATATAGTCATTCATAGTAATGACGATGCCCGCAAGATTGTTGGTTTTTTTTTTCTTGATCATTCTAACAGTCTTTTTTTTTTCTTTGGACAGACAGAAAAAATATGCTAAAAAGAATATTTCAGTTTAAGCTTTAAGAAGCATTACATAATTAGCAAAAACCACAGATTCAGACGATTATGAAGATTGCGAAACCAAAAAAAACGACCATTGAATACTAAATTTTAAGAGAGATTATCCGTTTATTCGTTGTTATTCCCCGAAAGGAAAGCTCATTAGTTTCTTAAATTTTTGAGAGTTTTATTTTGTTGGATATTTAGGTAATAAAGCGATACCTTTTGTGCAAAACTTTGGGGTTGGATCAAGACCCTACAAAATAGATTTTTATATTGATCACAACAGATCATTGGTATATAGCTTGGTTCTAATTTAATATTTCCAGATATTTGACTCAAATTCATTTGAACTTGACGTAATTGCGGAATAGCAAGAACTGAAGAGAACAATTACCATATTATCCTAGGCCATGCAAGACATATTTCCAATCCCCTATACTGCTGGAAATGTTCCAGTATTCAGACCAGTAAGTCAGCAAATTTTAAATCTTACATTCACACGCATCAGTTGAATAGTTTCACTAACATTAATTTAGACAATGGAGCAGTTCAAAGACTTCTATAAGTATGTCAAAGCCATCAATAAATACGGAATGCTATCAGGAATAGTCAAAGTGATACCACCGCAAGAATGGCTAAATCAGACACTTCCAATCAACCGGGATAAGGCTGGCCAAATAAAGATCAAGCACCCTATCAGCCAAAATGTCAACGGTTCAAAAGGAGTATATGTATTCGAAAACATGGAGAAAAATAGAAATTACAACCTATCTGAATGGAATAAGTTAGCTATGTCTCACAGACCTCCAAAACATCATAGAAGCAGTTCTCCAAACTCATCGACAAAAACACAGACAGAGAATAAGGAGGAATCCCCAATACAGCGTCGTGATGAAATTGATTCATACAATCGTGAAGATTTTAGCCCTGAAAGATGTGATTATCTAGAAAGTGTTTACTGGAAATCCATTCTGTATTCAACCCCCATGTATGGCGCGGATAGTTTAGGCTCCCTTTTTGATGAATCGTGCAATATTTGGAATGTTTCGAAGCTCCCCAATCTTTTGGATAACTTAAATGAGCGAATTCCAGGTGTCAACGATGCATATCTTTACGCAGGGCTTTGGAAAGCTTCTTTTGCATGGCATCTCGAGGATCAAGACTTACATTCTATAAATTATATTCACTTTGGAGCCCCAAAACAGTGGTATTCAATTCCACAAGAGGACTCTGATAAATTCTACAAATTGATGAGTGATCTTTTTCCAGAAAATGTGAAACATTGTAGTGAATTTCTTAGGCACAAAACATTTATGTGCAGCCCCGCGTTTTTAGAATCCAAAGGAATACAAGTCAACAGAACGCTTCATTATGCTAATGAATTTATAATTACTTTTCCATATGGATATCATGCTGGATTCAACTATGATTACAATCTAGCAGAAAGCGTGAATTTTGCTATTGAAGAATGGCTACCTCTTGCTTTAAATGCTAAAAAATGTGAATGCATTCTGGACTCTGTAGGAATTGATGTGAGAAAGTTAATAAAGCAATTGCAGAACAGAGGAGATAATGTAGAAGTGAATTCAATCAAACTTCCAGAAAGTGACGATGAGGCTGATACAAAAACTTTTGAGAAAGGTTCAAAGAAAAATGGTTCGATGATTTCACTGAGCGATCAGAGACAAAAACTTTCTAGAGCAAAAAAGAGAAAGGAATCATTGAAAAGAAAATCTCTGATATCGAATGTCTATGGCAAAGATTCATCAATAAAACTGCAAAAGAGTCCGAAATTGGTGATCAAATTTCCAAGGAAACATTCTGTTGATAATTTACGATATCGCAAACCAGTATCGAAAAAAAGAAGATACAGTCTGTCTATGATCGAAGCTGCGCAATCTTCGATCGTTCCCAATGATATAAGTAGTGTTGAGCTGTTGACTGGCGATTCTCTGTCGTCGCATATTCAAGATGATGAACTTATACTTTTGACACATCCTGAGTCAGAACATGACACTATTTCTAGCAGACTACGCAACAGAGTTTTCAGAAATGTTCAAGCTACAGGGGTCTACAAATAAATATTTACAATATATAAACTAATTTTTTAGTTATGCAAGATTGTTTTCAATGATATTCGCGTTTTTTCATCGTAAAACAGTTTCTTCACGATAACCTTATGTTTTCAGAGAAAAAAAAAATCAGTGTTTAATCAATGAAATTCTCTGCCTGAGTTCTTTTATTATGTTCCTCGGGACATAGCATAAACTCTCAGAACGTCCTCTATTGTGTTCTCTTTTGATCGATAGTGGACTTCATCTCACAAGTAGTCACATATTGAGCCAGCCAGACATCTCTTTGTTGACTGGAAAAGGCTTATCTCAGTTATAGCGAATATTTGCGTTATGAGCGCGTGTTTTTCCATATTTTTCTTTTGTTTTTCCTCTATATATTTTTTTATCATTCTTTGTAGCACTAACTCATGTGTTTTCTGTGAGTTGGCTGGATACATACACAATACACAGAATTTTGAATATTCTTGACAAATATCAACCTACTTTCTCATACTGATATAAGTATCTGAACAAACATTTCTGCTTACCAGACTTTTTTTTCATCATTTTTTAAGGCATAATCGACTTATTCAAACGTTTTGTGATCATCAGTCAACCAATCAGCACAAATTAACGTGTATTTGGCAAAAAATTGATAGACAGTAATAAAAGTGCTGGAAAATGGCTACCCAAAAGGAATACAATGAGGAAGCCTCTGTTGTGGAGAACTCCTTGCTGCACATCAGGCAACAAACTATTCAAATGCGCAAATGTTTGGACTCCAAAAACAAGTTAATGAATGCATTGAAACATGCTTCCAACATTCTTTCAGAACTTCGCACAGTGAATCTCTCTCCTAAAAATTACTACGAACTTTACATCGCCACTTATGACTCCCTAGAATACTTGGGCAATTACTTGAAAGAGACACAAGCTGCGCATTTGAGCAATTTGTATGAATTGGTTCAATATGCAGGCAACATAGTTCCTCGATTGTACTTAATGATCACTGTCGGTACAGTATACATGTCTCTTCCAGATGCACCAATTAAGGAGATCTTGAAAGATATGATTGAAATGTGCCGTGGTGTTCAGCATCCTATTAGAGGTTTATTTCTCAGATATTACTTGTCACAAAGAACTAAAAACATGTTGTTGAATCCTTCTGAAAAAAGCAATGCTACCTTAATTGATTGCGTTCAATTTATAATCACTAACTTTGTTGAAATGAATAAATTATGGGTTCGCTTGCAACATCAAGGGCATTCCAAAGAGCGCAAAAAGAGATATCAGGAAAGAAAAGAATTACAAATTCTAGTGGGTTCCAACTTGGTTCGTCTCTCTCAATTAGAACAAATAGATAAAGACTATTACAAGGAAAAAATTCTTCCAGCAATTCTTGAGCAAATTATTCAATCTAGAGATTCATTAGCTCAGGAATACTTGCTAGATGTTATAATTCAAGTTTTTCCTGATGAATTTCATTTTTATACCTTGCAGGAATTGTTGGATGCCACCGTTCAATTAATTCCACAAGTTAGTTTAAAGAAAATTCTCCTTACTCTTCTCGATAGATTAACAAGCTATGTCGACAGAGAGAGTATCCAAGAAAACATCAGTACTTTAAAGGTTACAGAAGAGGTTGAGAATAGTCAAATCATAGAAAAAGAGAAAGTAAAGGCTGATAATATTAAAGTTGAAGATTCTGAGGTTGAACAACCAAAAATAACCAATGAGAGTTTTCCTGCTAGCAGCAAAGATAAATTATTTGAAATTTTTTACAATCATTTCACAAAGATATCTGAATTAAGACCTGATTTAACTATCGATGAACTCACTGCTATTTATACTGGTTTCATGCAATTATCATTATCTTATTATCCAAACAACAGTACCAACGTTGACTTGATTTTGAAAGAAACCCTCCAAAGATTTAACGAGGCAAAAGGCACTCTCGAATTCTCCAATGAAGAAACTGAATCCAATTTGAAGAAGTTATTATTACTTCCACTTAATTTTAATAACAAGCTTTCTTTGAATTTATTATTAAATTTGGAAAATTACCAGCTTTTATTGGCTGCTCAACCTTTAAAGATTAGTATTGTTATAGCGAAGGATATTTTGAGTACTCTAATATCTAACGGATTCAAACTTACTACACAAGAGGAGGTTGAAAAAATTTATGATATTTTATTATTTTTGATCAAAGAAAACGATATGACGAGTACTGCTGAAGAATTGTTAGACGATAAGTCAAGTACTAATGAAACTAATGAAAACCTTGCAAAATTATTACATTTAATCTATAATGATGATGTTGAAATACACTCTAAATTGTTGACTATAGCTTTAAACTATATCAATATTAACAAAAAACGATTAATCAAAAGCTGTTATCCTACATTAATCTTTGTTTATTTCAAGTTGACTCGCAGAACCTACAACACTTTGTGCAAGCTTTTGAAAAAGTCAAAGAAATCAACTACCTTTAAACAAGCAGTTGAATCACTAGCCAAATATTTCGAAATTGAAATCAAGAAAACCTTGACAAAAATTACAAAATTGATTGATGACTTATACAACCAAGGAGAATTGGAGACAAGCATAAAGCTATTAATTGCTAGTAGCGAGTTAACCAATTACATGAAAAATAATGTGTTTACAAATGACGTTTTTATAAAGATTTTTTCGGTTTATGAAGAGCTTATGAATTCAAAAGTTCAATACCAATTGATAATGCAACTTATATCAAACTTAATAATGTTCAAAGACAATTTCCACAATGGTACTGAGTCAGATAAGGAAAACTACTATTCTTTGATTACCAAGACTGTGATCTATTCAGCAAGATTATTGAAAAAAGAAGACCAATGTAGAGCAGTATTCTCTGCATCTCACCTTTGGTTCGGTACAGATGATGAGGAAAATAATAAAAAGGTTTTAGAATGTTTACAAAAGGCTTTGAGAATTGCAGATAGTTGTATTGAATCAAATGTTACTGTTGAATTATTTATCGAAATTTTGAATCAATGCGTTTACTATTATGTTCATGGTAATTTGATAAGCGCAAAATACATTAATAACTTGATCGAATTGATTGAAGGAAACATTGGAAGTTTGGGTGCTGAAGATCAGAACCCAGTTTTCCATCTCAAGAGAACTTTGGAGTATATTAATAAGCAGAAAGAACTTGATTTGAGATTTCAGTTGATAAGAGCTTAATTGCCTCTGGACTTAATAAATGGACTTTAAAGCTATGTTGAGGTTTATTATATTTTCATTTTTATTGATTTATGTTTATAGATGGTTTTTTCTTCATTTTTTCTATTAGATTTAAAAATAATAAGTTCTTAGTGAGACTTACAGTATTCGGGAAAACAGCTGTAATATTGAAGTATTTAACTCTCGTGGATAATTGATAATTTTCATTCAATATTGTAAATAATTAGGAAGCAAAATTCGTCAATATACCATTTTAGCCATTCATATTCCTAAATTGTACTTCTTGATCTACTCGCAAGTGCTGAAATTATTTACTCTAATTCATCAATAACAAATTGTTAAAGTGAGTTTGTACATTAACCACGCCATTTTGAGTAATCCTATTACTGCATAACTACAGACAATATTTCAAAAATATGACTGAATTAATCAAAATTTGCATTCTCGAAGGTTTGACATAGAATGATTTTTGTAAGGAATAAAAACTAAGTTAGAATAAATAGGAGTATTCTTTTTTTCTGGTAATTCAAGATTGGAGAAGAAAGTAATGCAAATAAGATGATATTAAAATTTATAGAATTCTATGAATCAAACGAAAAATTCAATTGCTGTATAATTTAGTAAAAAAGATGCTAAAAATAAACTCGATGAACCAGTAATGTGGAAAAATTGAGTCTTTTGATTATAAATACTTAGTCATCGTTGAGAATACTAATAAATCGCTGTGCCAATAAAGTACGTGATCCATCCATTCCAGTCTTGACAAAACCCTTAAATACTTCGTCGATTTCTTCTGTCTTCATTCCGGATAGGACAAGACTAGCCCTTAAATCTTCGTAATCACATTTCATCTCTTCATCACCTTTACTTTGAAATACTTCAAAAGCAGCTACTAGTTCATCTTTAGAACTTAAATCACTGATTCCACCAGCTAGCAAGCTTAAAAACCCACCAAATGTTAATGGGTCTTGCGCGTTATCAAACATTGACTCTATGTCTCTATCACTGACCTGTTTATTCACTATTTTGAAGGCATTTTTTAAATCTTCATCTGAAATGATACCGTCTCCATCTTCATCTATTAGCAGAAAAATTTCTCGGAGCATATCTATTTGATGTTTGGTCAATTGTGAATAAACACCCAGAGCTTTTCTTGAAGGCAGCTGCATGGTTCTGTGAATTCCAGGTATCAGCTCCCCTACAGAGCCAGGTTTTTTATAATCTAATATTGTGAATTTTTCTGTTTGTTCTTCCATGTTCTCTATCTGTTTCGTTCCCATCTGTTCTTCCAGTTTTTTTTTAGCATCAGTGGTTTCAGTTGCAACATCCTCAGCCACATGGGTAGTTTTCTTCGGACTTGACAGAGCACTTGACTTACCACTTTTCTTAGATTTTTTCCCCATGGTGTGACTCTAGTATTCTATATATAACGCAGATATTTCTATCGTTTCGTGAAAATAAATACTAAATTACTATTACACAACTATGGTATTTAGAAAAGGATTATTGCGTGGTTTTAGTTTATTTGAAGATTAATATATGCGCAATATGTGTTATCTGTTATATCTAAATACTCATGGATCTATATCTACAAACAAAACAAAATAAATGACGATGCACGCTGTCCAAATTCTATTTGTTTGAACGCACCCAAACTACATATATAACAAAATGTGGGTTGCACTTTTCAACATGAATAGATTGGGCGATATGCGGACAGTAGTACATTCATATGAAATTTTCAACATTTTTGAATTAACGATGCCTTGCAAAAGAAAACAAAAGTGGATTTGTTTTTTCTCAGCTGGAAAACAAACAAGTTAATATTCTCCACTTTTATATTTTGTATAGTAAAAATATTCTCTATATTTTCTTTCAAAATTTAGAAAACCAAAAAATTACATTTGTAAGTTCAATTTCCAAGATTTGAAATTGAAAACTTTTGTGGTGTGGGCAAAAATATTGAACTCTATTAATGGATTATAAATATAGAAAAATATTTTAGGTTAGAATAAATGGTAAAATAGAAAATAAAAAAAATTTTAAGAGGAATCTAGAAAGTGAAAATATTTCAAAATGATTAAAACGAAGCAAAATTGAAAATGTCAGGAATTATCAGACAAAGGTTGAAAGCAATGAAAAATTATGTGTTACTAATAAAACAATTGTAGAGAAATGAAAATGCTTATGCAGATATTTTTAAGCGAGAATCATAGCATTTCTTTATATGTTCACATTTAGAACATCGAAAAAAACAATATGAAAAGAAATGCAGATAAAAATGGAATGCTGTATGAGGATAATGATAATGAAGCAGAGCTTTTCTGTTTTATTGAGGCGGATGCGGTAGTCGAAGCTTGAATTGAAGAGGAAAGCGTAGAATAAGAGACGCCTGTATTTTGAGCGCTTGGAACGGATTCACTTGGGATTTGAGTAGGAGCAAATGTCGTAGTTGGTACAGTTTCTGGGTATTTATCATTTATTACTTGTTGGAAAGCATCAGGAAAGTCGTAAGTAACACCTTTGCAAGTGTATGAGTTTCCGGAAGTACTTCCAACAACTTTACCGCTGCTTCCATCATAAAATTTTGCACCAGTAGAATCTTGAACAGTGATACTATATAAATCGGCTTCATGAGTGTATGTGCTTGCAGCTGCAATACTTTCGATCATGAAATTGGCAGTGGTTGGGGTGGTTGGCCAGTTGTTGATTTCTGTTTGATCTGTAAATGAGCTTATTTCAAGAGTTCTGTAACATTTATCATCGACATACCAACTAATACTTGAGGCGGACCATTCAATAGTAAACTTATGGTATGCGTTACTCAAATCCACTGGGACTTGGAAAATATCAGTATCGTTATATTTACCATTATAAGTAGTAGTTATCTTGTTACTAGTTTCTCCTCCAACCAATATTCCAAGACCAGTTTCAGCAGCACTTAACTTGAAGGAGGTTACCACCAAGCCTGCGGAAACCTTTGCAATCCAGTCCACCTTACCATATAAAAGGGAAAATTGACTCGTGATAATCGATGATACGCCTCCTGATGTAATTTTTGCAACAGAGTTATCGTTATCAAGGTAAACGTTACCTGTTTTGGAAAACAAAAGCCATGGGTTTGGAGAAACATTGGCTGTTAAATCAAAGGTAACTGCATCTGAAGTTCCCAAGCCAAATGTGAAACCAGAGAAATCGTTAGATGCACTTATCAAAGAAGTCAAAAGAGTTATTATGAAAAGAGTAAGCTGCATTTTATATTCTCAAGTAAGTCCAAATAACGCAAATAGAAAAAGAATGATCGATAAAAGGATGGTTAATGCAAAAAACTGGTTGAAAAAATATGAAGTTGTACTTCTAAGCTTGGTGTTCAGTAACTTTCTTGGTGTGGTGAATGTGGAATCCAATAGTGGAAATCGCTGTTCTTAAATACATATTCTACAAGTTGGGAGGGAATATTTTTGTATTCATTATTTCTTTTATTTTGCCATGTTTTTGTTCATACGGCGCCGAGTGTATGCATGATCAATCTCTTCCAAGTGTTAATTTTTCCCTTTGTGCAAACAGCTTGAAAACTAGTAAAGACCGTTACCATATTTCCAACAGTATTATGTTCGTTCATTATGGAATCTCTTAGGAATCATAATCTAAAAATACGTTAAGTCTTGCCATATTAGCGTATTACTGTTGCAACAGTTGATTTGAAGAAAAATAATACTCTATATCTCTGTTATACAAAGTAAACGCAAGATAAAAATAGAAAAAAAAAAAGATCTCAAAGTACATGTTGAAATTATTCTTAGTGTGTGTATCTAACCAAAAATGGTTACGTGCAGCCAAACCTTGCATGCGACTCTATACACTAATACAAGAGGAAATCCAAATACCTTACATTAGGCAGCTGTAACTTATACATTCACGGATATTTCAAAAGAATTGGTGGTAAATCCAAATGAAAGGAAAGGTAAGATATTTTTGCATGATTACATTATCTTGGACTGCAAAAATACATTCAGATCTCAGGAAATGTATTGTAATTCAAGAAGACAATACGTATTTTGTCTGAGAGATTATTTGGTAAACATAGATCTATACTACATTGAGGATGTTCTTTTGAAGCGAACTATCTAAATATAGCCAATTCAGTAATTTATCGGTCGAAATGTCTGTTCCAAAAGATTGGTAAATGAAAATGAAACGACGTTTCATGTATCATAAAATATCTTAGCTAATCTTCGAATAATTCAAATTTACTCTACAGCACCAAATACACGCAGTTATTCGCTTTGAAAATAGTACAAATCACTGAGTATATTTTTCTCGTTAAATTTGGAAGAGTTTAGGCTAATTGTTCTCAATCGACTAGCGTGTTTTTCCTCTGTATTTTACGTCGATTCTCCCATCGAAACAATTGCAGGATACGCAAATGAAAAGATGAAAGATTCAAAAAAAAATTGATTCTCGAATTACAGAATTTCTAGAATCAGTACGTCAAAAAGACATTTGCTGGTTTTGTTCTTCAGATTTTCGATGAATTGAGTATTATCGATAGATAGTCAAGCTAGTATCTGCTCAAGGTTAACACCACATTCAGAAGATAGTTACCGGGGCTCATACGCGCATCAAGGATGTTTCGATTATAATTTTTCAGCTATTTACTTTTTTTTTTTTCATGAGCAGAGATACTATATGAAACCCTAATATAAAAAAATTTTATCAATATTCTATGTCATTTTGGTAAAAATACACAGTTATTGAAAACATCAAACATTCGTTTCCAGAATACTCGGTGATCAAGGCTCGTAGCGAAATATTTATAATATTCCCTATAATTGAAAAACTATCTTTCCGAATTAGTTTGCTTTGTTGTCTTACTAATTTGCGCAGAACCTCGAGAAATCATTTCCCTTTGATCTCTAGAATACCTATAACCTAATATACACAACCTTAGCCAATGTCTGACACGGAAGATCAATCATACAAAGAACAAAACTTCGAAGATTATGAAGACGGCCACTTCTCAGATAATGAAACTGAGTTCATCAATAGCAATGATGCAGAAGTAACAAAGAAAGGTATCAAAGATTTGGAGATCCCAAAAGCAAAAAGAGCCACTACCCCATACATGACAAAATATGAAAGAGCACGTATTCTCGGTACAAGAGCCTTGCAAATCAGTATGAATGCCCCAGTGTTGGTGGATATTGAAGGTGAAACTGATCCTTTACAAATTGCCATGAAAGAGTTGGCTCAAAAGAAAATTCCTTTGGTTGTTAGAAGATATATGCCAGACGGAAGTTATGAAGATTGGGGTTGTGATGAGTTGATTATAGATCATTTTTAATGCAGTTTTGCAAGTAAAATAATAAAATATTGCCAAAAAATGATTTAACCACTGCAAACATTGTTTTTTGTCTTATTACTTTTTGATTTTTGCAGGTTTCATACTCTCATAGCGGTACTCTAATTTACTAATACAAACTAGAATTTGTGTATCGATGAATTAAGGTGTAATAATCTTTGGTGAACTGGTAAAAAATGGAGAAATATTGAAATTGACAAACAAAATATTATCAGTCTCTTCCTTTTGGGCATTTCTGCATAAATAAACCTGAATAGATCTATATCTTTGACTAAATTTTGTAGCTCTTGGAGATCTATTAAAATCATTTTGTGTGGAGAAATTTTGAATATTTAGATTGTTCTCATTTGTATTATTGCAGACTTATGTTTACAAGCGAGTTATCACGACAGCAAAACTGCAAAAATTAATTTATGAAATTACGAAAAACCTCATTGACAAGCTGTTCTCATCTATAGTTGTAGATACTATACTGCTTTTTCGATGATATATAAAAAATACCTTCTATCGTACATGCAAAGGATATGCTTTAAATTCTTACATCAACTTATTACTTCAAAATAATTTATGTAATATTAACAAACTTGTTTATTTGTGATTTGTTTTATGTAATTTTTTCTTTGGGGGAGAAAAGTTGATTTTGATAACGATAGACCAATTTGTCAAACAAACGGTTGTGTATAAATGTTGTTTTTTTATTTATCATCGTGATAAGTAATCAATTTGAATGCTTCGCTTTTTTTGGATTTTCTGTTTTCTTTCAAGTTATATTTTGGAATTGGACATTTTGAAACTATTTCTTCTCTATCATTGGAATAATTTACTTTTTGATAAATATTCAAAGTAAAGTTGAAACAAAAATGCAAGTTCCACAACTGTAGGACGTTCAAGAAATCAAATCACAGCTCACTATGTAGTCATATAATTAGCTTGAGATAACATTATTGTTTTTTTTAGTTATTTCTTTTCAGAATTCTAATATAAAGCAAGATTTTGTAATTCCAGTTGATTATGTAGTTTTTATTTTTGACCTGTTATTAGGACATATTTCTTATTATATGATCGAATTATTCAAGGTACTGGTTAATTTAAAGTTCATCAGCATGTGGTAAAACAGAAGTGTTACCAATAGCAACATAAGCAAGACCATCGACTGAAACTTCGCTAGCAGAATAGTCGCCAGCAACTTCAACATCCTCTGCTTCAGCAGCAATGGAGGAAACAGTCTTAGTAAGAGCAACGTATTCAGAAACATTGACACCTGATTTTAAAGAAGAAACTATGCTCTTAATGGATTTAGAAACAACAGCGGCATCAGCATTTGAGACAGACACACTGAATAAGCCAGAATCAGCATATTTGCAGATCTTAGCAGTAGCTTCTGGGAAAGTAGCATTCAAATAAGTAGCAAGGATTTCGTATTTAGCAAATTCGGCTGGAGAAATAGCTGTACCAACGGCAGCAATGTTACCGAGGGTTGATCTGAATCTTGATGATTCCAAGACTGGAGAAACAGAGAGTGCGTCTGTGAACTTGGTTCCTTCTGGTAAATCGAAAAAAGCGGATTCTTTAACGTACTTGTTCAATGAAGCTTCATCGATACCAGAACCAATGATTTCAATGTTAGACTTGGTGTAAACTTTAGAAGCAAATTCGGAGATGTCTTCGACGCCAATCTTGGAGACGCTATCATAGTACAATGGTTTAGCCAATCCATTTCTATAAATCAAAGCATTCAAGGATTCCAAGGCTTGGAATTGAAGACAGGAAGACGCGACTTGGTTGTCATGCTTAGCAGCTGGTAGAACAATTTCGTTGAATTCATGGAGCTTGAATTGAGTGGAGCCAATGATGTCAGCAAAAGAGTTGACAAAGTATGGCAAGTCTTGTCTTTGGAATTGAGCAGACAATATGATGGAGTCTCTGGTGACCTTGGAGCTGTAGATACCACCCAACAATTCAGCTTCTCTGGCAAATCTCAAAGCGGACTTGGCGGAAGTATTTTGGAAGTTGAATCTAGACAACAAGTGGGAAATACCGTCTTTTGGACCTGAGTATCTGGAACCAGCATTGATTTTGACGGTCAACTTGGACAAAAACCCTTCGGAGTCTTTAGAGGCAACCTTTAAGCCCTTGACGGCGGTGGAGTATTGACGACTGAACATTGTTATTTATTTCTTTTGACTGTCCTGCAAAGGCCTTGCGTGTACTGTTTTATATACTGGGTGTGAAAGAGGACTTGTTGATGTCTACTGCTTAGAGGAAAAACTAGTAAAAGTATTAACCTGTGTAACTGAGGATGGTATATATATATATATATATGGAGGTTTAAAGGAAATAGATTAGTGAGTGGATGAAATTTAGTAGCCAATATTGAATCGAAACACAATATTCAGTAAGAGAGAAGAAAAAAAAAATTTTACTTGTGTATGTATTGTGAAAATAATATTAATAGTCAGTCGCAGAGAGAGAGAAACAGACAAAAAAAAATCTAATCGCAGTAAAAAAAAACAAAAATTATCTATGGCCGCCTATATACTCCCATACATTATTTTTAACGCAACGCTGATTGGAGCACCGCAATGAGTGAAGTTGTAACAGGTTAATGCTGGTGCCAGGGCGTGTAACACTTATGGGGAAGAGGCCCCATCTATATATGAATAAAGAACATCTTCAGTGGTTTGTGTGAACAGCTTACGTAGAAGACGTGGATGTGTCAATCTTCTTACTTCAACTAAATGAGAAATGTTTTGAGTTTAGTAGTATTTTAGCCTGTAAACTCAAAGATGGCATGGGATTATTTGGAGCTGGCGTAGTTTTTTATTTAGTGGGACTGACTTTATGTATCAGTTAATTCTCTTATGTCCAGAAAATCTTATCTCAAAAATATATGAGGTCAGAGATTCTCGTAAACTTTCAAGTCTCTTGGGTGGCATTTTTCTTTTCGTAAACATCTGGTCACATGGCAAGCAAACAGTGTACTTTTTTGACGGTCATTCATTTGGGGACACGCGAATCCAGGCAAGTGTTGTTAGAGTTCAGTAGTTCTTGGTTGAAACTCACAAAAGATGTACTATTTTTTACAATCTGTCAGCACTTCTTGGGTGTTTTAGCACCAAATATTGATATATTGTTGCTTAAAATTTAAAAAAATTACAGGACAAAAAATAAACGAAGCAAGAACACAGATCGTCTCTTACAATTCTAGAAACCCCGAAAAATCAACAGCTGATAATCCTTTGGAATGAGGTTTTACATAAATTAATTTGTGAAACAAACATTTCATCATTTCTTACCTCATCTGATAATATACACACTCAATATTATTTTTATTTTTTTTAGTCTTTGTCTTACAATAGCAATTTAAACATTTGCACTCTACATTTCTCCAATAATGAGATAAAACAATCAACCACTACTCATAGCTCGATTCTAACAATGGGTTGTTGCCCCGTATCTGTCGTCAATTGGCTCAAGACAAATAGGGTTTCTAACTTCTTTGTTGAGGTCAAGCAATAAGTCAAAGATTTTGGTGATTAGTGCACATCAAGATCCGCCACTCAAGCCGTATGCATGCGATCTTAATATTGCAAATAATATGTGTAGCAAGTGCATTAAAAAAATAGATGAAATAAGGGGAAAATCTTACGAAATAAAAATTATGCTAAACCTAATAGTAGCACACAGCAATAAAAAAGTATCAAAACACAAATCAAACTTAATTCAATAGCTTTTTGAAAACACAAACTATTCAAATTACTGAATTTGAGGTATTGGTTTAAAAATATGCTATACCCATAGGACTACAACTTTCTTTGCAAATTGAAAATTGTAGTGTGCTCAATAAAGGTTCAAAAAAGTTTGAAAGTGAGAGTTTCTTCTGGATTTATTCAATATCATCAGGAGACTAATCAAAGTACTTGTTTCACTATCTGTATAGGTAGCTGTGGACAATTGCTTACTCAATGGACTAAATAGAAGTGAACTGGATGATTTGCTGCAAACACAATAAAGGAAACATACAAATAGCATTTTCAACTAATTAGAAGACACAATTTTCAATATGTATAAACCCACAGCAACACTAATATCGCCCAACCTGGTCTGCTACAACATCCCTAAATCACCCGATTTGAATAGGGTGGGTGCAACCTCAACACTTGTTTCCCTGACGGTTTACTGTGTAGCAGGTCTTAGGATCCAAAATACCAACAAAATAGTTGATAAATCTGAAATCAAAGGTGACTCATTCTTCAATCTTGATGCCATTCGTGCATTTGTGCAGAGGTTTTCACCTGATGAATTAGTGTTTAACAATGATATAAATTCATTCGACTTAATTAATCATTCTTGGTGTACAGTGGCTTGTAAATCAAATATATTACCTTGCCCTAGAATCTTTTGCTCTTTAACCGTTCTGAAAAATAAATTATATGTATATGGAGGTTTGAATGAAAATCTAGAAGTTCTCAATGATTTTTGGGAATTTGATTTGCAAACTAAGGATTGGAAATTATTAAATGATTTCTCAGCAAACGGAAATTCTAAGTTTTTATCCTCGATTCTCTCTACAAATAACACAGCAACTCTTCTTCCTAAGAGCTATAAAAATTATTCCAAATACGAATGGGAAGATTCTGTGATAATATCAAATGGGGTTGACCAACACGGTAAACCGTCAAATTCTACAATATGTTATGTTTTAGCCTATGATGAGGTAATATATACCGATATAAAGCTTCCCAGAATGAATGAAAATATAACGAAAAATTGTTTGTTATCTTATCCTGAGAAAACAACTTCTATTTTACGAGATTCATGTTTATACTTCACAATATACAATAATGAGGCATTCACTTATTCTTTAGTGAATTCTGATAATCCCCAGTTCATTGAAACGAAACTTCCTCATAATGAAATAATTTTGTCCTTGATTAAAATTAAGATTTTTGCATTGATTAACACAAATATCGTTATTACTGGTTTCAAAGATGGTAATATGCACGTTTTTTTGTTTAATTTGAGAACAAAAGTATTGTCAAATTTGAGCACATTATGTGAGCTTCATCCTGGTAATTATCATATAGCTTATAATGTATTTCTATGGAGAAACCATAGTAAACTAATTCTCTTTGGTTACAATGTTCCAAATAATGAAAAAGAGTTTGAGGCTCCGATCTTGCAAAAATTTGAAGGTATAATATTCTTTGATTTGGCATATACTAATCTTACAAAATTTAGTGTATTGAATGATTTAAAAAATCATTTAAATTCGGATACAGCAAAAAAGCATTTTAAGAATGCATGCAAACAGAAATTATTAGATTCTTCAATGGATGAAGAGGATACAACAATAGATGCAGAATTTCCATTGCTTGTTAGTCAGAGATTAGACAATGCTGCGGCAGCGGCGAATGCTACAAATGAGAAATCAAGACTGTCTGTATCCTCCAAAACAGGAATCGCGGATAATAGTACTTCAGTTCCTGGCCCATCTGGAAAGGATAGTGGGTTTATGAAGGCAACCTCTGATTTCGAAAGTTATGTCAATTATCTTGTCCCTGAATCTAATCTTAACTTAGCCTCTACTGTTTATAGCTTTTTTAATAACTCTGCCATTGCCTTAGGTAGAAACTTTTTTCAAAGGTTTTCACAAAATGGTAACGTTGGCCATTTAACAGATTTTCGATTCATATCAGCTGATGAAAAAGTAATCTGCTTTCCAATGAATATTTTACTCAAAAGATGGGGTCCTCATTTCCTGTATATTCTAGCCGATGCATATTTGAAGAACATCGAAATGGTCATGGAGAATATGGATGATAAACCTATTAATAATACAACTAATAGTAGTCGTGGATCTGAAAACTATAATGACTCAACATCTACCGGCGCTGATAGAAAAATGCTGCCTAAAAAAAGTATCGTGAGTAGTATTGCTACTTTTACAATGCATCAGAACAGTGTTAGTGATTATTCAAGCAGTAGAAATTCCGCTTTCTTTGACAGTTTGCTACATAGACGCCCCAGTATTGCTATGGATGGGACAATTTCCTCAAATAATTTGAAGTCACCTGTAACTTATTATCTATTGTCAAATAATATTCTTAGCTCTTCTGCGTCATCAACACAAACATCCAATACAGGGTCTTCTAGAAGACCGTCTACGCAAAATAATATACAAGGTCTACATCAGAATCAAATACAAAGTCAGCACCAACAACAAGGTCGGGCTCTGCAAAATATCGAAGGGATCGTTGGGTTGAGCTCAATGGATGATTCGCACATACGACATACACCCATACAAGCAAACAGGAGATTATCAACACCAGTGGTTTTCAACAAACCAGCAGCCAAGAGTGGAGCCTACACACAATCTCTTCAACATTCTTCTGGCTCGCCTGCTGCTACAGGTTCTATTGCTGGTGGAAGATTTAGTTATGGAACTGTTTCTAGTTCCCATTCGGCCACCTCTGGTTCAAGAAACAAATTCCCAGACTCTTCCATAATCACCGACTTCAAAAATCTGAATAGTAAGATAATTTTCAATTCACCATTTGAGAATAATAAGAAAATATCTGTTTCAACATCTACGTCTGGTGTTAATAGCAATCAGCTTGATGATCAAGGTTCAAATAAAAATATCGCAGAAGATCAAGCATCAACTGCTGTGTTGCCAGATAGTAATATTGGGAGCGGTTTAAATAACCAGATATCTACTGGCGTCGGTGCAAATGCTTCGCATTATACGGAGTTCCTCAATCTTCCTTCAAGCCGGAAAAACTCTGTTATTTCAAATACATCATCGTTGTTTAGTAGTAATTCTTCGAATAATAATAATAACCATACTACCATTTTGAATGCTGCTGCAGTTTCAACGTCTGCGGCACATGGTAACAGTTCTTCTTCTCATTCTGTTAATGAAAATATTAACAACCATGGAAAAACAGGCTCCGCTTCTCCCCAATTATTGGCAGTTTCAGGAGCTGGAAATCTTGATTCTGCATTACTGCAATCAGCTGGTAGACAACAATCAATAACCAGTATTATGGATAAATTTTCTTCAAATAAACAGCACGTTTTATCTGTTCCAGAACAGACTTCGATGCCCAATTTTTCAGCTCCTTTGGGCTCACCACCTTTAATCAATCCTGCGTCATCACTGTCACAATCACAGTTTGCATATGGCAATAATATTTCTGCTCCTCGAGCAACAAGAATTGGCAGTGTTGCTTCTGCTTCAAGTAATCTATCATCCGAATTACTGTCTTCTTCTTCGCTGTCTCCCAGCCATCAGGCTCCTAGAAATTTCCATAATATTGGTGAGTATCAAACATATCCTTTTGGTGATACTGTGACAACTGTCGTAGACAGATCTCAATTTGTATCCGAGAATGAAATGGTTTCTCCAAAAACAAGAACAAGGAATAATTTTGAGAATAATAATTTGCATAAGGAAATTGATGATAAAAACTTAAATACTGAACCAATAGAGAACATGCGTAATTTTCAGGAAAATAATTTTACTGATAGATCCAATCCAGAATATAGCCAAGTTAGAGGCAGCTACAGTTTGCAAAATCCTAATAGGGAACCTAAGATGACGAGAGATACCAATGCAGATACGATTTCTGAAAATTTGAATCGCAAAAATCGTGAAGAAAATGAAGTTTTGAATATTATCAATGGTACTTTGGAGGAGTACACAAAATACTATGATTTTATTGATTCAGAATATTCATACAAAGATGCGGGCCCACCAAAAGGTGCAGGCTGCGATGATACAGATCAGTCTCCAGCAAATTCTGCACCTTGTTCTAAGAAACAGTTTCTTCTAGAGCCTTTACTTATTCCACGTTTCATGTATTTACCTGTACAATCAGATACTGTGAAAGTAATGTGTGAATTTTTCCTTACTGGTAAACTTAACAAACATACCCCAGTGGCGACAGTCCTTGTTGAATTATACATGTTGTCAAAATTTTACAATATACCATTGCTACATAATGCATGTAGTGAAGTGCTTTATGCGATTTTCAGTAAAATTGAAAACTTTGTTGTTACGTACTTGGACTTTTTGGATTATCAACTAGAAGATATGATTAAAGATGTTAAAAATGAAATCGACAAGGTTAATAATGCAGACGAGAACAAACTCCGAGATAGCCAAGAGAAACTAAAAAAGTTGGAGTATTTGAAGCGGTATTATGACAAGGTTATAGCCCCTTTTGGAAAGTACATACGATCTACGCATGGTTCTGATTCTTTTTACATCCCGATTGCTAAAGAATTTGCTAAATATAATTTTATTTTGCGAAAGTATTCCAATAACGTTAAATTCGATGATTTTTGGTCAACTGATTTATGTGAATTTATAAATTGCAATAAATCACTGTATGCAGAAAAACAAAGAGTCGATGATGAATATTCCGAATATGAATTCGATTGTGATGAGTTGGAAGATTTGATGTTTGATTGCTCTTTGGGCAGAGATCCAAGATTTGGAACAATAGACAATACTCTGAGTCTGACATTCGAGGAGGTTTTCAAATCCACATTCATTAGGAAAACAAATAATCTACCCCATAAACTTCCTGGAAAAGATTGTAAGAATCCTAAGTTGATGAGAATCGAGGATGTGTTTGATTCATCTGAGCCACCACCGATTGAAATTATTTCATTGATTTATCAAAGTACAGTACTTTTGGGGGATACAAAATTCATGTTAAGATGTTTGCATTTATTGAAAACGCATAAAATTGTCCAGGAATTCAAAAAGCCTGTTGAAAAGAAGCTCAAAGAGAATTTAATGGCAGAGCTAAGAGCAGAGGAAAAAATTTTAGAAGAACAGAAAGAAAAGGATGATCAATTGAAGTTGAAACAAAGTATGAAGGATGCAGAACAAAGAAAGAAAGAGAAACTTAGAGTCGAAGAATTTGAGAAAGTTAAGGTCGAGAAAGAAAGATTAAAAGAAGAACAGCGGTTAAGAAAATTAAGAAGAAGAGAGCAACATCAAAGACATCGTAATCATCACAGTCATTTAAAAGATGATGCAGGTAACTCTGCAAGGATCACAAGAAGCGAAACTGATTTAACTGTTTTAGGCGATTTACCAAAAAAACATGTAGCAAAGAAGCCAGATTTGAATATTAGGCATAAACCTCCTGCTACCATTTTCACTGAGCTGCAGACCAATTCAACAAAAATTGATGGCAGTAATGAGGGCAGTCTTTATAAACAACAGAACAAATCCGCAAGCTCTTTGACTTCGTCATTGTCGTCTAATATTTCAAGACCATATACTGGCGAGAAAACGAAAAATGAAGTTAAAGATAAAATTATTGAAACAATGCGTCTTAATTTGAATAAGAGCAATTTATACAACACCACTGATGAAGCTGCGTGTTCATTGCTGAATAATAGTCCAAGTATCTCTACTCATAATTCAAGAGTATTGGGTGACACTTCGTCAATCTCATCTCGTTATAATCATAATGGACTACTAAGAAGGGTCACAGATATTGGAAGTTCTATAGGGTTGAAAACCCAAAAGTCCTCTACACAGACGGATGATTTTACTACAGAGAATAGTCCACATCACTCACAGTTCAATAAAATTGTAAACTGGATCAATAATCACTCAATTAATCCTCACTCAAACCATGGATCGCCAAAATACAAATCGGATAACTCAGATGGTATGTCTATAGCGTCAAGTAATAATAGAAATAAGCATCTAACTCATTTCCCGAAAAAAACATTCAAGTTTAGCCAAGATTCACAGAAAAAGTCCCCAGATGACAATATAAGCTTCAAATCTATGGTATCGAATATGTCCGCAAAATCAAAGGACAAAAAGCACAAAGACACTTGAATTTTTTCTGTAAAATTCTTGGACCACTTAGGATTAGCAACGCTTAAAGAAGTTTCTACACAACAATTTGCTATTTTACGTATTTCTAATTAGAAGACTTTTTTTTATTTTTCTTCATTTAAGATTTTTACAACGATGTTTCTGTTATTTTAGATTTTAATATATAAGTAATTTTCATTCTTCTATCGTTTGGATATGTAAATCTTGATTTTTAGCTTATGTATTTGTGATCTCCTTGAAGCGTTAAAATAATTTACCATATTCGATCTTTCATGTTGGAAACATGCTGCAGTTGCACCATAAAATTATTCTTCTGCTATGCCACTAGGATTCTTTTTTTTGTGTGTGATTAGACAGCAACATAGTAGTTTAAATGAAATACAACAAAAAAAAATCAGATTATTTAATCGGCTAGCGTAATTGAATCACTCTAGTTGATTAGTCAGTGTAAGCAACTTAGTGTACAACTTGTTATTAATCACTGACTAAGAAATTTTCCCAATTTGTTCAACCAGACTCAAGAAGCCCAAGCGAATTAATAGAATCACTTAAAATAACTCAATATGTGTATGGCAACTACCTGCAACGTGTGTAGTAAGTATACGGATTCTACTTGAAACGGGGGGTGTTTTACTCTTGACAGACTGTCTTGATTGTAAAGTTCACTTCAGCCATAAAGATCAAACAGATCTTCATTTGTCAGTGTTTCTATGGCATTATTGCTAACATTTTTTTACAGATAAGACTACATGGTACGGATGCGGCAAGCATATTCCATCAGCCATGTCTCAAGCTCCGAAAAGTGAATGGTGCACCTGTTTGGAAGCTGACGGTACCAGAGGAGAATATCCTCCTAAGGTTGGTACTGGTATTGCTAAGTGAAAACATGGTTTTTACAAATCAGAGATGCTACTGACTCCGAAATTCCGAAGCCAAACTTCCGCGTCCATACTGGATACGGCGAGAGTGAATTTGCACGAAACTCGCGATTCTGTTTGATTTAATGTTTCTAATGAGTTTCTTTTCTATACATAGTGTGTACTGAAATACAATAAATACAATTCTTTAACTACCTTCCAATTGGGTCAACTAAACATCTTTGAATCAAGGATAACCGTTTTATTTCTAGCTGTATGTTTTATACTTTGTTAGAATGTGATACTTTTGAAAAGCAAGTAAACTTTCAACATGAACATGTTTCTTTGCCTTAAACTTATTGCTGCACGAGGATATATTAGAGGCATTTGTAATTTTTTGTCTGGGAACCAAAAGGGCATTCGTGGATATCCGTCAGCCAACTAAAAGTAATATCACCTTTCAAAAATATACAATTTCCTTGAATATCGAAGGCTTGATCTGTATGCAGTTGTTGGTTCACCTTGTGCATTTCTAATTCGTGTGCGCATAGATATTCAATCCAGTTTTATGGTAAAGCATGGCCCCATGTTGAACATTCGCTTCCGAATTGGGATACCTGCATGCAACGAAGAAGAAAAAAGCGGTTTCGAACATTCTGAATCAACAGTATCATACTTTTTTGAAACAAATATGATCCATCTAATAGTTAACACACGACTTTATATTTTGATAAACCAACACAAACAAAACTTGTATCAAGATATTGCACGTTACCCAAGAAAATATGCAAGGCTTCTCCAGGATCAAATTGATTTTTATAAAAGAATATATATATATTTATACTGTTTTATTTCCTTTAATCTTTTAGTTTTCTCCATTTTTTCGCTGAATACAACTCGATATCACTGATACACAAGCTAATCCTCAACGTCGGCAAAACTAAAGCCTAGAAAATCAAAGCAAATAATAAGTAATATGCAACATCAGGAAATGAACTCTAGTTTTGTTTCCTCACCATCACAGGTGTCCTTATTTTCGGTTAGTTCCGTCTCTTCTCAATCTTCGTGTGTCTCCGATGCTCATCATCAGAGATATCTACCTCTTGGTAAGAAAATAAAGCACGCTCTCACAAGAAACAACGCACATCCAGAAGAATCAAACCAGGGAGTTGATACTTTACACTCATTCTCGTCTCCTTCAACCTCGAAGATATACGGTAAAAACAACATTTCAAATCCTGTTCCAATTAGCGATATTCCTGTTCGCAAAGGTACTCTCGATTTATCATTTAATACACCAGTAAGCTTTGAAAACTACAATACCCTGTTCCACAACAACACAGATACCAACAACTCCGACGATGCTGACTTCTATTTCACTGAGGAAGCACCAAAATTAGAAAAAACTCCATTTGATTATATCTTGAGAGACACTGGTTATAGTTTATCCAGAGAAGAACCTACAGGCACATTTCAAAGACAACAAGATTATTACGATACTGATGATGGCAATAAAAGGCTTTCAACAGCTTCTACAGTCACACCATTGAACTTGAACAAAAAATCAAGCTACAGATCGTCTAGAATCACATTGAATAAATTGAAAATTCAACCAGCTGTCACATCCCCAACCCTTACATTATTTTCTCCAGTAAAAAGTCTGTTTGGGCAAAGTCAGCAACCACCAATGGTGGGTGCAAATTCCAAGAAGGTGAGAAGAAATACCATTCATAGAAAGAGTGGCTTTGTTAATTATCACTACAAGACAAACTCATTAAATCAAGGCGAGACCTTGGAAAGTTACAAAACGGCTAACGGTCATGATATCTACGATGAAAAGGATACTTTTTTGTATGAGCAAATGGCATATCAAATATTGAATAGTGTTGAAAGAAACCCTTTCTTCCATAACCCGGGTGTAGTTGAAAAGATATGGGTTTAACCATGTTTGATTGTCTTGGATTTTGGGACTAATAATAGCTTCACGACGGTTTATGTTTTAATTTTTATTTCTTGTTTTTTGTTTTTCCTTTTTTTACCATAATACATACTTGATAGATTTTTTTTCTTATTGGTTAATTTAATTTATTTTTACAACACTTTTAGTACCAGAAATGCTGGATGTAGCAATTGTTGGTTGCATTTTCATTCTTAGTACTACTCGATATTCGAAAATTAAAAGGTTAGGTGAGATTAGTTTAGGCCAACTCATGCAAAATCATAATGTTTTTGGAATTGCGTTAAGCCTATAACAAGATTATTCTAATTAATGTTTCATGTTCTGACTTCAATATGAAATTTACTGCATGCAGGTAATGTTTTAGAATGCATCAAGTTTTCAAAAAAATTGAAGAAAGAGGATCTAAAGTCTTTTTTCTGCATGACTTGCGGGTGACGTGCATTTACTAAGATTCTAAGAACAAATGCAATATATGGATTTTGTTTTAAATTTTAAATCTGACAAATTTAGCAATATTTCTTTTTTGACCTTCTTTCAAAAACTCTAAATCATTAGTGCTCAATTCAGTTTTAAGTTAAGAAAACCTTTGAATATGGCGATACATCTATGTAAGCGATTTCTAGTAAAATTAAAATTTAACAATCCCCTTAGAATGGTAAACAGCTGTTAGGTAAAACATGAGAAGAGATTTGAGGGAGAACTGTCTCGCAATCTGACCTATTGAGTCCATAGTAAATTTCCTCAAAAATCGCAGCACCCACTGTTTGGTAATATATAAAGGGAACACCTTACGCGAGTTATCGACGTAGTGTTAGACAGTAGATTTTTTGACAGATGTCGGTTTGCCAATTCCCCTTTTCAATCAAAACTCATGAGCAAAAATGCTGACTGAGTTCTTTTTTTTTTCTTTTTATCAAAGCCTGTTTTTGACATATAAACTGTATATTCGATTCATTAGATTTTGTCTATCTTTCTACCCGACTAAAGAATAATCATATAGTGTTAAATATAAGATTATATGACCACAGTAGGTATGCGATCACGTTTATCACGTGAATTGGTATGTTTCATTGAACTATATCAATTAATTTTGGGTGCTTTTCAAATTCAAAGTATGCAAATAACATATGACTCAAATGAAAAAAAAAAAAATATAGTTCATAGTGATGGTAACTCATCTTCGTTTATGCTTTCTCAAATGCTCACTTTCCAAATCTTGTTAAATATATAGCAGCGCTGTTTGTTGAATTCCTATCACTCTGCTATCTGATTTTAAATTCTTTAACAATGAGTACGGGTATTTTTATCTCTGAGACTACAAAGGGTACCGTCAGTCGTAAAAATGAGAAGGCTTCAAGACTTATTGAGGATTCAGCGAAAACAAGTCTTGATACAACTGTTAAAGATACCCCGATTGACAAGAAATCTAAAAGTAGCACAAAAGCCAATTATGTGACAAATAGAAATAGAGTTCGAATCCAGAACAAACAGGTGACAGTTTTTCAGGTATTGGCTAAAATGGTTGGAGAGCTATCAGGAAAAAATAGTATTGGGAAACTTTTACAGTACTTAATAAAATTTATCCTTCAATATTCCTCTGACTCTCAGAGAAGATTTAAAGTGCTAATGGCAAACAAGGTAAATGCTTCCTTAGATAGTATATATGATTTGGCTTCCGCAAACCCAATTTTGGGACTCAGATATTTGAAGTTTTTATTTTTAAAGAATCATGTTGATAGGTTTGCTGGTGTTGCTGACGGACTTTCATTATTCAGACAATCCTTAAGATTTGGAAAAACCCCATTTAGAATAGTTTCATTGAAACAACAATTCCTTGATATTGTCAAGCTGAGAAGATACGAACTGTTAGTTAAGGACAAATTTGTAGTATCATTGATAGATACAGGATATGGAATAGTAGATGAAATTGGTTTGTTATTCAAATTAAAATATTTCAGTTCTGGGAAAAATCCAAAGTTCAAAAGCATTATTGGAGAATTGGATGCTCTAATTTGGTTTTTTGATATATTATATCAACTAAAAACTGGATATGCTGAACACAATAAAGTTCAGCAAATGCTCAAGCAGACAAAGGTCGAAGATAACGATTTAGATTCTTTACAAAAATACTTGGATGAGATAGCAGAGTTGGAGTTCAAACAAAAAACCATAAAACTAGGATTGTGTAAAGCTATCTGCGATTTTGGATTTGATTTTATTGATTTGTTCCACATGCATTGGTTTTTCAGTAAATATTTGTATTATGGTTTTGGTTTTGGCTCTGGTTTCTTTAATTCTTGGAAGACTTACATGGTTGCTGAAAAAGTGTTGCGTGAATCTAAATAAATTTCGTGATTATTTGTTGTTTTCATTAAGATCAATAATAGATACTATTTTTTGTAATATTTCCAGCAGTTGAATGCTTACTAATAATTCAAATTTACGCCGAGAAACTCAATGACTTTTGAAGCTACAGTTTTTTGATAAAAAGAAATTATTAAATTCGTCAAATCATGATATATAGAAAAGATCATTAAACATTAAGGTTTAAGCGTTAATTCGTAAAGGTTTGAAAAACAAAATTAAGAGTGTTAAAAGAAGGAAAAAAAACATCAATCTCGTCAATCGTATTTTATTGTCAGTGAGTATTAAAATCGAGGAGATTAAGTTTAGGATATTTTAAATAACAAGATCAAGAGTAAAACTCAATTCAATTATTATTCAGACTGATTTGACATCAATTTAAGCAAGAGTATTAATGGTATTAGATTTTTGTCCTAGAAAAAATTAGACAGCTGTTTCACCGGAGGCTCTTGGAACTTCTGGTTCTAATTCTTTGGTTTCAGCAGCATGGTTTCCGGCAGCTGGTAATTCTTCTTTCTTGAAAGAAGTAGCTTCATCTTGGAAAGATAAGATAGTTGGGAAGAAACAGAAGGTACAAAGATCGATGATACCGTAGAAGACAGCTTCAGAATCTGGTTGGATGACATTACCACCTTCAGATAAACCCCAAGCGATTGGATACAAGATCAAAACGATGTTAAGAACCAAAAGGGTAAGTTTGTTCAAGTTAGAGAAACTATATTTCTTGAATGCATGGAAGTCCAAAGAAGCAATAAGAGCCAATTGAGCAACAACAGCGAATGTGAAGTAACCCCATTTGTAAGTAGAGTGAACAATAGAACCAATCAAGAAACCTAAGACAAAGACTTCAGCCAAAAAAATGTTGAAAGCATAAGTGGTGAAGGAAGTCAAGGTCAAGTTAGATAATAAGGAACCTTGGCCAACATATTCGAAAAGAGCAAGAACGAATGGGAAAGCGACGAACCAACCAATGAATTTAGCGTAGAAGACTTGTCTAAGGAATCCTTTACTAGTTAATGGATCGGAGACAGTGACGTGGAAGAATTCAACGTAAACACCAGCCCAACCTAAATCAGAAGCGTAGGTGAAGTAAGTAAAGGACATGACGAAACAAGAGATAGCAGCAAGAATGGATGAGACAGACTTCTTACCCTTGAATAAGAACAAACCTAAGTGACACAAGCAGACAAAGATGAAGATTGAGAAAGCAGCCCATAACCAATCAGAACCATGGGAGGTGATGTGTAAATCAGCAGTGGTTGGAGCATTGATGGCAACGGCTTCGTTACCTTTGTTGACTAAGACTAAAGGCATTTTGAATATTGTGTAAGAGTTTGATAATTAAGTAAATGTGTATTAAAGATCAATGTATGAATGATATTGATTCAGTAGTTAGATGGAAATGAAAAGAGTACAATTGTATATCCCAGAAAAATGGAAATTTAGGCAGCTATTTATATGTGTGATTTTGATGGGGCCTGAGTGAGGTTTCTCAATAATGACTTAACATTAATGAGTGGTTATTGGATTCATCCTAAAGATCCTAAGGGTGTGTTATTCGGTGCGTGGTGTTTAATACCAGAGATGAGGTAAATAATTAATGATTGGCCCAACAAATAAGGTTATTTAGGTTGTTTATGACAATCACCAGTCGAATATTGACAAGGATACGGAAAGCAAACCCCCATTGAGTAACTAAGAATTAATAATATAAACGAATAGTTTTTGAACGAAAAATGCGAAAATTGAACAATGCAGAATGGTGCACAAGGAACATGCGGGATATTTTTTTTGAGTTTGTCACTAAGAAATTTGAAAAAAAAAAAATAAAAAAAAATGCACCAGAAAAATAAGGTTTGAGAAATATGTCAAAACGGATATTTAGGAGAATATTGAGAAAATATCAAAAGAAGATTCAACACAAAACTTACTCATCGATATAGAGTTTTCGAATATTGCGAGCAAAGAAACGCAGGACAGAAAGACCCAGTTAAATGGAAAAAATGGATGAGAAACGCCATACTGAAGGTTCCAGAGTTTTCCTCAGAGTAAATCAAAAATCACTCAGAGTTTTCTAATAGGCAAAATCACGCTACAGATCGATCAATCAAAAATAATTGAAATACAAAAAAAAAAAAAAAAATCAGAGCAAGGATCAGCAATGTCCAAGTTGAGATGCGATGAAAAAGATTCACGAGGACTATCCGTAAGAAAGGTGTTTAGTTAGTAATAATAAAAAAAGAAAGGATAGAAACTAAACGAAAATGGCAAGCATCCTAGTGAGCACTAAAGTTATCTTTTGCAGCGCTTAGAATAATGTTGTTATTGATTGATTTTAACTTGCTATTTGTGTTAGTGTGCCTTGATTCGCGATTTGTGTTGACTGGGTTTGGGTAGTTGCGTTGGCTGATAGCTATTTGTTGTGCATATCTTACTTCGATCAACAAACTGGACGTTAATATTAATAATTAACTGTCACAGTAACGCTGAAAACTTATTAATATTAATAATTAATTACTACAGTTGGTATTGGATAGTGAAGTTAAGCAGAAAAAAAAAGTCTAAAAGAATATATGTAACGCAAGATAGTTTCGGTAATCTGAAATAGTTTGCACCCATTTTTGTGGTGTGATAACCAAGCTTGATGTACACATTATTGTTGAAAACAATTATATTCTCGATAATTAATAATTAACACAAAGAAAAATTGTTGGCGGTACAATTAAAATTGGAACTTTTCGATTTGACATTAAAAATTATTATGAGAAAAAAAAGTATTTGTAATTGGGCAGGTATGCACGATGCTGCGGTATTTTTAAAACCGTTTGATCCATTTTTATGGACAAAAAAACTCTTGCAGAAGGTAAAAAAAAAAAAAATGAATGCACTCAAGAGGTTTCATCAAATAGAAATCGAGGTTACTCTATTAACCTTGGAGGTTTTGCGAACCAGGTAGCTAGAAAGTAATATAAGATAAGCTCCTAATTTACAACAATGCAATTTCAAGTTCACAAGTTTATAGGATCCAAACAGGAAATTTTTCTACAAATGCTCCTGTTTGCAGGATAGCTGTCTATGGTTCTTAGAGTTCGTGCTGCCAGAAAAATTACTCAAATCTGATGTAGGAACCTCAGTTCAACAAAGTGGATCTTATATCCGGCACGCCAATGAGTATTAAGTACCATGTGGCACACCATTTGAGGATAGCGTAAATCCGTGCTTTTGGGCTTTGTTACTCCTCCTGCACTTAAAGTACCAGATTTTCGGGGCAGGAAATTGCCGCTTTTTTCTAGCGCGCGGTTAGTGCGCCCCAGATAAATAAAAAAAAAAAATTAATCTCGATCATCTACGTATGCTGCAACAGAGCTTGTAAAACTCATTTGCTTAGACAAAAACTAATGTACTGTTAACAATAAATCTAAGATCCCTGTTTTACTGAAATCTATCATGTCTTTCTCGGGGATATTCTTGTTTCCTTATGTAAGACAATATTGTGTTCTGGTATATATAAATTCAATAAGTTAGCAACTCTAAAAAACCGCCAATGACTTTTAGAATTTCTAAATGATATTCTTATTCTTCATGGCTTCTTTCTTGCAAAAAATAGCCATTACGCCAGTCAAACAAATTGGAAATCAAAATCCGGTATGTCTTGATTTATATATGTGTAGTAGTTGTGAATGTAAAGGTTTTAAATTTTTTTCTTGTGAATATTTAGGGTTTATGGGTTTTACTATTTATAGTATTTCATATTTATAGGTTTAATGGTTAGTTGGTTTATTAATGTATTGTTTTCACAGTGTATTGGTTTAATTGCTAACAAACTATTTTTGTATGAAAACAATTTTCACCAGCCTCTATACGACTAAGATGTTGGCATCAGCTCCTAACCTAGAGATTTAGATAGCTCTAATTGTGGTTATTTCCTCCTTGATCTGAACAAACTCATACCATTATTGCAATCATTGCATAGCCTGAGCCCATACCCGCTAGCTGTTGAATTGATAGTACAATTTACACCTTGCCGGGAAACCAAGATTGATCAAATACATAATGACAGACACAACATATGACTGGTTCACTTTCTATTTAAGAACCACATATGTGTGCTGCACATTGGTGGTGTGGGCTATGGATCAACCAAAACAATGCTACACCATCTTTCAAATGTATCGTTCAAAAATTAGCATAAATAGCAATTGCTGCGGGGAGCAGATGCCAGAAGGTGGCAACAGTGATCTTAATTTTGTGGTTGATCAGTTTTTCATCAAGATCCATTACTTAATACTATTATCCTGCTTGATCTTCTTTTGCGTTGCAATCAGAACTAATTATTTGAGTAACGCGTATCTTTGGTTTGAGGTACTATTTTTAACTATTTTAATATTTCTCAATGCTGGGTTATACTATTATAATTTCATACGAAAGACAAGTTTTGCCAAATTTAACAGTGCAGACCACAACGGCGAAATCGATAACCAGGAACAAAACTTCGACAATGAAGCTAACTTTAAAGCTTTGAAAATAATTTTCTGGGTGATATCTTTAGTGATAATTGGTTCTATGATAGTGTCACCTTCGTATATTTTCACGCAGAATCAAAAACTTATGAACAATGCAAGTTACTCGAATCTTTATCTTTTGAATATCAACAATGAATTGCTTTTATCATGTTTGGTCCTACTACTATTCAATTGTTTCTTGGACATGAACCATTTCTTCCCCACAAATAGTGTGCTCAATTTCAACGGAGACTGGTCCGCATTTTTAGAAAACTTCAGAAACACCTTCAAATTATACGTGCTAATGCTTATATTGATGACTTTCATAGCTAGTAAGTCAAAGAGCAATTTTCTTTTTTTGGTCTACATTCTATGCATATCTACGAGCTTGTTCAGCGTTTTCTTTGGGAAAAAAATACTAGCCAAGTTTGACCAAAGTATGTTCATGGGTGCTGACAACAACGAAGATGAGATAAATGTTTTCCATATAGATATCAATGAATAATGGTTTTAATTTCGTTTTTTTTTTCCTGGCTATTACATCTGATTTATTATTGGTTTTGTTGTTGAGCTTTACGTACATTTTTTTTCTAATTGATTTCATGTACATATATATGTGTGTATCCGTCTATTTATAATATAATCATTGGCTATTTACAGACCAAAACCGTTGAAACCCCTCAGTGTAAAGATTCGTATGATTGCTTCTCTGTTGTAGGTTGGTGTATCGGCAACTTCTTGTTCACTTGTGTATCAATGAAATTGTGTTTGTTTATGTATCAATAAAGTCTTGTCTGTTTGTGTATCCATAAATGTCATTTTGATTTCAAATCAATTTTTCATAAATTTCAGTAAGGGTTTTTAACTGGAAAAAAAAAAAAAACTCCCAAAAAAAACAATAATTATCGGATATTATGTTCTCCGGATATGCATGTCAGTTAAAAAAGAAATCAAATCAAGCAAGTTCGCTACTACGGCACAAATCTAAATTGTCAATGCATTGAAGCAGCGGCCTTTTCATAGAAATAAAATTGTATTATAGTATACGATAATATCAAAATAGCGTGAAAATAAATTTATCACATTGTTACTATAATGTTACAAAAAGGGTAGCAAAGTAACAGCTTTTTTGAGTGAAAATTTTCCAAGAAACTAAAATATTCCTGGTAAATTATATGTATTTCGAGATATAATTCCTCAAATATTCATTTCAGCTTTGACATAGGTGACCCATAATTGACTGGATATCTCAGGTATTTGCACCGATTTCCAAAAACTTGGCAAAAAGCATAAATTTCAGGTACAAAAGTGAATATTAGTATCAGCTTGCAGTTGCAGCGAACCTACTAGCTTCTATTTTTAACGCTCAAGCAAATTTCAAGTAGAAACCATTCGCTGAGTCTTTCTTCAATTCTGAATTTAAAGGTATCTGGTTTTTTTAATCAAAAATAAATCTAAAAATAAATAAAAAAAAGCAGCAAAAGGAAAGCAACCAAGCATGAACTCATTAGCAGCCATAACATCTTTGAAACTCTCGGGACAGCAATTCGATGTCGAAATCCACATAGAAGACAGAAAATCCTTCTACACCAATGGAGATCATATCAAAGGCAAAGCTGTCTTCAACGTTCATGGAAATCATAACATCAGCTCAATAGTGATATCATTGAAAGGGATATCGAACACTTCTATCGAGGATGTTTCCTCGGCCCCAGAAGATGCCCCTGCAGGTGAAGTTCACCAGCTTCTAAGAATCCCAAATATAGTTTTCCCAGATGGTGCCTTGGCCTCTCAAAACAATAAAAACTCTTATACATTTCAGCAAGGTGAATACACATTTAATTTTGATTTTGCAATTCCAAAGGATGACTACAATATTCAGTGTGCAACCGCAAAATCACTGCTTCATTTGAAAGGGTTTTTGAAGGATGATAAGTCAGTTCTTCCACCAATAACGTTACCTCCTAGTCTCCAGCATAAAAGAAGTGGTCATGATTTCGTCAATATTGAATACTCAATAGATGCCGAGGTATATAAGTCAAGTAGTTCTAAACCTTCAATAGTTGCTCTGGAGGTATTTCTCTTTGTTCCAAGAATGACATTCATTAGCTTTAGCGCAAATTCAATCAAAAGAAAATCATCTACTTTGGGAAAAGCCCGGTTCATATATAAAGAATTTATAGACCAAAATGCCGAGGATGGTGACAAAAAGCAGCTCACAGGTAGCACCAGTAGTCTTCTTTCATTAATCAAAAAAGTCATACCGCGGGCTTCCAACAAGCGGAAAATCGCTTGTACTTTCAAGTTACAAGCTCGATACAATAAAATTTTGGAACCATATAATACACAGTATAATTCCACTAGATTCATCAAAGATGGCACTCTTCTATCTGACTTTTTGAAATTATCACTTTTCACAAAAACTAGATATGATGAGTTAATCAAGCAAATATATCCTAGTAGTGTGAATACGAACTCCGAAAATTTAGCGGAAGATGGTGAGACATTAATTTTAGATTCATTGAAAATTAAGTTGGTAACAGTATTGCAATATAAATCTCATTTATTAAACTCCACTAAAGAATTCAAAAAATCAATTGTTGATTCCGAAAACTTAAATTATGCTATTCCTCATAGAGATTTCCAACCTTTCAATTATGCTGAAAATCAAGAGTCAGATGGTAGCAATGACATCAAACCTACCAGTACATCATCTACGTCAGCATCATCCGACCCGGTGGAAAGAAAAGACACTTTGTATAAATTTGATATTCCCACAAGTTTTTACAATTGTCGTCTAGAAACAATTGTACCTTCGTTTATTGTCTGTAATGTGAAAGTTACCCATTACTTGCAGATAAACGCTATTTTTAAATCTTCGCTTAATCCAAAGCAGGATGGAAATTTCAAGTTAACTTCAAACATAATTGTTTTAAAGGATTTTCTTGCTAATGAAAACCAAAACTACGAGGAAAGTGTTTTATTGCCTATGTACTCTCCGACTCCTATACCTGCTTACGGTATTGTTGAGGACTTTTCATGATATAACTACTTGTATACATTTCGAAACTAGATAATAAAATTGAGTAAAAATAATATTTGTAGCTCAAGCGCAAATTTTTTAAAATTAATCAAATTAGCAAAAATACCGAAAAATGGTGAATGTAAAATATAAATGAAAGGCAAAAAAAGAAAAAACTATAACAAAAAGTTATGAATCTATGAATGAGCCATTTAATGGAGTGTGAAATACCTCTTTTGGATCATTTGATCCACCATCACTTAGACTAACTAAGGACTGAATATCATCATCGTAATGTTCGATGTTGGTTTCATCATTGCCATAAATTTGATTTTCTTCATCAGATTGAACATGGTCATGTCCACTTTTATTTTGATCGCGCATTAGCTTGTTATTAAGCAAATGCCCTTCTTTCAAAGATAAATATCCTTTTGAAATTTCATTCTCAACGTCTAGTCTGTTTTTAATGAATTCCAAGGTTGGATAAGCTGCAAGCTCACCTCTTTTGATATAATCTTCCATTCTTGAAACTGTTGGGTCAGATAAAATAAACCAGAGGTCCCAAACATTCATCTTTGTCCATAAAGTAATGGTACCTCCAAATCTTTGCAACCATAAATTTGACCAGTCCTGATTTAGTATTCTGGGTATTAGGGATAACTGCTTTAAAAATTTTAACCATTTTTTTATCTCCAATTTCAAAAAGTTTTCAATTGCAGACCCGACAAATCCCCCTCTAAATTTCAATTGATGTTTCATATTGGTATAAATAGGTTTTCCAACAGATCCTTGAGAATCGAAAAGAAACAATGAGATATGAGGATTTACTTGAGAAACAATCGAAAACTTTGTGTTGAAATAATTATTCAATGCATCAACTGGGATATCTGTTCGCAAACTTCCATCTTTCCATTTACTTCCAAAACTGAAGGGCTCAATTTTCTTGGTTCTTTTGTTTTTAGTCATTAAAACAACAGGATTTAAAATCCCTGGAACGGCCGATGATGCCAATAAAGTACTCCAGACAACACAATCTGGACTTGTAACGTTGTTGCATAAGATTGCGGGAGAATGAGGATCGGAAGGTACTGTTGAAATATTTAGTATTTTACCTGTTCTCTCAAACACTTCCTGAAAGGATGTACTTCCCTTTGTAAACCATTGAACTTTCTTAGCCCATGCTATTGAATCAAATCTAGCACCAGTTTTCCACCACCTTGGAAGCCAAGTAAAAATTGAATCTTCACATGCAGTTATTTTGTATGCTAACTCAGGAATTATTATTTTTTTTAACTCATCATTTGTTCTAGTACCCGCCAACGCAGCTACTAATCCACCACCAGACGTTCCAGATATTATGTTAGGGAGTAAATTATTATCTACAAGAGCCTTAATAATGCCGAAATGAAGATATGCAAAACAAGCACCACCTGACAAGCAAAGACATGTTCTTCCGTAATTCTTGTTTATCACTTTGAAAAACTTATATTTGGTCTCTTCTGTTACTTTGTCACTATTATAAATGAGTTTTAAAGATTCAATTATCTGATATTTATATCTGTATACTAACTCTTTTGTACCAAAGTATGTCTGTGAATAAAGCTCTACATTTTCCAACCCAGCAAAATTATTTGTCAAACAGGTTTGTAACACAATCATACAAGATTCAACGTCGTTATTGCGGATATGTCTTTGCAAATTAGCGGTAATCTTTAATATGGTTTTGTAGTCATAGTATGACAAAGTAGGGTCTTCTTTCCATTTATCAAGTCCTAATTGCTCATCTAATTTTGCAGCTGTCTTCTTCCATTCCCCGTAGTTCTTTGAAGAGTTCAATGACAGAATAAGTTTTGAGTTTTTACTGGTTATCAAAACAAGCCATTCTGAAAACGAGATAAAAAATCTCACTGTCAAATACAATATCAAAAGGAAGCCAATCCATGAAACGGCAAAAAATAAAATCGGCCATCGTAGTAGTTGATACGATAAGCTATTTTTGTCGGGGGAGCCTTTCGATAGACTTTTGTAATCTTTGATATATTCATGCACAGGTGTCCAATCACTTATAGACTCGATTTTTTCCACAGAGCTGTCATTCTTGTGCACAAAGTTTAAACTATCTCTGACTTCGGCAACGTCAAAAAGGGCCTCTCTAAAAGATTCAATATCTGCAAATAGTTGAAATATTAGTAATCAATTCTCTATCTGATTAACTCAAGGTTTTCTGGTACAACTAGCATGAAAATCCAATCAGGTGACATTTTGTTACCAATATAAATAAACATAGTTTAAATCTTTAAAAAATATACATACCCTCGTTATTAATGAAATCCTTATCATATTCTAAAAGTTTGTCCATTTTAACTGTCAATACTGCATATATCCATTGAAAAAATAGTTAGTCACGAAATCATACGAAGGTTTTAATGAAATGGCAAATAGAATAGTGTCACAGTTTCCAGAATAAGAAGCAACCCTGATCCAAGTTTCTAAGTTATATGACTTCAGCTTATATTTAACTAGCTTGTTATTTTTTTTTTTTTTGTTCATGAATGAAAATTCATATTCGGGTGACTTCAGAGTCACTACTGATACGACATAGGCTTTTATGTTTTCTTTCTTTCAAAAATACGTACGTCTGAATATTATATGGCAGACTTACTAGCTTCGATTTTTAATTCGTTTTGTCTATTTGGAGTTACATTAAAAACTATTTGATACAGTGAAATAAAACTATTTGTAACAAAAAGAAGGTATATATGAAGTGGTGAATCCTAAAGAAATGATCCACCATGCTGAACATCAGATATTATTCAAACTAAATATTTTTCTAAGCTTTCACCAAGGACATCTTCAATGACCTTCACTAAGCCACTTCTCACTTCCATTTCAACTTTCTCATCATCATCATCAAGTAATTCCGCGATAACAGGAACAAGTTGAGGTAACAAGCTCATCCAGCTGGTGCCCACCTTAGAATATATAGCCTCAAATACCTTGATAGTGAAGAACTTCTCTTGAGAATTAGCATCGGCATTCAAGTGTTGAATCAACAACTTGTTGATGCTCATGTTATGTTCTGGAATCTTACTATTCTTTGCAGTCATAGTGGTTATTGTTTTAGTCAAAAGCTTTCCTAGTTTATTTTCTGTAACCGCAAGTTGGCCTATCAAGCCAATGGATATTTTCTCAAATCTGGTGTGGATTGTCCAGTAATCTTCAGTGTCATATTTAAAAGAATTATTCAATGAGATGAGCAACAATCTCTTTGCATTTATGATATATTCTTGAGATGTTGATTTTCCTGACACAAAATGCTCCAATAATTGGTAAACGTAATCTAACACATAAGTATAGTAAGATGTAATGAGAGACTTGAGATTATCCTGCAACTTGTTGAAAAATTTGAAGAAAATGCATATTCTTATAAAATCAGATTCTGATTGGAATTCATTATCTTCCAATGCCCACAGAACAGCAGACCCAAAGATTGGTCTGAAAATACCATCTTTCAATTTCATGACAAACTGCAATTCACAATTAAAGAACAAAGATTCTATGCGTGATATAGCATTTCTATTCAAAATATTTTCGTCATTGTTTTTAACAAATTCAAAACTAGATATCAAAAAGTCTGTAAATAAATTCACTGACTTAACTGCAGTGTTTCTATCAATATTTTCAACAGTTTGAGTTAATAGATTCAAAAATAAACCTATGGCAGATGCAGATTTTTTATCGAATTTCTCTGAGTTCCAAATAGATATTAGAACATTAAATAAACTCTTGAGAGGAATATTAGTGAAAGCAATATTTAGAACTGATAATTTAATTTCTTTCTTGATTAAGTTCTTGTTAAGCAATTGCAACAAAACAGTCTTTAAATGTGAAGAGAGAAGTTGCGGCATTTTTTTGATGAAACATGAATATAAAAGTGCAACAGATGTTTGGATTAACTGGTCAGAAGACAAAACTTCTTCTTCATCTTCATCCTCATCTCCTTCATTATTTGAATCATCCATGATATTTTTACTATCTTTTAAGCTTTGTTCGAATACCATGATACTAGGTACAATAATTTTAGGGAAAAAACCAATACTTTTGATTCCAATTACAGAAACAATATTGGAAATTAAATTTAATGATGAGATTATTAATTCTGGTGCATCAAAGTTATTGATGAAGCTTAATCTATCGACATTAACAGCCGTGAGAGAATTCAAAACCCGAATTAGATATCCATTGTCAATCTTTTCACGGAACTTGTCAAGTAATGAACTTAGAGTATCCATGGAATTTTGAATTATTTCATGAATCTCGGAATTAGGCTTTGCTTGATAATCAGTAATAATGTCAACCAACTTAACAAATAAATCGTTAGCACTGTTAATAGCAATTTCAGAATCGTTTGACTCTGTTTCAAATTGTCTAGAGGCCAAGTAAATAATATTCGATATGATGACTATATTCTTTTCACTTTGAGGTAAACTGAACAATTTTTCAATGGCCTCAACAAAATAACTAACTGGAAGTAAACTTAAAGAATCATTCAACAATTTGTAAAACTTTCGGTCAATCTTTTTACTTATTTCAACAACTTCTTCATTTCCATTCTCCACTTTTCTTGCAGAAGACGTAAGTTTATCCAAAATATTCGTAATAAGGTAATTGAAAACATCTAATAATGTGTCAATTTTTGACTTTTCAACCCTGTCATCTAATAATAACGCAGCAACTTGTAATTTCAAGTAAGGTAAACTATGTCTATTATACTCAGAATCTGTAATAATACTTCTATCAATGAAGCTTATCAAGTTTTTCTTGAACAATAGCATCTCAAAATTATTTAGATTGGCAATCTCTTCACCAAAAATTGGTCTGGACGAAAATTCATTGTAAACAGTTTCTTCTGTTTTCTTGTTGATAGCTTTGTCAGGTACATGCGACCATAGATCCAAGAAATTTTTAATTGATTTTAACTGATCTGATATTTCAAAGTTCTTCATAAAAGATTTAATGAACTCAACTAGCATCATACATTCATTATATTTGTGCTTTATAGATGCGCGCGAATATTGTTTACCGATCAAGAACAAGATTATGTGGATTGAATTTTGACTTCCTAAAATTTGAGATAACGTAGTAAATAAATTCACTCTACGGTGTCTTGGTATGTGATTGAAAGCGCTAATAAAACTGGTCAACAAAAACTCAACTTCCTCTAATTTGTTCTCGCTACTACTTGCAGCTAATGCTGGAATGACTTTTGAGATAGTCTGTTCGATAACATATGAAGAGTATTCATCATCCTGTTTGACAGTAAAAGCACCCATGAAAGTAAAAATCGGCATGATAGAATGTAGAATAAACTCAGGTTCAAGGATGGCCAATTCTGCAATAATAAGTAACAATCTATTTTGCAATTGTGGTGAATTAGAAGATCTAATAATGGATACCAAAACATCAGCTCTAATAGAAGTGGACTGGAGTTTGACTTTGTGCTTTTCTGCGTTTTTGATGCATATAAGTAAACAGTTAGCCAAGGATTCTTGAGCGTACAATACAGGTAAGTTTCCATCCTCACCTAAAGTTTCTAAATCGGACATTAGCTTAAACAATCCTGTCAACAATTCAGACGATGGAATCAAGTTGACACCAACTTTTTCAAATGTTTCTAAAAGAATAATAACGTTTCTTAAATGAATTTCAGCTAGTTTAGTAACCTCTGTTTTTTTCATCTGCTGCCTGGTGCTTGTCGAGGAGCGTCTTCTTCTTTTTGGTACATTCTCATTGGATGGTTCGTTAGGTGAAGATGAATTGTTATATAATTGGAAATTTTTGAAAAGTTTGACAAATATTTCATTTGATAGAGGCAATGATTGTAAGACCTCCAAAGCATCATACAACACAGTGAAATCACTGGAGGTGGAGTTTTCAACAATACTCTGTGCCAAACCTGTCTGATAATCAATCTTTAGTTTACTAAATGTTGATATCAATTTAAGAATAGATAAATCAACCAATTCTAAGTATTCAGAATTTATTGCTTTCTGTAGGAAAGACAATGAAGTAATTATCGAATTCTTCTTGTTTTCAGACTTCGAGTGTTTCTCTAGATTCAAAAGATTCAAAACAGATTTTTCGAAATAGCAAAAATCATAATTAGCCTCCAAACATTCATTCTTCCAGAATGATCGCTTCACTATATATTCGTTCAAAAAGGTATTATAGATATGACTTGAGGTTGTGAAATCTTTTATTGTTTTGGTACCTGTTCTCACAAGCATCATGAGAGCAATTTTGACATATGGTAAATCGATAACTTGAGAGTTATCAGCTAAATATGCTAAAGTAATATCGCCAATTTTTTTCAAAGGGAAGACAGAACTTTCAAAAACCTTCAAAAACTGAGTAGAATCAACTGTGAAAGATTCAAAGTTGGAAATCAATACATTAATTAATTTGTAAGCATCTTTTGGATTTAAAGCGCTGATTTTAGAGCTGTTTTCTACACCAAAGATCTCGTCCTTCAAAAACATATTCTCAGCAAGAGTCAAATTATTTTTCAAGAATTGACTATTCGCAGACATTATTTTTAATAAAGGTAAAACACTGGTTCTTATAGATTTGATTGGATCGGATAATAGGGTTAAAATAACTGGAAATATCGTAATTAAGTAGCATTGGTTTTTAAGGCTCTCAATCGAAGCAATTAAATTTTGAACAGACTCAATACGAACTGAAGTAGGTGTATTTTGAGAAAATGAAACACGCAATAAAAATGTTGCTAAACTAAGGAAATCTTTCTCATCAAAAATTTCATTTATGAATTTTTTTGAAAGATCTAAATTAACTGCCATTATGAAATGCTGATTTAACTTTCTGAAAAAATCATTAATATCTTTCTTTAAAATTAAGAAGGATAATGATTCGTTAATTTTTGTTTTTGTAATAAACCTTTCCACAAGTTCCAACTCTTCTACGCGAACATTCTTTGGAGCCTTGATCTCATTTGCATCAGAATTCGAAATTTCTCTTTCAACTTTTAGAGTAGGAATAACACTTTGCAAATTCATTTCAAGTTCATCAATCGAATAATTATTTTCCTTTAAGATGTTCAAAAATAAAGTTTTATCCTCTTCAGCTGAGCAAAGGAAGCTAATAAAATCAACAATGTGAGAATTGTCCTCAACTAATAATTTGCTTGCATTTAGGATGTCATTTATCAAAGTAGCTTTAGTACTAGTACTGAAATTTGCATGCTTTGCAAATCCTTTCCAATTTGAAAATAGTTCGAATTTGTTTTCTAACAAAAGTTTTCTGAGTATAGACACTAATAATTTATTAGAGTTTGATGAATCCGAATCAAGTAGCACAATAAAACTTTCTTGCACATTGACGTTATCATTTATCATTTTGCACAATTGATTGAAACCGTTGGAAAATTTGCTAGGCACAGTTGGTATTGTCTCATATATCTTATAGATCGTTACAAGAGCAGAAGTTTGGCTTTTAGGTTTATTTAATATCAATCTAACCAAATTATCAATTATCTCCTGAGAAATCAAAATAGTATTCGCTAAGACAACTAAAATACTATTTGCAGCAACTTGGGTTTCTACTCTATCAGTATTCAATAATTGAACACATAACTTGATCAAGTCGCCTGCTAATTTTTCCAAGAATACTTCGTTAGTTGAATTTTTAGATAAAGTGCCAACCATACAGCTGACAAAGAAAACCAATTGATGTGTGTCAACAAATTTTTTGGAGACCAAATCACTCAAGTAATTTATGTACAATTCACAAAACTCTAAATCACTGAAACCTCCTTTTAATAATCCATCCTTTGTGAGAGTTTTTCCAGACTTTTTGAATCCTGATAACCAGCTGAAAAGTGGAGGAAATTTTGGTGTAATTGAAACAATCTTAGCAAATATAGGAAGATTGTAAAATGGCAAAGCAGATAATAAAAATGCTTCACTATTATGGATTTGTATATGGAAACGACGAACTAGCCATTCGGTTGCATTGAAACTCAAAGGAGAATTCCAATAAGGAGCAATAAGAGCCAAAAATGTACTGATGGCATTATCTAAGTCTCTAATCTGGTCTTTAGTTTGAACATTACGGTCAATACTAATGGATGTTTCGGAGAACAAAGAAGATCTGAATTTTCCAAATAAAGGATTTATGTTCTCTAAGTCATATAATGCATTCAAAGAGTGGTTTAGAATTTCGGTGTAATCCTGGGTTGCTGCAACTTTTGGTTCGAATATTAAAGAAGCAGAATGGATAGTTTGCCTTCTTTTTCTATCCAAAACAATCGAGCCGCTCTTAGAAGCAATGTGATTAAGTTGATTTGCTAAAGATGACATGTTTAATTTACTCACAATGACCCAAGGAACTCAAAATCTTACATCAAGTATTGAAGCAGTCAATGGTAATAGAGTTGCAGAGATGATTTGAGATATGAGATGTGGTAAATATAAAAAAAAAAAAAATTTTTTTTTCAGTCTTCTTGAGAAGAGATGTTCATTGAGGGGTGTCAGTACCCCTGATTATATTCTTGAATGAAAATAAAAAAAAATAAAAAATAAAATTAAAAAAATAATCTTTTATCTTTAACAGGGTAGGGTTGTTACATACAGATTAACTGCAATTGCAGAAACTAGAAAACTATCAAATTGTTACGCATTTATTTGAAACAATCCAAACTTGATGTTAATTCAGCATGAGTGATATTTCTGCTAGTTTAAATGACTTGTCTATAGAATATCCTGATAGATTTATAGATATAACTGAAAATATTCAGAATCTCATACGGAAATTGCCGCAGTGGAAGGTAGTGAAAAGTCCCAACTTCTCTTTACTTGAAGTTTCTAATAACTTGGAAGTATCTCATAAATTACTTGATTCCGGCTTGATTGAGCTTCTGAACGAAGCAAATGAGGCATTCAAATTCAATTTCAATGAGGTTTCGGAACTTGGTCTCAACGATGTTGTGATCATTGCAAGCACATTGTTCAAATATGTGTTTTTATGGTTAGAGACAAATGAGTTATTATGTAACACGTTTTGCTCTTGTATTTATGTGGAAAAGATTTTGTGTGAAATTCTCGAATATAAGAATTATAAGCATGCGACCTTATTCAAATATGAAAATGAAAATGAGTTCAATGACTTACAAAAACGATTACAAACTTACGAAAAGGAACTTAAGCAAATAGTGGAGCTGAAAGACTCAATTGATCAGAACCGTCGAACATTTTTACAAAATTATATATTAACCCATAAAGTTTTCAGATCAATAATCGCAGGATTGAGCATGTTTGTCTCGTTTGTGGTCGGTTTTTCTTCAACTGGTGCTCTTTATGAAGAAGAAGACATTGTCACTAGATCACAGCTATTTGATGTCTTTCAATATATTGGATCTTTGAATAGAATGGAATTTATGTATGATATTATCTCATCATCGATCTGGTTGAAAAAATACTACGATGGAACAAACAACAAGCAAAGCTATGAAATACTCAATGAATTATTGAATATCATAAAAAACTTATTTGATTTCCAGAAACTTTTACTCAAGCCTTATAATATCAATTTGAATGATCCTTTGTTATCTGAAAGTTATACGGAAAGCCCGGTCGAAACAAATTATAGTAATGATCTTAATTTTCTCCAACAAATTATCAGTAGTATACAAGTTATCTCTAGCAAAGAAGCCCATCTTGAAGCTATATCTTCCCTGCAAAGTATTTATACGAAAGATTGTTTCTCAATTGGCATTCAAAAAAGACTTTCCAATAGCAGGCCTATCTGTACTATTGCTGATTTAACTATTATTCAATATGATTTAATTTCTAAAAAATACTTTGCATCTTTTTTTGATTCAATGAAGCTATTGTTTTCTTTGATGCGTGATGGCTTACATTTCCAAAGCTTGAAGCTTTATCTAAAAAAGACAGAAATGGATTCTGAAAACAATAGCGTATTACTTAGAGGTTTCATTCGAATGTTTTTGATACGTGATAATAACACAATTTGTGGTGATCATAAGGTGTATTTTGGCAACCTTCTTCTAGCAAATATCAATTTCATTAGTGGCACAGCGAGTAAGAACCTAATTTATTTCTTCGGGGGTTCTAACAAAGCTCGCCGTCATGGAATGCTAGACTATGTTTCCCCATTGGATATGATAAGCAAGTCTTTTTCTTATATCCAGCCGGAAGAAATTGACTCGGCATTACAAATTGTTTCCCAATTTTCATTTTTAGGCATAACCGATAAAACTAAGTTCAAAACAACAGAAAACTTACGCTCGGTATATCTAGAATTCTTTTCGCAATTAGAATCAACTTATTTCGAGTTGATTGGAAATACTTGTAACAATCCATCAAGACAAAGACAAATATATTCTTTATTGATTGTCTCGCTTGATAATTTACAAGTTATTGCCAAAAGGTTAGAAGCTCAAATAACAGAAGAAAAAGGTATTAAAGATAGTGTTGATTTTGGGAACTCTGCTTGTCTTGAATCTTTTGTATATTATGAGAAACTATTGGCGCTACTTGAGTACAGTTTGAAGGGTTTTGAATTGGACCTTTATAAATTCTGGGAGTTTCCTTTGATTTTTTGCATGAATAGTTATTTTTTAGAACTCTTGCAGCGATTTATGGAACGTACTATACAAATTTATAATTTTAAAATCCAAGTTTTCGAGACCAAGATTCTCGAATTAGAATATGCATCAAATGCAGAATTGAATAAAAAATTCATGAATTGGATAGAGCTTTATAAGACTGATTTCAATTTCTTTAATGCTATTAAGATAATTTTAAATTCAAAGACCCAATTTTTTCAATTTAGAAACAAGTTAATTTTAATAATTAAAGAACAGATCTCTGACATTCAATACGTTAAAAAGCAATTAGAAGCTTCTTTGAGATACTATACCGGTGCTTACAACTTGAATCTTGCTTTGTTCAATTTGTTCAGCAAATTGGACCTGATCAGCCCAATCACAATGGATAAAGAAAAGAAAGTTATGTTACAAATGTTGAGGTTGAAGCTGTTTTCTAGTATTGGGGATCCTGAGTTAATAAACTTAGCTTATTTCGAGGGAAGATATAAAATTGCGAACTCAAATTCTGATAAAGAAACCGTTATATCTGACTTTGAAAATGCAAAAAAAAATCTAGTTGATCACTTGAATCTATTCCAAGAAAGTGATATCCCACATGGGAAAGAGTTGCATAGTTTTGTTGAGAATAATGTACTGGGATTGGTTTCTACTTGTGATTTTTATATCGAAAATGTAAAAGGTTTGGATAGTTTGAATGAATCGAAAATTTCCACGAAGTCGTTGACTACAAAGCATCACAAGTTTTATCCATTGATACAGCTCGTAAAATAATTATTAAAACAATGTGTATATTTAGTGAACTTGTATATAATAAATATCATTCAACTTCGAATAAATAAAGGCTGGAATGGTAAACGACTGTTCAAGTAGTGGCAGAAGCAGCTGCGCTAGCAACACTTTCAGATGCAATCTTTGCTGCAGGGCCTCCGAAACTAGGATAAAGGATATCCAAATAAGCACTTATGAGACCAATGATACTCATAACAAGATTTAATAATGGAGAGGAGGCATCTTCTGATAAGGTGGTATTTCTGAAATTCAAATAGTGTTGAAGACAGACAGAAACACACACCCAACTTAACATTTTATTTCTAAGAAACATAGTGGCCATTGGCAATGTTTGAGCTATCATACCAGTGGCTGGTGTTTTCGGCTTTGGGGCAACATGGCGATACCTAATTCAATTTAAATAATTTGATGGTGAAACGCATTTTGTTAGTATTTTGAAAATAAACTAGTAACGCTATTGTTCAGAAACAATTGATTAACGGAAAATTGTATACATACCTAACAATTAAATCTTCGCGCTTCACAGAGGACATATTTAACTTTGAATATTTGTTTAAATATTCAGCTATAAGTTTTTATTTGTCTGTTCCGACTTCTAAATATTGAAGCAATACTGAAAAATTAACTCAACTGCACAATAATGTGTTATCACTTGAAAGTCAATGTTGAAAAATTGATTTTTAAAGGATTCGTTAAATTTATCAATCTGGTTTATTTTTCGTGTTGTTGAAATAATTATCGCCAGAGACAAGTACCAGTGCACATATCAAAAAAAATACTAAAGATACGAAATCTAGTAATCATTCTGAGATTTCATCTATGAAGACCTGATTCGATGATTTTTACTAATAATTTAGTTTAAAGCATATCCATTTTTGATATCGATAAACAAGATTTGGAAAAATGGATTCGCAGAAGCAGGTTTTGCCCTTTCAACAAAAACAGCCCGAATACGATGCACACGGGAACTTCCTTGATGTTGCAAGTTATCTCTCAGCAGTGAGGAATGAACTGGAAACTGGAGAAAAAATAATATTTAGTAAAAGTAAGAAAAGAAAATACAGAGAGATATCAGCTGCAATTAGTGAAAATACAAAAAGTTCAGTCAAAAATTCCTCTGAAACCCTGAAAATAAAAATGAATAATGATGATTTTACTTCTGTAGAACCAAATCTCTGGCGCCCAGAATTCACAAAAACCTTTGAATCTATGAAAAGACAATTTGACAATAGCAAACCTATAGAGGAATATCTGAAGAACATACCAAACAATTTCACAAATTGGAGAGCCTTTATGATCAATAATGAACCAAATAACACTCTTTTATTTTTCTTAAGTAAGTCAGAAGTTCTAAGACTAATTGTCTATTTGAAGAAACTTCTAAACGACAAGTCTGTTAAAGGTTGCATGAGTCAGTGGATATTAGGATTATTTTTCCGGCTACCAGAAGTCTTGGATTACAGTGATATTTTTATTTTAAGAGATCTTGCCAAAAAACTTTTGTCGAATAGGAATCTGGAAAAGCCACTATCCAGAGAGACTAAAATGATATCGGACATGGTGATAGTCATCATTTGTAGTGTATATGGTCAAAAAGACTTACTACCGAAGGAGTTGGTATGATAATTATGTATGTACCTTTATTGATATTCAGTGCATTTGTATTTCACATTTACTATTGATAATAAAAAATTATGATAACTTGGGTTTTATATTAAAAAAATACAATAAATAGATGACAATGTTGTACTATGAAAATTATTGAAACCGCAATAATGATATATATGCTAAAAGTACATTTTTTTTTCCTGAATGATGAAGTCCAATCTACTTGTATATTTTCAAATTTTTTAAGCTTAGACATTCATTTTTCCTTCTAATGGCAAACTCAATGATATTGGGCTGCATTTTTACAGAAATATGCTGCGAATCTCTTGCTTATTGATATGTCTTGCATAACTGAATTCTATCTATATTGCAAATAAATGATACCGTTATATTTGTTTCTCGTCAGGCTGGATGAATGATATATCTGTCTTCTTAGATTGATTAGCTTTCGGAATTTCTGAGTGTTCAGCAATGCTTTCAAAGTCTACCTTGTTCCTAATTCTGATTCCCATATTTTATTTTTTCTTGGGTTTTAATCATTATACTAATACTTTTGCCAATTCAATATAACCAATCATCTCTCTTTGGATTGGAGCAAATGCATATTCTTTTTATTGAGTCAAATTAAGAACGGTCAATTCTGGCAGCAAGATACTTTGCTTCTTCATCATTTGTGGCACCTAATGATTTGGCTAAGCCACCATGAGGGTAATTTCTTGGAACAGCTGGTTTTTCAGGGTAGAAAAGGAAATAAAGAGTAGTAGCGAAAACGGCAATACCCCCAAAGAAAAAACCGTTTGCAATTAAGGCATCTTTATCGCTGACAGTTTGGTAGTAATCTGGAGACCACATGTTTTTCATATCATCTTCTGGGTCCAATGGTTCATGGAAGTTTCTTCTATTTTGTTGATCATCGTACTTTCTGTATGGGTCTCTGTTGAAATATAAGTCGGTTTTGACATCTGGATATCCTCCCAACAATTCATTGTTAGCCTTGTCGACTGTGATATAATCTTCGGTTGTTTTCAATTTTGACACACCTGCATTCAAGCTGTAAGACAAGGTTTTGAACGATCTTGCCGCTGTTGTTCTCAACAATGTGTTTCTTAGTCCTAAAGTTCCAATCATTTTTGTTCGTTCTCTATTCGCCTGCAAGACTCGTCCCAATATTTTAGTATTTCTCTATTAGAGATCCAGTATCTAAAGGATAATAATTACAGTATTCAGCAATAAGACACTGAGCTAGGTAGAACACAGAAAGAGAAAAAAAAAAATTTTACAGACAGTACTACTAGGAAAACCAAAAAAAAAATAGCTTCTTGTTAAAGTTCATCAAAATAGAGGCTCTTCGCACTCTTCACATCAAATGTATTCTTTGATTTTCTTTTTAGCAATTTTTATTGGTTCTTGGGTTTTCATGGGCATCTGAGATCCTGCTCCATCCGCAATGCCGTACCTTGTCAGTTAACTAGGATGATTTGAAGTGAATTTCAAACACTCATCATGAAGGTAAATGATGAACCCTGATCTATTCTCGATGCGTTTTTGGTGAAAAGACGTGTATATATTATAATAATTGAGAATTGTTGTAAACAAAACTGTTTGAAAGGTCTTTCTGCAGGGCAAATTAAGAAACTCTTGCCCAGCATATTTTTATATATGGCACCTATCCTGTAAGTAATCAGTTCACTGATTGTTGAACCTTTGGATCATGGCTGGCCTGTACTATCAATTGTTTTGTCTCATAACATATCATGGAACCATACCGCAGTTATATTTGGGTTTAGTTCGGCAATCATGTATCCAGGAATTTTTAGAGTTTGAGTGAAACATCGCAAAAAATGTCGTTGGATCCCAATATTCAGGTAGGTAGTTTAAGAATTCCCAATTGATGATAACCACAGATAAATCCTCCTGACTTTCAACGTCAGAATTATTTAATTCTCCATGAGAAAGTACAAATTCACTATGTAGGTTATAATCTCCGACATATGTTTCTAATATTCACATGTTTCATTTGCGAAACGATTAAATCATTCAATTCCTCTTCGTTCTCGTGAATATTTCCCATAGTTAAAACTCCAACTATGTGATCTATTCTAAACTCAGTTTTCTCGATTTTTTTCTTTCTTATACTAAGTTAGTAGCAATAATTCTGCTTTGATAATCATCTAATTCAGGAACCATTTTGAAAAGAATTTTTCCCTTTCACTTTTTTTAACTCAAAAACTAGCTTCTCTCCTTAGTAGTAATGGGAGATATATTTAGGACACGAAGTTTTGTTTTGTAAAAAAAATAAGTTAATCACTTCAGGAACTATTTATTTCTGAATTACTATCAGGCAAGTTGCAATATGTTCTTAAGAATCGAGTCTTGAAACCTTATCTTTGACTTGATTACTTTCTTTGCCTCTAACTAATAGATTGCCTTTGAAAATTATATTTGAATGTTTTACTATAAAATACTCATTTATATACATTAGTAATAGTGATGTATGATTTTCTGTATAGCTACTTTTTAATACATAGGTATCCCAATATTCATTTGCTAATTGACTTTTTATATTCTGTGTTTTCTATCTCAAATTATTTGTTTTATCATACTATTGATCATAATATGCTATTGCAGCATTGAAACAAAAGTTCTGTCTTCAAATACCTTTTAAGCTCAGAAATTTGACTCCGCTTTATAAATTTGTCTGTCAACGTTATATTTTGTTTTTTTGATATAATGTTTCTACTAACGAATTATATTATTTGTTTTTTGAAACGGTAAACAATTACATTTTTATTTTGAAAACATAGAAGCATTATTCTTGTTTAATTTGCGAAAGTGCACTAAAACTAGAGAAGATAAAAAATTTTAAAATAGAAACTGAAACACCAGAAATTAATTAAAAATAAAAAGAGAAAAATATCAAAATTGCTGAAAATTGATTCATAAATGGAATCCTGAAACAAAATACATCTTTCAATGAATCATTTAATACTATCACACTAAATGACAGCTTCTTTTTCATGAAGATTCTCCACGACATGTTCTGGGGTGCTTTCGGCATCGAAGACATCAACATGTTTCTCTGACTTGTTTTTCGATCTTTCATCTCTAACTTGCAAAAATCTGATAGCCATTGCGGTAAATAATGCAGCAAAAATAGCACCAAACATTGCATAACAACCTTTCTTGAATTCAGGAACATAACTGGCCTTGTAAAACAAAAGTGGCCACCAAGCATTGACAGCATTTGAAAACATATTCATCGAAGCTAAAATGATAGCTCTTTCTTCAAGATCGTTGTAACAAACAACATTTACCCAAGCAAAATAGGTGGACTGACCAGCGAAAGATGAACCGGCAAGATATTGAGCAGCGAAGAAAACGTGCTTATTTAAAGGTTTTGCCAAAATCAAAATAGTAGAGATAAGCATACAAACAGTTATAAAGATAGCAACATGCCAATGATACTTTGCACCAGTAGCATCAACATACACAGATGTAGCATAAGTAGACACAATTCCAACTGCGTAAATACCCATTGGATAGTTATTTCTTTGAGAGACAGTATATCCGAAATGTTTCAACCACAAGGCCAATTCACTGTTAACAACATATGATTCAGTTTCACCACCAATTGCCCAAAGGAATGAGAAAAACCACCAATGCCATTTTCCACAAACTCTTTTGATAACAGACCAATCAAACTTAGTGTGTGGTCTAGGCGGTAATCTATCCATTGCTAATTTCTTTTCTTCCTCAGAAAAAAAGAATGATTTACATTGAGAAGGAATATCTGGGAAACAAATAAATCCGTAAATGACAATAGGAATAGTAATAATAAAATCAATCAAAAACAACCATCTCCAACCAGCTAATCCATTCTTTCCGTCTAAGTTTTTGTGAATTGCACTTTGCATGAAACCTGAAAAAATACTACCAATCAAACCAGAAGAAGTGAAAACGGCAGATCTTTTTGTCAATTCGTCCTCTTTATACCAGTTACCTAACACATAATGGGTACCTGAAAAAGTTGACGACTCGAAAAGAGCTTGGAAAAATCTCAAAACACATAATTGTTTATAGCTGTCAACTTTGTACATACCCAAAGTTAACATTGCCCAGGCAAAAGCACAGAAGGTCATCCAGTATCTTGGAGTCAATTTCATCATAGCGATATTGTTTGGAATCATACCAATGGTATATCCAACAGTGAAACAGGTGTTAACTGTATTATATTCAAAACCTTTCATTTTCAAATCTTCTTGCATACCAGAAACATAAGCATTTGCATAGTTGGATCTATCCAAATAGTTAACCCAATAATTCAAACACACGAAAGACAAAACAAACCAATCGATTTTGAACAAAAGCTTTCTTTCTTTTGGGTCGCTTGGTGGAACACCCCAAACTAAATCTCTAGCCTTGATAAAAGGCTTTAAAGCAGCAGACATAGTACCAAATGATTACAACTCGAATTAATTAGAGCCTAAAAATGAAAAAGAAAAAAAACTAAAAAAAGGATGAAGATAATTATAACCACACTAAATATTTCAATACTATTGTTGTGTTGACTACTTTGGTTTGTTATAGTATGATAACAAATTTTTAGGTCTAAAGCAGAATGATTCAATGTATTAAAGAAAGGATGTTGTTGGATATTTATAGCCGTATGTCAATTGACAAATTCTGCTGGTTATTTAGATTTACCTATGCGTCTTTAATTTAGCGTAATGTAAGTAGAGAGAAGTATATGAACCTCATTATGATAAAAAAAAGCACATTTGGGTAAAAAAAATGGCAAAGAGTTGTTTGAAATTTCTTGTAAATCTCCAAATTATGCTTCGATCAGCTAGTTAATCGTTTTTGTTTTGTTTTCGTAAATTTTATCCATATTCATTTATCGAGGAACTGATAAGCTATCAGGACTGCATGACACTGGTGAAAAAAAAAACGGTGAGATTTTTCTTTTCTTTTTTCAATGAAGTTATACATGGTTCGTCTCAATAATCTTATTTTTTCTCCTTATGCAAGGTCTACATCTTTTAGATAATCAAAACTGCAGAAGCGTTACGCTCAAGCTCTCATGAAATGACTTGAAAGGTGAAAAAAATAAAGATAAGTAAAATGGAGTTTGAATCCCGCAATGCTTGACATTTTCAAAAACAAATAGATAAAGAGAAATCAAGGTCAAAAGCAATTATGGATAATTGAAGGTATTGCCAATATCAGTGACAAAAAGTTCATCTCCAAAATTCATCCATTCTTTTCCACAATACAGATTTTGCAAAAGGTTTGATTGATTTTCAAAAAAAAAAAAAAAAAAATCAGGAAGGAACTTTAATATACAGATCCGCCTTAGTGTAGTTAAACCTCATAAAAATTATATATTTCACTCACTAATCTGGGCCTAAAGAAACAACAATCATATTTCACCATGTATTATTGAAATCTTCTAGCGCTCCAAAAGTTTCCAAAAAACATCTAATTCGTTTAGTAGACATCAGCCTGATAAATTGCAAATGTTGGATGAACACGTATGTAAACAGTTGAGGAATGTTTTTTGTGCGTAGTGTCAGTATATGCTTAGAAAAAATAACGAAGGCATTTTCAATATTCGATGATAGCAACTCTATTCTAGAGACTCGAACTCCTAAATTGACGGTTTCCCTATTGTTAAATTGTAACCTGTATCCAAATACTTGTTTGATTAATTTCATACCTACTATACTGCATGTGTAAGTTTCCAGTAGATATCTATCAGAAGATGGACCCTAGCTCCTAATTCATGTTCATTTTTTTCTCTAAATTCTTTGCGGGAAAAATGAAAATTTTTTCCGTACTAATGTGGCAGAAAAAAAAAAAGAAAGCTGTTCGTAAAATGCTAGATAATGCATTTCTATGCAAAGATACTGAATTATCTTATTTCTTCTTATCTTATCTCCAGAAAATAGTGAAAGGTTCAAAAAAACATACATAAGATTATATAAATTCAAAAACAGAAAAAATGTCAAACTCGTACAAGTTTCACTGATAGGAGATGAAGGAATTCCAACTCCGATGGGGAATCAAGTAATATACCACTGATTATCTGGTTATATGGACTTTACGAAATAGGCAAATCGCAGGCAGAACAGAAGACATGGAACTGGCTTTCCTAATGCAGTTAACTACTATATCTACTTGCACATCAATTATACTTTTAGGGTCTGTGCTTTATGTGAATGGTTCCTATATAGTCAATATATGGATTTTTTTGACTTTCTGGTCACAGGATCAGGAGTCAGCAGCTGATTCAAATCATATTTAAATAATACCTATTGCTTTCATTTTTCAGTAAATTTCAGCCAAATCATTGAATATTATATTTACTCGATACTTTTAACCGTAATATAGTACAGGTAAACATTTTTATTTCTGGCGAATAATTACAGATACCATACAGATTCTATATTAAACTTCAACACTCTTCAAAGTGGATTATTTCCAAGGCTGCGTTAACAAAAAAAAATAAAAAAAATGACTGTGACCACATACAAAGACATTGCTGCAAAAAAAAGAGCAGAAAGAGATACACACTTAATCAAAGAATGGTTGATCCCTGAGGATAAGTTGCCTAAAGATAAGGATGTATTAAGCTTTCCTGCTACCTCTGGATATTTATCCAAGGAGGAAATCGAAATCACAGAATGCTCTGCTCTAAAGATTTGTGAAAACATCAAATCAAAAAAATGGACATCTCTTGAGGTCACTAAAGCATTTTGTCATCGCTCCCAAATTGCTCATCAATTAACCAATTGTCTCTCTGAGATTTTTTATGAGAAGGCATTTGAAGCAGCTAAATCTTTAGATGAATATTATGAAAAAACTGGAAAAACCAAAGGTCCAATGCACGGTTTGCCTGTCGGTTTGAAAGACAATATAAATGTTAAAGGTGAGGCTTCCACCATTGGTTTCGTGGATTTCTGCTTCAATCCAGAAGGTGGTATGTCATACAATTCTGCGATCGCTGATTTGCTACTTGATTTAGGTGCTGTTTTTTATTGTAAAACAAATGTACCTGTCGCAATGATGATTCCTGAATCCAAAAATCATGTTTATGGTGCTACGACTAATCCATATAATAGATTGTTGAGTGCTGGTGGTTCTTCTGGTGGTTGTGCAGCCCATGCTGCGCTCAGGGGCGGTTGTATTGACATTGGTAGTGATATTGGTGGCTCTATTAGAATTCCAGCATCTTTTACTGGATTGTATGCTATTCGTCCAACATTCGGTCGCTTTCCAACATACGGAACTAGATCAGGGCTTCCAGGTTTTGAGTCTGTTAATTCAGTCAATGGTCCATTATGTGCCGATGTTGAATCTGTTGAGTTTTATTTGAAAACTCTTTCGAACGCCAATCCTTCGAATTATGATCCAAAGTGTTCATTCCAACCTTGGAAGGATGTGGAATTACCAGAAACCTTGAACGTTGCTTTTGTCTTTGATGATTTGCATATGAAACCTACTCCACCTATGACTCGTGGTCTCAATATTGTGAAAGAAAAGTTGATTGCTGCTGGTCACGATGTCATAGAATGGGATGCTTCCGAACATTATGAAATTTCTAAACTTGTTGGTAAGTTTTTTGTTTCTGATGGTGGTAAGCACGTTATGGATGTTACTACAAAGACTGGTGAACCATTATTTTCATATATGAAAGAGTATGGTGAAAGTGAAGAAATTGGTGTCAGTGAGTTATGGGATCTACAAAGTGCAAGAACCTCTCTTCTCAAAAAATTCCTTGATAGATGGGTTGCTACTAAAAATGTTACTAAAAACGGTAAACCTATTGACTGTATCATTGCTCCGGCTACTCCTTTCCCAGGTAATCCATTAGACAAGTTTGGTGATTACGTTGGGTATACTTCTGTTTTTAATGCTCTTGACTATTCTGTTGGTATATTCCCAGTTACTAGAGCTGATAAAAATTTGGATGTTATCACTCCATATTCTCCACGTAATGAGAGTGAGAAATTTATTTGGGATACTTACAATCCGGAAGAAAGCGATGGTGGATCAGTTAGTTTGCAAGTAGCATGTAGAAAGTCTGAGGACGAAAAGGTTGTCGCTTTATTGAAATATTTGAAACAAATCATTCAATATAAGCCTTAGAAAAGCACTCTTAATATTTGCGTTCTGCATAAGCTTCATTCCTTTTCTATAAGAGCGAGCCGCTCTTTATAAGTATCTTTAAAGCAATTCTTTTATTATTTGTTGTATAGTTGACAATTAAAGATAATACATCACATTTCTTGTATTCTTGTACTCTTTCTTATATCGGTATCAAAATTACTGTTTATTCTTAGTAGAAAAAAATAGCTGATTTTTTATGAATTACTTTTCTCGTATGTAGAAATCGCATTTCTATTGTTGTATCAATTGAGATTCTCAGTCTGAAATAAATTTTCCAGTCATTACTGAGTGATGATGTGATGATTTTGAATCATTGTAAAATAAGGCAAAAGAAGGATAAAGAGGGATGCTCCAGGATGGACTGGCACAGAGATATTGTCGCTCTGAATACTCATCGCACATGATATTCACGTGCTAATGCTCAATCATCTAACCACAAGTTAGTCATCCAACCTTGATAACGAATGATTCACAAATGAATAACTCATAGGATATGAAAACTGACATGGTCATTTATATTTGATTATAACAACCACGTTTGAAAGTCCATTTGAAGAACTATTTAAAGGACACAAAATCCAATTAATTTCAATATTTTATTATCTCATTTTATTATTTACTTAGTTTATTTTAAACTAAGGATATTAATCAGCTACTATTACACTAAAGAGTTTTATATATTTAATACATTATTTATTTTCTCTTTATCTATTGAAAGTAATTAAATCACTTCTGATCCTTCACTGATTACTGTTCAATACTATTATTTAGTTGCTAGAAACACTCTAAAGCAACTACAAATATGATGTGTATGATTGATTGCCTATGTATCATGCGTTCCTAACCTTAACATTATTTTCAATGATTAACGTGCGCTTAATGATGATAAATTCTCTACTTCTCTATGCTGGTGTCCCTAAATTTTTAACACCCATCGTTTTGGGCGATTAGTGTAGTGGTTATCATTCAAGCCTTCCAAGCTTGAGACAGGGGTTCGATTCTCCTATCGCTCATTTTTTTCCTTTTCCTTCAAAAGGACAATATTAGTTTTTGTTCGTGATATATTTATTTTTCCAAAGGACATTCACAAGCATTGATATATATTCGACTATATAACGCAATTTTGTAAATTTCAACTCATCATCACATAATGCAGTATATGACCCAAGCTACTATATGCATTCTTTGTGTTATATTGTTGGGTTTACTTCGCCTCTGTGTGTTTTTGCCGTTCATAAATACAGAAAATATTACCTTTGGGTTCAGCAGTAAGGATGCTGTCAGCAAGCGGAAAAAAAGTATAATGATCCTACTTGGTTCTGGTGGGCATACCGGTGAAATGCTTAGATTCTGGCAATCATGGACCGCCACCACTAACTTAGAATTATCATTCGTGCTCACAGAACCAAGATCACTTGAAAAAGTATATCTTTTTGAGGATGACAAGCTCCAAGATTTCCAAATCAAACGGTTTTACTACGGTCAAAACTATCTTCCGGAAGATGTAAAATACGATAATTTCAGGGAATCTAATCTGGATACTTCTGTTTGTACTAAAGGAACCATACGGATCAATTATATTATTTTGCCAAGAGCGCGAAACATCAATCAAGCGTATTTATCTTCTATTTTTTCCACGTTGTTTTGCTTCTATGCAGCTTTCAAAATATTTGTTTTTGAAATCAGCAAATCACCAGATATTCTATTCTGCAATGGACCTGGTACAGCTGTGCCAGTATGTTATATCTTGGTTTTCCTAGATTATATATCAAGTGTGTCAACCAAAAGAAAAAATATAATCTACATAGAAAGTTTGGCGAGGGTCGAAAAATTGAGCTTGAGTGGAATTCTTCTATATCCTATAGCAACTAAATTTATTGTGCAGTGGCAGAATCTAGCATCGAAACTACCCAGAGCAGAGTACCATGGTATTTTGGTTTGAAAAATTTTTTCAGGGTGAAACCTTTGTAGAAGAAAATGGCACACTCAGTTATTCATGAACAGATGAAGTTATATAAATCAAGTTATGTTTTTTCGCTAAATTGATAGCATTTATGATTCTTCCGAATTCAATTGAGACCCACGATTAAAATCAATACAAGACCAGAAATGTATCTATTTCTTCCTTGTAAAATGCTTAAGCTAGTATTTTAAAGAATAAAAAAAAAGAATTAGAATTCTTCGATGAAACTTGTACTATATATACTTGAAAGGAGAAAAAATGTAGGATCTTGTCTTTGAGGTTTACCTTAATACAATTTTGGCGATATTTTGATTCTTGTGCAAGTTTATATTTCTGTTTCTAAGAATTTAAAAAAAAATGCTTGACTTGATTACGATTAAATCCAAATCAGAAATGTACTCTTCAAGGTAGATAGAAATTAATATAGTAATGGAAATATTTTCATTCAATTAATCAGAAAAAAAAAGGAAAATAAATAAATGAAATTAAAACTATCAAGTATAATCACAACCGGTAAATAAAAATAAATATGCTTAAAATTTCAACAAAAAAAACAAAGTGAACCAATATAGATGCAATAAAAAGAAATTTAAACTTGTTCGCCATGAACCCTGTAAACAAAATTTGTAACAAATGCTTTGATCTGAAAATTTCGAAAGTAAAGCATTTGCAAAAAAAAATAGCAAATCATAAATAAGAAAAAGAAAAATAACGTAGTTACGTCAGTATAGAATAAAAAAAATCTATTAATGAACTGAAGTTGAAGGCAAGTTTGTTTTTGTTTTCTTTTTTCTTTTCCCGTTGCTTATATGAGTCCTATAATGCTGCATACAGTTATCATGTCTGGCAAATCTCAGGTTACAACCTTCGAAGGGACAAACATGTTTTCTCTCTCCTGTATGAATTCTCGTATGTCTTGCAAGATGACCCAGAGTAGTGAAACATTTTTCGCAAATCCTGCACTGATATTTTTTTGATTCTTTTACTTGATAGGAAGCCAAACTAAGATTGGTGTTGGATGATGATTTGGTAAGAATGTTAGCAGCAGCAAGAGCATCAGGAGAGGTCATTAGTTTATCTTTAGATGATTGAATATTTTTTGGAGAGTTAAATGAAGGAGATCGAAGTAGTTCAGGTGAGGTTTTGCGTTGCAAGGAAGAATTAGGGGTCCCTGGAGATTTTTTTCCATGTTTTTTAACAGATAGAAACTTCAGCAGAGTTTCCCTAGTTTCGGCTTTTGGTGTCAACGAGGCGTTGTTATTGGCATATGGAATAGGAGTTGTTGTTCTTGAAATAGCATCCACACGAGAGCCATCATCGTTGAGGTCATAATAAGCAGACTCCGAGAACTCATGAGTCAGTGACAGTTTTGGAGATGCGTATAAATAAAATTGGCTTTGATTTTGTTGTGGCTGCGGCTGCGGCTGTTGTAGCTGAGGAAGACTATTTCGATTGTAGATGAGAGGAAGTGGATACTTTTCTGGGAGTGGGTCTACTATTTGAGGCTTGTCTTTGAATAAATCATGCTGTTTTGGAACTGAACTTCTAAATGGGACATAGATGTCTTTTATTTGGATAGGTTGAACGTTATCTTCCGCTACAGGAGACGACACCTTGAAAGGAACCAATACAGGTAATTTGTTTGTCTGATGAGGATGCAAAACAAAAGAGTCGAAATGGGAGTTTCTGAGGTTGTCAACTGTCGGATCCAAAGCTGCAAAGTTCATTGTTCAAGAGGTGGAAAAAAACAGCCTAAACAATATTTGATACTAAACACTGAAAAAAACAGACAACAAAAACTAAATAACGGACTGTGTACGAAGTGATCTCACGGTGTGATCGAAGAACTATTAGGCATCAACAGTGTCAAACAGGCAGGCCAGATGATTCAAATTTCTTGCGTTATTTTTCTAGGAACTTGGGAACAGCCTGACATATATATTGTATATATGGATCCGATTAACGCGATGGTTTTTTTTAATATTGCAAGAGCAACGAATGGTAGGAATCAAACGATGATTCAATTATTTTAACAAATATGAACAGATATTGACAAATGTAGAAGGTCAAGACCAAATGAAGTAGACCAGGTAAGTAGCGATTTATTTTCAAACTCAAATGTATAATTCAGAAGTGGCCAAAGATATGTATATATAGAAAACAAAATAAAGATTTTTTCCCTTTCTTTGTCCTTTCAAAAATATAGTTCTCACGTCCTTTCTTTTTTTTTTTTTTTATATCTGCTGTATGTATGTACTATATCGAGTTTAGTGTTTTTTTTTAAACAAAAAGAAAACTTAATTAAAATAGCACAAAAAGCCCAAACCAGAACACGGTATACATACTATTTTTGAAGATTTTTCATAAAGTGAAAAGTCTCTAATAATTGGTTTTTTTATAGAGATATTATTTATCGATTAGTAACAGAAACAGGTAGCTTGTAGTTACCGTTCAGCGTATTTGTAACGAAAATGGGGCTGATGTAATAGTAAATCAATATACAAAGACTGTACGTGAAAAAAAAAAAAAATTACACCTACATATTAAATATGCACACACAAATCTCACATGGTCCAAAACGCCTCAAGAATGCCTACATGAAACTATGCAACGGATACCCAAAGTTAGAAGTATTATATTACAAAAACGATAGCTAACAGTAATACATATACACTCGGAATTATTGTTGGTAAATACGCCGGTTGAGGTTACGGCCTTGCTACTATTTGAGACTTTGTTTTGCTTGTTATATACCCCGTAGTTAAACAATTTGCTCTTCTACTTGAAATAACAGCTGAAAAAGAAACACTGGCGGGCAATCTAGATCCCTCATATATCGGTAATTGTGATACTTATATTGTATATTCCTTGATAGGACACGCTTAATTCGGGCTTGTAAAATATTCTAAGTTTGAACAAAAAAAAAAAGAAAAAAAAATTGCGTTACAGATCACCCAAGAGATAGCTCTGCAGCCATGTCTGGATGCGGCAGGATTATTACTGAAAAATGCTACCATATAAAAAAGCCAAGAGAATTAAATGTTCCCTGTGATGAAAAGAACAATGTTGAGTCTTTTGACATATTACAATACTATTGCAAAAACGCTATTTGATATATATATACAAAAATCAGCAGCTATCTTGAAGAGAAAAATGTAAAAATAATACATGAAAACTTCAAGATTTTTCAAATCTTCCTTCATTCTTAATATCTGAGATTTCTGCGAATACCACGAGTTTTCTATAGTAGAGGAAAATCAAAAAAAAAACACAAAAATAACTGGAGTGAAGCAGAAAAAAAAGTCCCTTTAGAACGTTGCCTGTCTGTAATTTTATTGTTATAAACATTCCAGGCGCAGTATCAGCGCTGTTGCAAAATAGAAATTAAGAGTCGAATAGTGGCAGGCAAAATTGTGAAATACATAATTTAACAAATCGGACAAAAACTGTGTACATTATTAATAAAACCTTAGTGCAAGCTTTTAGTATCGCACGTAGATAAGAAGAATACTGCAGCGGTTTGCTACTTTTATACGTTTTGATGATTACTTTTGTCTGCAAAGTTCAAAAACAAAAAGAAAAAAAAAGGTTCTGTACTGTCATACATTAAAACAACACAAAACAAAAATAAATAAGCAGAATTACATACGTCTGCAGTCTTGTTTCGGGAAATCTGCGCGTTTTCCGGAATGATTCTCTTTTTTTTTTCCCTCACTAAGCTTTTGAATAGAGCCTGCTGGAAAATGAAGCAAGCAATTTGCGGGTCATTTATTACTGTGTTGCTATTGGATGGCCATTTTTGTAACAACTTGTATAAAGGCTGCGTGGTTGGAAAACTGCGCCATTCTCAGTTTGAAAGAAAAGCACTGACAAATGAGTATGGAAAGAGGAATACATGATTCATCACCGCTTTCAGGGTCCATTCTGTTTTGCTGGTAGCGACTGAACCCTTTCTAATATCAAAAGAACCCTTGTCTAAGAAACAAAGCAGCACTGCTTTATCTCTTGGCAACCCTAATGATCAAAACTGTTGGTTTTGTATGAAGAATTCATCAATCGAGGACCCTAGAAATATGTAGTATGTAAGAAACTTCTTGGCAAACTAAAATATACATTAAGGTGAAATGCATGCAACAGGAAAATCCAGCACAGCCTCGGGGCACGCATGATTTGTACCAGTGGTTTAGAGCACAGACGTTTATTTTGAGGGCAACTAGAAAAAAAAGCATTCACAAAGGTGGTGAAGGATTGGCAGCACGGGTTTTCCAGATATTTCCAGTGATTATAGGATGCGGAAATCGGCCTAATACCACCTATTTCTAGATATAGATTATTACTGAAGAGTGGAAAAGCATATATACGAAAGGAATTCGAGATCTAAAAATCTCAGCTCTCTCAGAACAATATCAGCCAACATTTGGAACTGCTGGAAATTTTTTGCTGGAAACTGTAATGATATACGCGTAGTTTAGACGTTCAAAAACGCGTCGCAATATTTTCCATGAGCACCCTCGATTTGCTTCTGGCAAGAGAACTTTCTCAGAAAATGATCATTTCTTGAACCTCATGGTGCGGTTTATTTTCGAAACTCTGCAATCCTAACCATTAAATGAATTGAATTATCTCGAAAAATACGTGTTTTGTCTTATCTGTTGCAATTCGGGATATTGAAAGCTATTGGCAATTTGTTTTTAAAAAAAAAATCCAAAAAATAGTATATTTTACTGATAACTTACATAAAAACTACCTGTTTAACCCAAATTTCTCCTTTTAACTACTGTCGAGACAATCTTTCTTGCTTGTTAAGCAGAGAAGATTCCTCGTTATCAGAATCACTATCTACGTTAACTGACATAGTTGATTCGAGAGAGATACTCAAGTTGTATATTGGTTAGTTGATTCTTCTGTCTTCCTTCTATTCTATTCTATTTCAGGTCCTTCTTTACAAGGGGAATTCCCTTCTATTTATATTAGGTGCTCTTTCCAATTCTTACTTATCATAATAAGTGATCTATCATAATAGGTGATTCATCATCTATGATTAATAGTTCTTCTATTAATAGTTTTACTATGATGGATCTCGTTGTAACACTGAGTCAGTACACGTTACTGGCTCAACAGCTGTAAAAATGTATTGTAAATATCGAGCCACTAAAACTACGGGTTCTTTGTGTAGATTACCTCGCAAAATACAAATTTCGAGCACAAATTTTTGAATTTTGTTGTGTTTCGTTATTGCTGAATTTTAATTAATGGGCAGCCACTTGACAAACAAATTCGCGAATAAAAATCCAGGACATTGAGCCATTGAAAAGCGAATTACATAGAAAATGATATCCAGTTTGTTTCGTAGCTGCCTAGTTGTAGATTTACAATACTATCAATCTCTGAAAACCTTTTGGGCATCTTTAGCAAAGACTTCGCGTAGTGTATATAAAGCGATCCAGCAAAATGACTCAGTATCGAAGAAAAAAAAATTGAAAAATCGCTCACAACTCTCCGATCTGTTTTTTTTTTTTAACTCCGTTCAGTTGTAATAGCTGTCCGCAATTTATCGATAACTCTTATATGGGAAAAGCAAAAGAAACTATATGGAAAAATTAAAACAAAATCAAGGGTTCTGAAGCGTGTTCATAACCCCGATGTCTTCTTATTGGCTAGTTTTTTTCTTTCTCGCAAGGCATTAATAAAATTTCACCTTATCAGTAGAAAAAAAAACAACTTTTTATTAGTCAATCAGGACTAGAACTTACGCTCACTTGCATGCTGGCGGTGGTAATCTGTGTAAATTTAGGTGGATTTTTGAAGAATCGCGTGGGCTCTGTCAGACAAATTCAAGATTATGCTATAATAGGATATTTATTAGAATTTTTTAAATATCTCCACATATACAACTTCTTTATCTACTGTAATCTCGCTGCTACAAAAAAAAAAAAAGAAAAAAAAAAGAAAAAAATTACTCGGCATAGTTCTCGATATTGAATCACAAAAAACTCATATAATACCTAGCATTTCTCTGTCTGTTCGATTTATCCCTTCTTTTGATAACACATTGAACGTATACCAATACTTTACAGAAAAGATTTGAGAGCCCCCCATTTCTATCATTTACACAAAATATCATATTAACCACCACCTCTGGAAAAAAAAACAAAAGAATGGCAAAAAAAGTTGTTGTCGTTGGGTAAGTTTTTCTTGAGTCACATATTTTTTTTATAGAAAAACAGAAGCTTTCTTTGCGTGAAGAACTACAGCTTTCCCTATTAAATTATGATGAGTCGCCCAAACTAACACATACACAGTGCCGGTGTTGTTGGCTTGACATCTGCCCTATTACTTCTTAAGGAAGGATATGACGTCGCCGTTATTGGTAAGTATATTCCAGGTGACTCAAATACTCTCTACACCTCTCCTAAGGCTGGTGCTAATTGGTCCAGTTTTGCCTCTAACGATGACGTTGTGATGCAAAACTTTGACAAACCAGGATACTATGAATTTCTCAGATTGGCTAAAGAAGAGCCTGCGAGCGGAATCCATCAGGTTTATACCAATTTCTGTCTCACTGAGAAAGAAGCACCAGAATATGAGGTTCCTTGGTTCCAGTACTTAGTTGAAGATTTCCAGAAGTTGAAACCAGAGGACTATTTAAGCAAGATGGATGTTGCTAAAATTGGTAATGGAGATAAATTTATCGGAGGTCACAGATTCAAGTCCGTAACTATTACTACACCACGTTACTTGACTTATCTCTATAACCAAATCCTCAAATTGGGTGGTACGGTTAGAAGAACTGCTATCTCCCATATTGACGAAGCCCGCAAGTTACATCACAGTCAACAAGAACCTGATTTGATTGTCAACTGTACTGGTTTGGCTTCTCGTACATTGGGTGGTGTAAATGATCAGAACGTTTATCCTGTCAAGGGTCAAATCGTGGTTGTAAGCAATAGCTGTACTGATCAATACATCATCGAGGGTATTAGTGATGGTAAAATTACTAACGAAGTATTCTACCTCTTCCCAAGAGAAGAAGGTGGCTGTATTATTGGCGGAATGTATATGCCAGTTGACCCTAATGATACTGGATCAGAAACGGATCCTGAATTGACGAAAAGAATCTTGAAAAGAGCAGAAAAATACGTTCCTGAATTACTCAGCAACGACAAATTTAAGGGCAACAAGCCATACTTGGACGTTATTACTGAGTATGTTGGCTATAGACCTGCTAGAAAGGGTGGCATTCGCTTGGAAAGAGAAGGCAATATTATCCACAATTATGGTGCAGGTGGTGCTGGTTACCAGTCTTCATATGGAACTGCAGCTGGCGTGGTCAAATTGGCCAATGACTGGACGAAAAATGTCAGTAAGAGCAAGTTGTGAACAATGCTTAATGAAATTCTCTGAATCGTTATTATGTCTAATGTTTGTGCGAGATACATACCATGTTTAGTTCACCCCTATTTTGTTAATATCCATTAAATATATAACAATATAATAGCGCGGATGTGGTTTCTTACATTACAAATAGAAATGTCTAATCGAGAAATTGCAATGGACGTGGTATGAAAACACCTTTAGAACAAAAAGCAAATGTATATTTGAACGCAATAGAAAAAATGCAAGATTGTAAATCCTCCCATTGGTTGGAATTATGATGTACTGAATTGCTAATTTTCAATCCCAAAAATTTTCAGATCTACAACCGTTCATGTATGTTGTAGCCGTTTATGATTTTCGTTGAGTTGGGGCTTATAGTTTCTTCTTTTGAAATGCTTGTACCACCTCTTTGGATCAGCTGATTTTCTCTTTTGGAACACCTGATATTCTTAATCTAAAGTTTGCTGGGTCCCAATTTCTTGCAGTAGATTTTCTTTTTCTTTTTTTTTTTTTAGAGTCAAGTTTTTATGAAAGCAGCTGGAGAATATCCAATAGATAAGAATTTGACGTTTTAAGGGTTCGGATAGATTGACATTTACGTTTTAAAGGATATCAGCTTGCTTTGAATGCAGCCAATATATGTGACTGCATCGTTGAGTATTGTTCGGTTGCAAGGAAGAGAATAGCGTTTACTGTAATTAGAAGGTCGCTTACGCGGGGGAGGGGCACTGGCACAGTGGACACCATTCCAAAGTTATGGGGATTGAGGGGGAGGGGATGCAGACGAAGCGTCAAAAGCTTCAAGGTTACATGATTCCCAGGTTTTGGCACCTGTCTTTAGAGGGGGTGGGGTTTGTCATGCGCAGTTAATCATAGGGATCCTTTTTAGGAATGTCTAAAGAAGAAAAAACTGTCATTGGAGGTAATTAAGTTTTCCATTAAGCCTAGTTAATTTGAGAAGCTTAAAGTTGAATAGCAGCACAATATTGTTTTTTTTCTTGTGAAGAAAAATATCTTATGTAAGGGTAGCAGTATATTTGAGAACTTTATAGCCGCATGGATGGTGCTGTCTGATTTAACTTTTGATTTCCCGTAGCTCAGTCCCTGTCTGGCGGAACCATCTGTACTTGCGTGCATCAAGATTCGACAAACAAAGAATATATGCTCTCTTCTTTCATTTTACACATCTCCAAAAAAAAAAAAGAATATGTAGTGTGTTTAGTGTTCTTGGTTTTGTAGCTTTGAAATTTGCCAAGGGCAGCAAACCGCCATAAAGTGGGGCCCCAGTGTAAGAAATGGACCCAGAATAGCGTATTGTTTGCTGCAGAGTTAGCGAAAATGAAGATAATAACTACGTTGTTGCGCTCACAGCTTTCTACGAGCCAGAAGGACGCTTAAGCAAGCGCAAAGTTTTGAGTGAGTATTCAATAGTTGCGATTAGACTCAAATAGACAAATCCTTTTTGGCCATGTAAGTTGCCAAATCTTTGGCTTTTGGGGGAGGGGGCAATGAAAGTTAACTGTGTGAAATTCCGGAGCGCGTATAACGAAATGCCCCTCCCCCCGCTCTTGGCTGCTGTCTGTGCATTTTTCCAATCTAAGGAATCCCTCTGAATCACCTACGCGGAGGAGGAGGAGGGGGGGGGGACACTGTGGGAGAGACTCGTTTTAGCAATTAAATGAATTTGTGGAGCAGCGGTTGGTCAGAGTAGTTTTAGTGTTTGAATTCCGTTTCTGGTATCCTTCTGCTGCAAAAAAATCGCTCGCCAAGGCCAGTAGCTGGTAAGCGAAAGCATACTGTGAAAAACCCTATGGAAAGGAAGGTTGAAACCCACGATCCGGGCAAACACTATTGAAACACTAGATATCATTTAGCGAACCGAGAACGAAAGGCCAGGGTCAAGGTGTTACCCTCAAACTCAAGCAAGCAAAAGGATCGTCCATGCAGAACCTACTGTGTCAAAAATTAAAGCTTACAAATCAAAGAAAGAAAGAATGATAAAGAATTTGAGCACACAAAGAAATGTGCTACTCAGTAGCCAGCACGTAGATTACGCTTCACCTAGCAAGACTCTTTGATTATGTGAGTGTCGTTCTAGGATCTCCAGTAAAAGGCCAGTTGAATATGACTCGTGAGGGTTTCAAAAGCACGTTCTGGGTACAAGAGGCATGTAAGACACACGAACTGTTACGGGTTCGTTAGTGAAAGCAGCAAAAACAGTCGATATCAATATCCTGGCAATCAATCACCTTTTCAGCCAGTACTTCCATTGAACCGTTTGTGATAAATCGCGCGATCCTGGAGGGGTCTTTTGTCTTAGTTTTTTTTTGAAAATTATTGGCATAGCAGGGTAGATTTGGCAAGTGATTCCTGTCTTTCTTTTTTTATGTTAAGAATACAAGGGTGAGGAACAGAAGGCCCTTAGTTTCTTTTCTGTATTCTGACTTCGTCAACCAACCAGAATACTGGAAAACTATACAACAATTCTGCAAAAAAACCCAATATACTCTTACAATTACCAGCGGTTGCACTATTCATCGGCTAAGCGATGAGCTGCCAGGTTCCCCTCTTTAAAAAGCTTTTTTTTTTCTTGCTTCAAGTTTTGATGGGGCCTTCAATTAATGTACATACACGGAAATTGTTCCTAGTTTTCACCGACACATTACTGTAAGTACTGATAGAGGGGCGGTTCCATCTATGAGAAATTAAGTTTTATAGTGGTATTACTTGCATAAAATTAAAAAATTCTATTATGCTGACACATTTGTGGGCTGCATATATACTCGGTTCACAAATTAAAGTTTTGAAATTCCGATTTTATTAATAAACAAAGAAGTTAACGAAATTCAAGTTGCAATATCTGCAATAGTTTGACTTCAGCTCAACAATAATTAAAGGTAACTCTACCTTTGGTGGTTGTCAAAATTTCAAAATATAAATAGCAACATGATTTCCTATGAAATCCTCAAACTGTATAAATTTTGATTCATGAATTTTAAGCTGTACTACTGAATATCAAAAAAGAACTTAGATAACATATCGCAGACATTTTCTACTTCGAAGCAGAATAGTTAAGACTCATCCTCAGACTTAACGTAACAATCGCATCACATTATCAAAAACTCCTGCTTTTCTTAATTCTTTTTTTTTTTAAAAAAAAACACCAATTTAATAAATACTAAACCAATACGCAATGTCCCACGACACTCTTGAGAAGCAACACACCAACCAGGTCGAAAACGCCAGCCACAATGACCAAAGAACTGCTTACCATGACAGCCCAGTTGCTGTTATCTCTTCAGACACTCACAATGGTCGTGAAGTCGTCATGATTGGTAACACCAAGGTATATAAGGACGAGTTGGTGCAAGCATTTGGTGGTTTGGCTCAACCAGGTCCATCTTTACCATCCAAACTTAATGCTAACCCTGCTGTTTTGGGTTTAAGTTCATTTGCATTAACTACCTTTGTCCTCTCTTTGGTAAACGCCCGTGCTATGGGTGTTGACGTTCCAAATGTTGTTGCTGGATTAGCCTTTTTCTATGGTGGCGCCTGTCAAATTATTGCTGGTATTTTTGAGTTCCTCTCTAATAACACTTTCGGTGCCACTGCTTTCTGTTCTTACGGAGGATTTTGGATCTCTTATGCCGCCATCATCACTGATGCTTTTGGAATTGTTGCTGCATACACTGCCGCAGACAAAGAAGCACAATTAGCCTCTGGTTTAGGTTTCTTTTTGTTGGGATGGTGTATTTTCACCTTCATGTTATGGGTGTGTACCGTCCGTTCTACTTGGGCCTTTACTTCCTTGTTTTTCTTATTGGCAGTCACATTTTTGTTATTATCAATTGGGGAATTCTGCGGCTCTGTGGGTGCTACAAGAGCAGGTGGTGTAGTTGGTGTTGTAGTTGCATTTATTGCTTGGTATAACGCATACGCTGGTTTGGCAACCTCCGACAATACATATGTTACTGTCAAGCCATTCTTCTTACCAAACAGCTCATCTGTTTAAACTAAAAACCAATTGCGGATATAACCTAGATTATTGATCCACAAAATTTTCTCCTCTTCCAACATCTTTCTATTTTTTTGGGTTTTTTTAATTTTTTTTTATAATAAGTTAGAAATATATACATATGCTCTATCAAACAAATAAATATGTTGAACAACAACAATTAATGGTTAAATCGTGGCAATGTATTTTTAGTGTTATTTCAATTTCTTGTACGAGCTTTGGGAATTTTGAAAGATACTTTATTTGGTAAATTATTGGATGGATTTTGCTAATTTGATGAGATTAGTTTTACATTTTTGATACAGTAAATATGAGAATCAATAAAACTTATGCAACATGATTTGAAATTTCAGATACCAGCTGAAATCACTGGATGCAAAAGTAGACAAATTGTAACCCGGAGAAATTAATACTTTAAAAGTGAATATAGGCGATGATTCTATTCGGTATGAAGTATGGAACAGATACAGTCACAAGCGCAACATGCAGAATATTAGACTTAGTGGATTACAGAAATAGACTGAAAGTGCAAACATAAGACTATCGTATACTAGTTTTGAGATGACTATACTGAAATGGTCAGTTTAAACTAAACCTGAAATGAAAACTCCAAAACTCTAAAAGAGTAGAACGATTGTCAGTTTGAACTGAACCTAGAATGAGAACTCCAAAATTCCTGAAAGATGTAGAACGAAAGTCAGTTTGTTAGAGCTGTTTCGTCAAAAAAAAACAGGAAAAACAAAAAATAAAAAAAAAAACAACACAAAAAAAATTACGAGTATCTAATGTCAAATGTTCAAGATTAGGATATTCCTAAAGTCAAACTAGCTTAACAATGAAAAAAAACAATCAATTCGACATAATTTAGAGTCTAAGAATCTATTATTTAAGAAAAGCTGCTATTTGAAAACTTAAGTTGAAACAGACAAGCAAATAATCATTTTGAGATGAATCCAGAAAACTTATTTAGCACGGAACAATTCTAAAAACAGGAATACGATTCACAATGATTGAATATGACAGCTTTTCACTGATAGAGAATTGATTTTTTGGCTCAACACAGAATAGTCATTCTCTTCGATGCGATGACTTTTTCACTCTAACAAGTCATGCTTTGCGCACATGGAAACTTAGTACGTCATGATTCATTGAGTGGTGTTGAAGATTTGTAGGATCACCAGTCGAAAAATATGCCATTAGCGTAGATTGAGTCGAAAAATTTAATTATGTTGAAAAAAAAATAAAGCATATATTTATATGCTTGCAAACAACAACTGGATGATTTTCTCTTGAGTTTTTCATAAATATTTTAGTGTTTTGAGAAAATCCAAGTAGAAACAAATTTGTTTAAACTCATTTGGAGGTTATTTTTAGATCTAGAGCAATTATGGATACTTTTAAATTCAATCTGATTGCAGACGTATTGCATAATAGTGAAAAGGCAGTTTTGATTGATGGGGGATTGGGAACTGAACTAGAGCAAAGAAAAGTGAACATCAACAGCAAGCTATGGAGCAGTGTTGCTTTAATCGAGGCTGCAGATGCGGTGATCAAATTACATTACGACTACTATCACAGTGGAGCGAATGTGGGGATCACATGTTCGTATCAATGCGGCGAGCATTCTTTAAAGGATTGCGACGAGGCAAAATTCAGTACCAAGGAAAGCAGGCTTGAAGTGTACAATAAAAGTGTCGAAGTTTGCAAAAAAGCCCAAATGATGAGAATTGCAGACGCTAAAGACCAAGAATTGTTGATACGTCCTGAAATCGCAGGGTCAGTTGGTCCTTTTGGTTCATTTTTGAATGATGGATCTGAGTTTACCGGAGATTATGTGAGAACAGAGGAAGAATATCAAGCATTTCATGAGGAAAGATTAGAGTTTCTCATGAATGGTACTGACGAGGTCGATTATCTTCAATTGGAAACAATGCCTAATTTTGAAGAAATCAAGGCATTATTGCTGTTGATCAAGCGTAAAAACTTAGAAAGACGCGAAATTCTTGGTAAACCTGAAAAAAGATTTATCTTGTCGTTCAGCATCAGAAACGAGGAACAATTAGCGGAAGGGACTCCAGTGAAGACAGTGATCAAGTACTTGCACGATAATGGATATCTTTCGAACGATTCACAAAAAACTCCATTGATAGCTGTAGGGGCAAACTGTTTGAAATTAAAATACTCCATCAAGTTTGTCGAAAACTTAAGGGATTACATGAACGAATTGCAGGTCAGTGGGTTCCCAATCTGCATATATCCTAATTCTGGCGAAATTTACGACGGGATCAAGAAAACCTGGGTTTTTGACAAAAGTAATGAAAAATACTATAGTACCAACGCCAATGGAGAAAAGGTATGCGACTGGAAAATTTTGCTCGATGCCTGGATAGCTGGCGGTGCCAGAATCATTGGAGGCTGCTGCAGAGTAGGTGTGCAAGACATCGTTGAAATGAACAAAGTTGTCCTGGAATACAACAAAAGCTGCTGAAGTTTTTGCAGATGGGTCGCATTTGCTGGCTCACCAGCCATTAGTGTCACATTGACGAAACATGGAGAAGGAAATTCTCAGAGAAACTTTTGAAAAAGAAACAGGCAGGGACATAGAAGTATAAACACCAAAAGATAGAACTATAAAAACCAAAAATCTACGTAGATTACATTTTTTTTTATTCTTTTCTACTTTTATTTTCACCACAGGTTCGCGATCAAAGACAATATCACTGCATATACCTAAAACATGAGTCTTTGACCACCAACAAGGTCAAGTCTCTTGTATGGTGTTTCTGCCTGCTTCTGTGGGGCATAGACACTCCATTACCACGCCAAATTTTTTTGCCGGACTGGAATTCTAAAAATTTTTACGGGAGTGGAGGCTCGTAATTCCATTGCCGGACTGGAATCTTAGAATTTCGTTTCCGTCCTTCCAGAAATACGATTGGCTCTTTCTGTTATCCTATTTTGGTGTAACGTGCAAAATAACGTTTTCGTTGTAATTAGAGAGAAAAAAAAATTTTTTCTTTTCTTTTTTTTTTTTTTTTTTTTTTTTTTTTTTTTTTTTCTTTGCCATCATAGTTTTCTATACGCCAATTTTTTTTTTCTAGGCGTTGGCTAACATTCAAAAATTGAAAAAATAAAAGACAAATTTTTTGGTGGCTTCACAAAAAAAAAAAAAAAAAAAAATCCTTTTTTTCCACTTTGAAGGTTTATTAAAGGAAAAAATAAAAAAAAAAAAAAATTATAATTAAAAAAAAAATAATCTATCAGCGCGTTCTGGATGGCCTAGCCTTGCCTAGGGAGACATGCCACAATACACACATAAGTACTATCTAAGAAAATTTAGGCCAATATCACCTAATAATAAAATTGGATATTTATCATTGCACCTCCTTGCCATCCACTCGTTTACTTCCCTGAATACATTCCCACCATCCTTAGATAACCAGTTTACTTGTCGTTACGTAGCTCTTGATATTTGGCTTTTTTTGTGTGCTGGAAACCTGGAATCCATATTGTTGTTGACAACAGGCAGAGTAATAGTTTTTTGCCTTCCTGCTAGTTGATCCTCAATTCCAATTCGCTCCTACCGTCCCACCGCATTCATTTCTCCCACACCACCCCATTGCTTGCGGTTTGAACCTTTTTGTTTGCACGTTTCCGTTCATTTTTCGGGTCTCTCCTGTACGACTCACTCTGAGCTGATCCATTTTCCTTGCTGTCTTTTGCATCGCAGATTCTGACTTGTTGATCAGCTACACTGGAACTGCCACTACTCGTTCTGAATTCCCACACACAGAAGTCTCCCAACAATCTGAAAGTTGTTTTTGTCTCCTGGAAGTTTCGATAGCGTTACTTTTTCTCAAGGCGACAAACACTCAGCTATATTTTGTATTAATACATCGGTTTTGTTCATTCAACCTGAATCCTGCATCGTTTTTTCTACCCAAGCATTCATATCCCCTTTAACTTGTCCTTCTTATGCCTGAAACCACTAGAAATAGATCGAACACAATATCTAAACTTGGAAAACTATTTGGCGTTGGTAATCATGATGTGTCCTCAGCTCATATAGCATCCACCAACAGTAAGAATAATATTCCAGTAGATCAGAATAAGAAAAATGGAACAAATTCCAGCCAATATCACTCCACCCCTACTTCCCCGTCTTTGCCCACCGATCACTTTGATCCTTTTAATCGAGCTGCAATTACATCATTGAAGAAGGCTGCTCTAGCAGAAGCTCAAACCAAATTTCAACCTAATTCAGCTTCCTCAGCAAATTCCTCCAAAAACAATTCCACCAATGCCTCGTCATCCAACTTGTCGGAGGTTAATTCAAATAACAATATCAATTCCACAATATCTGGAGCTATAAAGGAATTAAAGGATTTGGATTTGGAGCTGGCATCAAATGCTAAAAATAACGAACTTTCCGTTGTTACGCCTAATAGCCAATCATTGAAAAACAATAACGGCTCATTTGTATCTCTTACGTCTTCCAAAAGTAATGATAATAGCCATCTGAACTACAATAACCTCAATGATAGCAATACCAATAGCTTTTCTCTCAATAAGAGATCCAAATCTAAAACAAAGCGTTCATTGTCTCTTTCTAAGAATAGAAGCGGCTTGGGATTAGCTGATTGGTTACACGACAACAAAGATAATAACAATTCAGATAAATCATCCAATAACAATAACAATGGCAATTCATCTACCGCAGTCTCGACTTCCTCAACTACTTCCTTGAGTGCCAACAATCATAACAGTAACGTAACCAATGGGTCTTCTCTCACGTCCATATCTAATAACAAACAGAGCATAAGGAGTGGTTCTCATCCAATAACGTCAGCATCACCAAGTTTTGTGGTTGGAGGAGGAGCAGGCTCTTCTTCTAATAACAATAATAATAACTCTACAAGTAATTCCAATATTAAAGATATCAGTGGTAGATTGTTGGTAACTGAGGATGGCTCTCACGAGCATATTTTGAAAGCAGCTAAAAGACAAGAAAAGATATCAACTTTGATCAAAAACTTTTTGGGAGCTAAAAAACTCAGAGATGAATCCAAGTCTGCAGTGCAAAATTTATTACCAAACGTCCCGCCCTCTTTAGTTAGTGGGTTCATGAATAGAGTGGACGGGGTGATGGAAAATGATGCAAACATCAAGCTTTCTAAAGGAATGAAAAATAATCCAAACTACCAGCGAATGTGCCTCAACGAGGAATTATTGGATTCCAGATCATTTCTGCAGAAATATGGTCTGTGTCAAGAGGTTATCGGTCGTGGTGCTTTTGGGGTCGTGAAAATTGCCCAAAAGAAGATCTCTGATCATAAACTGAATTACTATGCTGTTAAGGAATTTTGCAGACGTGCTCAAGAATCTGAAAAAGATTACTCCCAAAGACTCGCCAGAGAATTTTGCATTTCGTCATCTCTTAAAAACATACATATCATCAACACATTGGATCTTTTGAAAGATGCAAAAGGAGATTATTGTGAAGTCATGGAGTTTTGTAGTGGGGGTGATTTATACACATTGGTAATTGCTGCTGGTAAATTGGAGTACATAGAGGCTGATTGCTTCTTTAAACAGTTGGTGAGAGGCGTCAGTTACATGCATACCATGGGTGTAGCTCACAGAGACATCAAGCCAGAGAACATTCTATTGACTGCCGATGGTAATTTGAAAATTACAGATTTTGGAACAAGTGAATGTTTCAGTTACGCCTGGGAAGAAGATAAGATTTACTACTTTCAAGGGGTCATTGGTTCGTTGCCATATATTGCTCCTGAATTGTATCTCAAGAAGGATTATGATTTAAGACCTGCGGATGTATGGGCTTGTGGTGTAGTTTACATGGCCATGAGAACAGGCAGACAGTTATGGAGAACTACAAATAATGATGAATTTTACGAGGAATATCTAGCTGGAAGAAAAGACGCCAAGGGGTATGGTCCTATCGAGTCTTTGAAACGTGCAAGATGCAGAAATGTTATTTACTCAATTTTAGATCCTGTTCCATCCAGAAGAATCACTGCCAAACAGATATTGAACTCCGAATGGGGAAGAGAAATAAGATGCTGCGAGGCTGGTGAACAGGGAACGAAAACAGATAATATAGAGTTGTATTAGTACGACGGTGCCATACTCTGTGCAATCCTCGAAGTGCACTAAATTAATTACACTCAAACAACTTCTTACGCCAAAAATATCCAAAGGAGTCTTTTTTTTTCATTGCGTAATATCAGTAGAAATAGTTATTTAATTAAAGTTTTTTTTTTTCAAAAGTAGTATCTCGTGAATATCCAGTATAGCAACCTCTTCGTATTTGCGATTTTTGCGGATTTGATGGAGATGAGGGTTCTGAAAGATCAGGGAAATTGCGCAAAGACCGTACCCAGCCCCAAGCTTGTGTGTTCTATAGAATTTCTAAAATTTCTTAGAAGCAATAGAAATGTGCCACAAATCGAAAATTAAGTTGGCTGGCAGTAGGATACTGCGGACAGTGCGCCTTGCTTTTACTGTGTAACTTTTTTTTTTTTTTGCCCAATTTTTCCTCTGCAACAAAACACCAAGCAATTCATTTCTTTGCACTGTTGAATGATTATAAGATTATTAATATTAAGTCAACTTGCCCAACTGCTTCTCGGATATAGCTTGATGAAATAGGTGTGCTGGAAACCAATCAGTGAACTTATTAAATCAATTTAAAAGGAACTGAAACAATAATTTAGAGGTTTGTGACAAATTACAGAGGCCACAAATTGGGAAGCAGAAATTTAATTAAGGATACTGGATTTTAATTGTTTGTTATACATCCTGTTTGATCGTTGAGTCGAAAACTTCAAGTATTTTTACGCTATAATCAAAATGTCTTGGTCTGGATTCAAAAAGGGGATTCAGAGAACCACAAATGCTGTAAGTATAAGCGGAAAAACTGGTTAGATCATTTCAATGCGCGTCAACTTAACTTTGCAGGATTTTACTAACCATGATGTAGATGCTTGTCACTGATGCTGACAAAGTGAACGACAGAGTATTTGAAGTCGAGGAACGTCGTTATAGAATATTGGAAAAAGCCGTGAACAAGATGCAGAAAGAGTCAAAAGGATACCTAGACTCGTTGCGTGCCGTCAGTGCTTCTCAGGTAGCCATGGGAGATATCGTTGCAAGCTTTTACGAAGATGCTAAAACCGACCCAAGCATTGCATCAACTGGGGACTACTACAATCAAGCCGTTCAAGAATTGGACTCCGTAATATCTACCCAAGTTGACGAGCCTTTCAGACAAACAGTGTTCGACCCAATTAGCAAATTCTCCAACTATTTCAGTGACATCAACGAGGGATTGAAGAAGAGAGACCACAAGAAGACAGATTTTGAGCAACACAAGGCCAAGGTTAGAAGATTGATCGATAAGCCTTCGAAGGATATTGCCAAGCTTCCTAGAGAAGAAAAGGAATTACAGACAGCCAAGGATATATACGATGATTTAAACGAACTTTTCAAGAAGGAGTTACCTGAAATGATCTCTCTTAGAGTTCCGTACTTTGATGCTTCTTTCGAGGCCATGGTTAAGATCCAAATGATGCTTTGTACCGAAGGTTATACTAGATTAGCACAAGTGCAAAACTTTTTAGAGCCTTCCAGTAGAGAAGAATACGCAAACGGTGTATTAGATCAGCGTGTTGACACCTTGTTGAATGAGATGTGGAAATTACAAATATGTACCTTGGGAATTAAATGATCAAATAAAAAATTCAAAATCGCAATCGAATTTTTAGTCTACCATCAAAATCTTTGCAATTCTATGTCGATGGCCTTTGCATTTAATTCATTTTGAATTCTAAGTATTCTTTACCATCTATTTGATCAAATATCATTCCGGTGTTGTCACTAAATAATTCTATGATTTGGCATCCTAAACCTCATAAACAATTCTATTTTTTTCGCTTCATATCTCTTTTTTTTTTTACAATACATTGCTTCTTTTAGTTTCATATTCTTTGTTTATCGAGTATTACGCGTCTTAGATTCACACCACTGAACATACAGTTGTCTCTCTTATTTATAATCACCAAGCGTGAGCATTTTTGTTTTAGATATATAAGTGTTTTGATATATAGCACTACTTAAGTGATATTCACTTTTCTTATTTAAATCATTTTGGATTTATCACGTACTTACTACGCGCAGTCGAAGTGATCGTGATAACAGTTCACACAAGAAAAAACAAGTAAGAAAATAATACTACCAGCAATTATAAAGTCAAATGAGATTATGTAAAACCAAACAAGTTGAGGCTTATCATGTATATTTTGATAATCTTCTACAGACAAAGGTATCCAGGATACGATGGGAATTATTCAAAGTTTGCTGCAGGATATGGAACGATAAATTGAGTATTCATCTGCATATATCACGTTAAAAATTAGTTTATATGAGATTGGTTGGTTCGAGCGAAATAAAGACAAAAACAAGTAACATAGGAGGAGAAGACTATTGAATATTATTTTAGGAATTGCTCCATTGTAATCAATTATTTTCGATTGTGGATAAGAAATAATAGGGCAAAATGAGGAATTTTGTGAGGGTGTTATCACACCGTTTAAACTTGTTGATGTTTAAAATGCTGTATTCATTAATGCTGATGTATTTTCATAAATTGATGAGCTCTATAATAAAATTTCCTAAATGTTTCATTTTTTGGCCTTTAACAATAGTATTTATAATATCATACCCTTCAATTTCGCAGTATATTTCTAATCCTGGCATTATTAGATGGAATGATTTCACGATTGGAAAAGTAACATCAATCCCTGATTTAAACATCACACAGCTTAACAATGATATTAACTTACTGATCCATCAAGTATGGCTACTGTCAGCTGATTCAAATGTTCTTCTGCCAGAGTTTTTAAACATGTCTTTGAGCATTCAAAATGATCATCTTCTTCAGGGAATTCCAAACAGCCATATATATAGTGAACGATGTGCTTTTAAACATAATGAGAATTTATTTGAAGACGGAACTGTTTATGTTTATTCATTATTTTCTTACTTAAACTCAGCGCGATTTGGAAAGAAGACATCAGAGGATAAGTACGATCATTTACTTTCAATAAGCAAAAAACTATTCGCAGAAACTCCAGTTCCCGCAGAAAATTTTTTGGGAGGTATAACACGAGTCAATGGAATTGTTATGAAAGCAAAAGTATTAAAGTTGTTGCTAATGTATAGAGAATTACCCAATAAGCTGCACATATCAATTCAGAAAAAGGTTAGAAAGAATATAGACAACTACATGTCATCTGCTTTAAGAGATGAAAACTCTCAGATTAGATTATTTTGGAATGCTCCAGACGAAGCGAATTTGTTGTTGAAGAATAACACGATAAATTTGAAAATACAGAAAATGACAATCTTTAACAAATTTATTCTTTGTTTGATAGTGATTGTTTTGCTCATTTACGCTACTGTTGCATTTTTCAGTTTGGATACTTTCAAATTCAAAATTGGGCTTTTTATAGGATATATTGCTCAATTGTTTTTTACAGTTTTTGCTTCCATTAGTGTGACTTCATATCTTACCAAATCAGTTTATTATTTGGAAATACCTGTTGAATTTTTGATTGCCCCTTTACTTTTTGGCTCTTGCGAAATTATGTTCCGATTACTTTCACCTGCAATAATACTAAAAGATAATGATAATAGAAGCGATAAGTTTCTCCAATTGGTGATAATTACTAGCATAAAAAGTGGTGCAGTTGTATTCTTAGAGCTATTTCTTGTATTCCTGCTTGCATATTTACAGAACCGTTCTCAAGCTTTTAGTAAAGGGTTTCAATATTGTCTATTCGTGGGGATTTCATTACTTATCAATTACTGTTTGCATATCACATTTTTTGTATGCATTTTGTGTGTTGATTTGGTAGGCTATGAACCCTTTGAGATATTGAACACCAGAAAAGTGAAATTCAAATTTTTTTTGAAAAGACAGGTTGATGATCTGAAAATTATATGCTCCAATCAAGGAAAGTTGAGCAAGAGATTATACAGTAAAGTTTATCAAATTAAAGAAAATCTAAGACATCATTTGCTACGCATTTTATTGCTCGTGAAGTTGCCTCTTTTCAATAATTTATGCTATGAGATAGTTTTTATGATAACAATTGTTTATATTTGCCTAAATTGGTCAAGACATGGAATTAATTTCAATTTTTTTTCCTCTTCAAATTATGAATACAGCCCTGAGACGAAGTTAGAATTTTTCATGAACATTGAAAGCCTTTTTAACCCATATAATGTAAATGCTATTGCAAAGGCGTTTCATACATCATCAGTTGGATCCTATAATTTCATTTTTTCAGTTCCTGAAATTATGATATTTTCAAAAAAGGACTACTCAATCGCTGTTCCTGCTACACACGAATTGAAAGAGTTGCTATGTAATTATTCATCATATAACATCTATTCCTTGATGGAGTTTCTTACTATTCTTACGTTCATGATTTCAGCTTTAATTATAGTTATAAAGTTCTGCTCCAAGGACTTACAGGCAGTGATCCAGAATGCCAACTCCTTCGTATTTTTGAAGAATTCAATATCTGTTCCTGCGATGTATAATATAGATGTTACCAAGTCGTTGAATAATATTATGTTTCCGAAATCTTCCTCCGATTACCTATACCATAAGCTATCGAGTTTGGATTTCAATAGCAAGATTGCTTCGGTAAATGGTTTATTTAATGAGAAGTTTCTGACAGTTAGTCTTGAATCTGAAAATCTATCCCTGGACATTATTAAAATTGCTTCAAACAAGATTTGTCCGTTTATTGTTTCTATATCTCTAGACAGACAAGTTTTAATTTGGTCTCCAACTGTTAGTCCACTACCTCTGCCAATGCGCTTACCAGTTCCAAATAATTTATGGCCTATTACCCACTCGATAATTTCAATGCATGGTAATTTCATTGCAGTTTTCTCCAGAAGTGGTGTTGTAAAAGTATGGTCACGTTTCAAAATGGACTGGATAAAGACAGTGTCAATTCCTGAATTGAAAAATGTTGTCCCTTTGGAGAGTTTTTTCAGAAAGAAAACAGTTTTGGGAAAATTGAAAGATAGACAAAAAAAAGGTTCTGTTAATAGTAACATCGACAATGAGTCTAAAAATAAAGTGAAAAAAGATGCCAAGCACATCAAAAGCAGAAGAAGTAGTGCATCTAGTGTCTCAAGTATCAATACAAATAATGACTATAAGAAAGTAACCTTAAACCAAAGTTTAAATTTTCTGAATATGACAGAACTTTTGTTGGTTTTGAAAAGCGGAAAAATGTTCACAATTGATTGTAGTTCCAATTCATTAGAAGACGAAGACCTTGAAGTTAAAGATGTATACAATAAGGAAAGCAAACAGCGCGAATATATTAGTAAGATCAGTGAAGAGAGCGAAGGGTTCGTTATCACGACAATCTCTAAAGAACCGCTTGTCACTTCAAATATTTTGATTTCATCTAGGGTAAATGATCGTTTGGTATCTGCAACAAAAGATGGAAAAATTATTGTTGCTACAGTAGTGAATAATAAATGGAGAATAAGAACTTTGTTTGTCCAAGAGAATAAGTACAATAGTGGCAAGGTTTTGATGACACCGTTAGCTATACAAAAACGGCAAATATCTATGTCGATGCCAAATAATTTATATTCGGCAAGCAAAGCTAATTCTATGAAGCAAGGCTCTACCAGTTCTGTTGCAAAAGCTGCACACCCAGATGATACTAAAGTAGAAAGCAAAAATAACAGCGTGCTATCGATTTTTTCAAGCGTTCCAATTGAAAAAACGACTATATCGAATGATGTGATTGATGATGATTTACTTAAATCAGTTATTGTTCCAGTGGCATTTGTTGGTATGATAGTGAAAACCAGAGGCCTAATTGCTGATCTTATAGACGTTCAAACAGGAATTTTGGTCAAGCAATTTCATATTGCGCAATTCAAGAGTGGTACCTTTAGGATTTTCCATGATCAGCCAACTCATTGCAAGTTTTGTGGTTGTGCTTCTATTTCTTCTTTTAGTATTGCATACACAGAACTGGATAGTAATACTTTGATTTTGCATACTTTCTCCAATGAGGGACGTGCTAAGAATAGCATATGTTTGCGAGTTGAAAGAGATCCAAGAGAGACTAGATGCTTAGGGTTTGATGCTGTCAATGAGCAACAACACTGGTTGACTGACGTGAAGGTTTGGAACTTGACTGATTTGAATATGATTGAAGGGGTGATAATTAAGCAACCTGAAACGCAAACCAGTAACAAATCTTCTGCATTTCATAGATATTTGAATGGTCATATGACTAGATCAAGGACTGAAAGCAAAAAGTGGAGACCGCGTCAATACAATATCTCTAGTTTATGGAAGGGGTTCACCATGTCGGCGAATGGTGTGGTTAATTATCACGAAATCCCAGAAGATGGTTCGCATGGACTTATTGTTAAGAATTTGAAGATAGCTGCTCGCTTCGGACATAAAGGTATAATAGTTCCATTTGGAAACATAATGAAGATTCTATACTTAGGTAACGATGAGTTGATTATTACCAGTAATTTAGATGAGGACGGTAATAGTAATCAAAAGGTCAGTGGATTGAGTTTTGTTAGCAAGCGAAGAATGAGACACATTGAATTGATAAATTCTAAAAACTTTACAGATTTGCCTACAGTTGAGCCGTGATGTTATTATTTGAGATAGCCAAAATGTTTATGGATCTGCTGTTGAAGTTAATAGCTAGTTAACGTAGTTTTGCTGGTCAATAATTGCTATAATTTGTTATTTTCTATAATTAATACAAGGCTTGTCTGAAATAACAGTCTTTTGGATGTTAAGATGTATGTAGTAGTCGAACTAATGTATAAAAAAAGATTCGGTTTTTATATAGAGTTACGCGGTTTTTTTTCATGTGTGCTTTTTCACATTTTTTTGTATTTTTTTTATATGATATTTTGCATATGTTTCAACAGAGACTGTATTCTGAATTCAATATTGTTTGAGAAGAGATTTGGATACTACAATCTGGATCAAAATCAAAGAGTTAGAAAACCGTTAAAATATATTAGAAAAGATGAGAATATTTTATGCCTTGAGAAAGAAGTCACTGTAAGTAATGAGTTATTCAAAGATGCCAAGGATAAATTCTGTGATTAAAGTCATATAAAAATTATTTGCTAAGGCAATAGTTAATGAGGACAAAAATTCTAACAAATTCTATAGTTTTCCAGTCTCTAAATACCAGGATCAAAGAACATGGAAAATGACTCCATCAATGATGAGAGCTAGACTGCAATATTTCTGGCCAAACTTTGCTACATTGGCCGTTTTATCAGGAATTTCTTTTAGTATCTATGTCTACACATTCCATTTCTTGAACAAAGATGAATTAGATGATATTGAAATTCCTCCAGTTAGCGATGAAGATTTAGCTAAATTGAAGGCTGAATACGAAAAAGATCAAAAAGAATTAGGAAAGGCCTAAAAGGCTAAAAGGCATTGTTTTCTTTGTATGTGACTGCATCCCCTTTGAAAAATACTGTATTATTTTTGTCTTACCGCTTCTGAAGTTCTTCAGAAAATGTTTCTTACGTTTGTCACTTATGCACTGAACACTTCATAGAAAGCGGGGTGAGTCACAAATGAAATCTAGGGGCCATTTGTTTAGAGTTTTTGTGGCTTATGCTGATTTTGTCATTAATTTGGAGAGAATGTGCTTCAAATATCCACCTCTATTTTTATTTTGTTAATTGTATATAGTAACCAACCATGATATGTTAATCAGCTTGTTTTGGAAAATATGATTCTTCTAAAGAGTCCAAAAACTGTAGTATTGTTTCTGTGTTTAGATATCATAAATGATTTCAATATTTGTCAGTAAAATCTTTTTAAAAGTATATCTCTTGGGCAAAAAATATTCAAAATAGGATACTGTTTTTTTTTTCCATTGATTCATCTCATAGTACAAGGCAATGCTATAGAAAGCAACTAAACCCAAAGTAAACAAGAGAATATAATACGAATAGTTTATTTTCAATCAAATCAAGACAGAAACATTACTAGAGAAAAAGCAAATATACAATAAAAAAGATAATATAACAAGAAATAGGCATTCTATATAAAGAGTATGTATAAAAAAAAATACATTTGATAATCATTAGAAACATTGAATTATCTTTTTTTTTTTTTTTAGTTTTTTTTTTGTTAAAAAACTAAGCTATCGAGTCGCCAAAAATAGGATTAGATGGATAATTCTCTTCTAGCTTTGACAGCGGCAGCCAACTCACTCAAGACTTTTTCTGTATCTTCCCAGCTAATACAGGCATCAGTAATAGATTTACCGTAGACCAAAGCATCCTTACCACCCTGTTCAGCAGGAGGAACTTTTTGGTTACCTTCAGTGATATTACTTTCGATCATAAGACCGCAAATCTTCTTTGAGCCTTTCTTGACTTGTTCAGCCACTGTGTGAGCAACCTTAGGTTGGTTTCTGTGGTCTTTGTTAGAATTACCATGAGAACAATCGACCATGATTCTTGGGCCTGAGGTGGCGATACCAGCAGCTTCCAATTGCTTGTGAGCCTCGTTAACAGATTCTTCATCGTAGTTGGTACCTTTCTTACCACCTCTTAAAATGACAAAAGTATCTTTATTACCTTCAGTACCAACAATAGCAACAATACCAGGTTTGGTGACAGAAAGGAAATGGTGAGGATGTGATGCTGATCTGAGGGCATCAATAGCGACACCCAAAGAACCGTCTGTTCCATTTTTGAAACCTACTGGGAAAGATAAACCAGAAGCCAATTCTCTGTGTAATTGAGACTCAGTAGTTCTTGCACCAATAGCGCCCACAGAGAATAAATCAGACAARAATTGTGGGGAGATRGTGTCCAACATTTCACCAGCGATAGGTAATTTTTCAGTCAAATTGCAGAACAATTCTCTGGAGATTCTCAAACCTTTGTTGATGTTGAAAGTGCCATCGATATCTGGGTCGTTGATCAAACCTTTCCAGCCAACAGTGGTTCTTGGTTTTTCCAAATAAGCTCTCATAACGATGTGCAACTCACCCTTGACGGATTCCTTGAGTTTGGTTAATCTTTCACAGTAGTCCAATGCAGCTTTTGGGTCGTGGATAGAACATGGACCGATGACGATCAATAATCTGTCATCTTTACCGTTGATGATGTCACATGCTTGGTCTCTGCCCTCCACGATATTTTTTCTAGATTTATCTGAGAGAGGATATTGGGATTGCAACAAGTCTGGTGGGGTCAACGGATCGTAGCCTGTGATTCTCCAGTCTTCCATTCTGGAACGGTCGCCAATGTGTTGATTTTGAATGAACATCTTGTCTGTATTATGTTTTGTAATGTCACTTGAGGGTAAACTTCCTTATTTGTGTTCTCTTTTGTCAATATATTCCCAATATATCCAACCTAATATGTTCAGTTTCAAATATTCCAGGAAGGTACGGAGTTTCTAGTCAAAGTTAATGTTCTCTGATTTGTTTTCCAATAGTATTTCAAAAATATTCAAAGGAACAAAAGCTGTGACTGGTATGACTGACTTTGCTGTATATAAGTAGCTGAAAAATTGAGACCAAAAGAATGACCTGAAATTTTTCTAGCTCTTTGAAAAAGTAAAAGAAAAGAAAAAAAAAAAATTATTCGCGCATACAAAAATTTTTCCGAATAAATTTGTACACTGATTTAGAGTTAACTGTGCAAATGCTAGAGTTTCAATGATTGACTCATTCTTACAAAAAAAAACTTTGCTTCGACAAACGCTGTATTTAATCTGCAAACATTCCTATAAGAATATGGCTAATTTGCGGGAGAATAGAATAGAAAAAACTGTAACGGAGACATGAAAATCCAAAAAGGTTCCCTGATGTCGTTACAAACTTCTCACTTCTGGTTTTCCGCTCGTAAAGGTTCTGTAAACTTGCTGGTGTCATTTTCAGGGTGCTCTTGATTATATGCTGTTTTCTGAATGTATATAAATGTGGATTTTAAGTTGCACTGATGAGTAATCCACTCTCTATTCAATAATTGCTTGTGAAAAATACTGTGACACAGCGTGTAAAGTTTAAAACCAGGCCCCACGTTTGCCGTTTTTTTTTTAACCTTTCATGCAATGGTTAAAAATATGGTCGAAAGAATATGTAGTAGTTGAGTCAACAAGTCAGCCAGCCCCAAAGACCTGGAGAAACTTAATGTTTGATCTGATTTGAAGTTAAACTTATTGGCTGGAACGTGAAAACATTGGTTTTTCCCGACACACACATCCAAAACCAAAGAATTTCTCATCTGATATCAAGCTTATCAGTAACTACTGGCGTTTAAGTCACAAAATCGTTCAAAAAAAAAAATAGCAGCCCCCCAGAACAAGCGGCATTTCACGTTAGCAATCGCTCAGAGTTTCAGATGAGTATCATGGTAGCCTGAATAGGCGTCTTTGTAGAAACTAATGATGAAGTCTAGGTTCTTTTTGGTTCTGTATTGTTTGTGCTTGGAAAGCAAGTTCTGTTTTGAGAAACTAGCCTGTTTCACCTTCATGAAATCAGGTAACGTGAAATTGTTCATTTTGTAATTCATGAACTCGCTCTCACACAACCCATAGTTATAATCAAAACGCTGGATATCACCAAAATTGTGATTCTTTCTCAAAAAATTTTGCACGTACTCGTCTGAGATCTCGTTTATACTCTTAAACTTCCAGTTTGGCTTGTTGGTCTTGGTGATCAATTTGGTGGTCACTCCTTCAACCAAATCAGTTTTCTCGTGATACATGTTTATATTTTTAGCAACGTTTAGCTCCATCTGTAGTGATTCAAAATTAGTGTTTTCTGAACTGTATTTGAATAGCTCAAATGTAATCTTTAGACTCAATAACGATTGATTCATAAATTTTTCTAAAGTTTCTCTGGCAAAATCTTTCTCTATATCATTGCAGGTGGACTTTTCAGAAGCTTTGGATTCCAAGTACCCAAAAACCTGTTCAATTGTCTCATTCTCAGAGAACATTTCTTGAATCATACGTAATTCATAATCATTATATCTAAATTTATGACCATCCTCGATCTCTTCGGATAAACTGTCCAACAATTCGTTGATTTTGAAATGCCATTCATCTATGCTTGTTTGGTTCTCGAAATCATAGTGTTTATTCTCGTATGATAAACTCAATTCAATCAATTTTTGCTCAACCAAAGGCATTTTTTCACTGTTGATGTAATGAGTTGCCGTACCTGCTATCAAATTATCGACACCTCGTAAAGTGTCTCCAGTTAAACAGAGATACCAGCCCAAATATCCGTATAATCTAGTGAAGAAAAAACTAGCACCCACATCTGGAAAATACCCAATGGCCATCTCTGGCATCGCCAAATAGGTCTTTTCAGTTGCTACTCTGAATGGACAATGAAGGCTGAACCCACAGCCTCCACCCAATGTAATTCCGCCAATTAGAGCCACCACGGGTTTCTTTAATCTTCCCAACATGTAGTTCATGGAATACTCTTGCAGAAACATGTAAATTGGCGCTTCAAAATGGTTTATATTGATCATCTCCACCACGCTCACAACATCACCACCAGCACAAAAACTCTTGGAAATGTTAGATTTATGAATGATTAAATTAGTCCACGATGCTTGCGATTGTTGCTGGTGAAGATTGATAAGCTTTGACAACATACTAGCGTTCAAGGAGTTGAGTTTTCTGGGACGATTCAATGTGATAATAGCACACTTATTTTGCTTGACTTCGAACAACACATCGTCCTCATCAGTAGTTACAACGTTCGCCATTTTATTTTTGTATTTTAACTCTTTTGTATTCGGCTCTTTTTGATTAGTTTATGTTTTAGATCTAATTTTTAGCAAAAAATCAAAAGGCTTTTTGCAATACACTCTAATCCGACAGAAGTCTTTCTTTTTCTCTATATTTTTAAGATTTTGTTTGCAATTTATACTATTCTGTTTTTTTCAACCACATTGATATCAAGCAATTGCTGCATGTGATTCTTGCTCGCATTGATCCACCACTGCAGCCTATAGGTGGGGAGCTACTATCTTAGAATTTTGGGAACTTTTTTTCTTATACAACATGAATTGCCTAATTTGTCAATGAATGATAAAACATTAAGTTACAAGAAAATAGGTATAAATTACAATAAAATAGGAGCAAATTCCAAAAATATAGATATAACAATGTAGAAAAAGAATATAATGATGATGATAAGAAATTCAGTATCTGAAAATTTATAATAAAGATAAAAATATATATAAAAAAAAGCGGATCTGGTGGTTTCCGAATAGATTAGTAAATATATTTTTTCGAAATGAGATGGTTGCGTTTCGGAAAAAAAACAAATAGAAACACTATTTCACTTTGAGCGCGAAGACGTTTGCTATCAGGAAAATATGCTACTTTCAAAAGGACATATTCTAAAATTTATGTAATTATACAAATATGATAATGAAAAAACAATTTTAAATATGAATAACCTAATGTTCAAGACCAGCCTTTACAGCAAAATGCTTAGTTAATTCACTTGTACATTCTAATTCCAAATCGTTACAGATAGAGTTGATATTCGAGCTGACAATCAAACTTTCGTATCTGTTTGGTTCTTCCTTTGGCTTGTCATCCAGTTTACGAGACTCAAGATAAGATAATTCTTTGGCATATTGTCTTTGTAAGTAGTTGAAAGCGTCTATGGAACCTTGTAACTTATTCATTTTCCAGTTGAAGGACTCGGATTGGTTAAACTTCAATATTTCGTTATTGTTGGACAATTGTAAACCAATAGCGTTTTTAGAGCTCTTGGTTTGTTTTTTAAGATCTATTAAGTTGTTTGTTGATAACTCGTCCAATTTGAAATCGTCTTGGGCTTGAAGGTCAGCCAAAAATAAGGAGATCAATTGAGTGTTGTGGATATGCACTGGGACTTCGGTTAAAAGATCCTTGAAACTGAGTTCGTTTTCTGCCATTCCCTTGGAGGTGATTTTGTTGTTGTATTGCAAGTATGTTTCGATAAACTTGGCACTGACTCTGTAAGCTCTTAATGACAAAACCCCTTTCTTCAATTTAGCAGAGTCGTTGACCAATAAAACGTTATTGATGTTTTTACTTAATTGGATATCCATCAAGAATTTCATGGTGTCTTCGGTTAAAAAGTTGTTGGCTATGGTTGATTGATACCAGCCCATGACCTGGGTTGCATATCCAACGGACTCTAATTCATCGATCAAGTTGTTGACATATCTACTGTTCAGCTTCAATTTCAAGTTTCCGTCCTGGATGTAGGAGTACACAGGATACGCGTGGGAGACGTTCAATGTATTTCCGTTATCTAAACCCAACAACACACCGCTGACGGCGTTTGGGTAGTTATCTGAACATTGCGAGACAATCTTGATCACTGCACTGCTTTCGATCACAACCTTGTCTATGGTTGGCTCGCTGTATTCTCTTGTACTGCACCGTTATGTTAGTATTTGATTTTTTTGGCTAAAAGAGGGCTTGCATAGATTGAAGCCTTGCAAGACACACATACCTCATTATCGCGTTATGATTCTATTTATTCGTGGATATTTTGTTCTAAAATCCCAAAAATCTTCAAAAGTGCCAAATTAGTAGTCTATTCCACAAAAAAACTTCCTTCTGTGATATGCGAATACGAATCTACTGGTAATCCTTTGGTATTCCACTGATGTATATTGGTCCCAAAGAATCCCAGCCCTCAATAATCTGTGAAGCTATACTATTTTCTCATAAGTATTGTGATTTCTCAATAGTGTGCCAATATCAGTGAAAAAATTAAAAAAATTTTCTTTTTTTTCATTGAAAAATTTTTTATGGCTAATTTCTGATGAGACTTTTTGAAGCCTTACACCAAAATGTACATCCGAAACCAAATAGCAAAACCACAGCGCATCCAAACACCACATAAAAACCTATAAACCGGAAAGCCGCAAAATACAAAAACCTAAACACTAATAACCTTAACATTGAAAAACTAATACATTTGTAAACAGTAGTATTGGGTTATGAGCTCCGGAACTTTTTTTTTTTCTTTTTTTTTTCTCTGCGTTCGATGATTTTCAATCAATAATCTTGAATTTTTTTTTTTTCCAAAAGAACTATTTTGGATACTTAATCTACCTATATTCTCCATAAGAGCTGGACCTTTCTGGGACTTTAACAGGAAATTCTGTCTAGATTTACATTGAAAAGTATAAATCTGTTTTTATTTGAGAAAAATTCCCGAAAGATAGAAGCCGAGTACTAGAAAAAAGGATTAAAATTGCATAAAATGTCTGAGGATAAAGCCGTTGAACAAGCCACTGAGGCTGTTAAAAAGCTCCATTTAGATGAAGTCACCGGAGAAATGGTGTCCAAGTCTGAATTGAAGAAGAGACAAAAGCAACGTCAAGTTGAGGCCAAGAAGGCCGAAAAGGCCAAGGCCAATCCCCCAAAGCCAAAGAATAACGCCAATTTGAAGGATTTGAATCCTAACCAGTTCCACGAATTGCGTTCCATCGAAATCAACAACTTGAGATCTGCAAAAACACCTAACCCATACCCACACAAGTTCCACAACACCATTGATGTTGCTGAGTTTGTTGAAAAATACAGCCATTTGACCAAGGGTGAAACCTTGACTGAAGAAACTGTCTCATTGAGTGGTAGAATCATGACCAAGAGAGAAGCTGGTAAAAGTTTAAGATTCTACGTTTTGCAAAGTGGAGGCAAGCAGCTCCAAATTATGGCTCAAGCACAAGACGTCGATGGAGATTTCGCTGCCATGCACGATATCTTAAGAAGAGGTGATATCATCGGTGTCACTGGTTTCCCAGGTAGAACTCAACCAAAGAAAGGAGGTGAAGGTGAATTATCTGTCTTTGCTAGAAAAATCGAGTTGTTGACTCCATGTTTGCACATGTTGCCAGCAGAACATTACGGCTTCAAGGATCAAGAAAACAGATACAGAAAGAGATATTTGGATTTGATTATGAACAAGAACGTTAGAGACAAATTCTTGGTCAGATCCCAGATTATCACCTTCATCAGAAACTTCTTGAATAACAGAAACTTCATCGAAGTTGAAACTCCAATCTTGAACGTTATCGCTGGTGGTGCCACTGCTAAGCCATTCACCACTCATCATAATGACTTGGACATGGAAATGTATTTAAGAATTGCTCCTGAATTATATTTGAAGGAATTAGTTGTAGGTGGTTTAGATAGAGTTTATGAAATCGGTAGACAATTCAGAAACGAAGGTATTGATATGACTCACAACCCAGAATTTACTACCTGTGAATTCTATCAAGCATATGCTGACGTCTATGATTTAATGGACATGACTGAATTAATGATTTCTGAAATGGTCAAACAAATCACTGGTGACTATGTTGTCTCTTATCACCCAGATGGTCCTGAAGGTGAAGAATTAAAGATCGATTTCTCTAGACCTTGGAAGAGAATTGACATGATTCCAACTCTTGAAGAAGTATACGGAGTTAAATTCCCAGCTGGTGATCAATTACACACTGCTGAAACCGGTGAATTCTTGAAACAATTATTGATCAAGAACAAATTAGATTGTGCTCCACCTTTGACTAACGCCAGAATGTTGGATAAGTTGGTTGGAAGTTTAGAAGATTCTTCTATCAACCCAACATTCATTTTTGGTCACCCTCAAATGATGTCTCCTTTGGCTAAGTCTCACAGATCTATTCCAGGTTTGTGTGAAAGATTCGAAGTCTTTGTTGCTACCAAAGAAATCTGTAATGCTTACACTGAGTTGAACGATCCATTTGACCAAAAGGCTCGATTCGAAGAGCAAGCTAGACAAAAGGCACAAGGTGATGACGAAGCTCAACTAGTCGATGAAACCTTCATCAACGCTTTGGAATACGGTTTACCACCAACTGGTGGTTGGGGTTGCGGTATTGATAGAATCGCTATGTTTTTAACTGACTCCAACACTATTAGAGAAGTCTTGTTATTCCCAACTTTGAAGCCAGATGAAAGAGAATCTAAGACCGGCAATTAGTCAACTGTGGCTTGCTGTGATGATTAAAGTATCTTATTGATTCTCTGGTTTTTTTTTTAATTTGTTATTTTGCATGTTTTTCGCTATTAAAACATCTATGGAAATAGAAAACGAAAGCAGGAAGCTCTCAAGTAATAATGAACCTGTAAGAAGGAGTTCTACAATCGATATGATCACCCAATAAATGAAAACTTTATTTCTCTATTTACAATTGTAAGTCCTCCCAAAACGAGCGACCGAATATATATATAATAAAGGCTGACAAATGACAGCACATGTAAGAAGATCATCCATAAAGCTATCTGAAAGCTTATCAAACCGCTAGGATCGCCTCATTAATGGAATGTAAAGTATGTCGCTGAATTGTAAGTGCTAGCGAGCGGATCTGGTTATGATTGGTTGTAATGGCTCATTTGCCAAACACCACTGTTCTGAATGCTGAAAACCAAGTTTCTTTGTTTGTACCGTTGATTTCGCCTAATAATCTGTCGTAGTAGTTAGGGTAGCCAGCAGGTTTATACAATTTGTCGCCAACATTGTAGTAGTTCTTGATTTTATTTGTGCTTAAATTGTCCAAACTTCCAATGTATTTCTGGATATTTTCTTCTGTGAAGTCCTCGCCTTTGTTCAAAACCTGCTTCTTTGGTTTACGGAAGATGATTTCCTTGACCGATGGTTTTCTGTCTTGGATCTCGTATTTCTTTGGGGCGTCGATGTATGGGCGAAATCTTTCGTACTGGGACTCCTTGAACAAGATTGACGGGTTAAGCTTCTCTGCTGGAAGCTTTTCCAACTTGTTGACAAGCTGCACCAACAATTTTTTCAAGCTATTATTACTGGAAGCGGCATTCATACTGAAACAATTATCACAAACACTATTAGTTTATTTTGGGAGCCCAAAAGTGGATGCAAAAGGTGACTGAATAAGCATAAAGGGTGAAAGGTTTCTGGCAGACTGCAGAGGATTTAGCATACAGGATGCTTAGAGAGTTTCAAGAAAAAAAATAGTATCGCTGATATTTTTCATATTTTAAAACCGAAAAAAAACAAAAAAAAAACCGAAAATTCAAAATTCATCGGTTACGAGCATCGCCGTTTTTCAAACGCTTTGACGCAAATGCTTTATAGTATACAGATAAACCGTTTTAGTAGAGATAATTGAGTGATAAAACAGAGAGAACAGAAGAACAAAAGAAAATCATATGGAATTGACAAAGGGAAAATAGTTGAGTTTCTGTTTTGTAATATAGATACCAAGGATCGTAGAGAAGGGTAGCGTGGAATACCTAGTCTTGAATGATGGAAATTACCCATACATGTCATCGTAGTCTTCTTCCTCGCTGTCCTCGGGAACTTCGATTTTTCTCTTCTGAAACACATCTGCCCTGCATAGAGGACAGCTTTTTTTGACCATCAACCATGGCCTGATGCAATCCAAGTCGTATTTGTGGCCACAGGGAGCTAATTTCACCACCAACGGATACTCATCTTCCAAGAAGTTGGAGGTACAGATCGGACATGCGTCGTCGGGACCCAACTTCTTCTTATCTATTCTGTCCAAGTTATCAAAGTATTCGTCCGGCACCTTTTGCACGGCAGAAAGATCCTCACCATTCAAGAGTGACAGTTGTAGCGATTCAAGCTGTTGGAGCATGTCGGGGGTGGCTTCGGTATTGATGGATCTCAATCCACTAAAGACTGTTAGTAAAGGACTTCAGAACAAATAACAAAACAGTTAAAAGAAAACACGCAGTACTTACGCAATTACTCTCGAAACTAAGTCCAGACTGTTTCTGGTGGTCGCCAAACCGCTGGCGTCGAAAAACTGATTGATCGCCTCGGTCAATGTGGTGGTAGAATGCTGCGAATTTGCATTCTGCGACGATGAAACAGGTTGGCCTTCCGCAGCTCTGCTACTAGCAGCAGACCTGCTGATATTATGATCGGCTATATTGGTTTGTTAGCTAAGGTAAAAGAGAAGTGGTTCAGATACGCAAAACACACATACATTCATAGCTGGCCATTTTTTTCCCCAAAGAGTGCCAGCAACAAGTAGATTTTAAAATGGTTGTTCCTAATTTTTTTAATAACGCCTATTTTGAACCAACAGTTGTCAAAGGATCTGTAAATGTTACAGGATTCGATCAATACAATGATTCAGCAAAATATCCGAAATATTGTGTTTGAGCCCTGTAATGGTTTTGCATATGCACCGATATTCTACTGAATATTCGAAGGAGAAAAAACAAGAACTCAAACCCAGTAATTACTAGAGATGGAGGAAGTTCAGAGCCATTACTTTATATTAGGTGATCTAGAAAGATCAAGGAAGAAAATCGGAGAATACAGCAGCGCAATGACTGGGAGCACATTGTAAGTGGAAATAAAAATCAAAGAATTTCCGAAAATTAAATCTATCAATATTCCATATCGATACTGACCAGCTCTTTTAGAAAACTCGACGTTCCTTTCCAGTCGGAGAGACAAGCAGAAATTTGCCGCAAGCTGCTTGAGGTGGATACTTTGTTGAAACAGAAGGAGATAACAATCGTGTACGATCAGCAGGGAACCCATCTATTGGTAAATTTTGATTGTGCAAATGATCGTATATTGAGAACCATAGTTAACAGTGTGATAGAATCAATGAAGAGCATAATAGAGTGTTTTGAACAATTTGACTGATTTTCTGCTCGTCTTGCTTCTGCAATGGGCTTGCTTATTTCGAACGTTTTGTCTGTATAATTGTTTTTTTTTTGCATTTTTTGAGAGTTTCTGCATATTTTAGTTTATATTTGGACGTCATTATTCGCACATTTTTGTATATTTGATGATTGAATAAATACTTTTGATCAGTTTGCAGATTCAAGAGTTGAGCAAGATCTTGATATTTGTGATCACATTCTAGGACTTGCCTCGACAGTTAGTTCAGAAACTTAGAATCAAATACTGGGTTGTTTGAGAACAACAGTGGTCACGTGATTTTCTTACAGTTAATGGGCTCAAAGAATTCGTGGATTCTTTGATTGCGTATTGCACGTGTACTCTGTTCAGCTACACTTTGGACCCATAAGATTCTCTCTTTGGTTTCTATCACCGAGAAACAAGCTCATTTCAGTTTGAGTCACCAGTATTTTGTATTGTGTTTAAGGTCAAAATACAGCATTTGAGCCAAATATTGGATACCGGCTCGGCGGCTGTGGATTTGCCGGAACAGAAACGCGCCGGTGCGAGAAAAAATGTTGGGATTTATATTCAATTGTTTTTCACATGGTATATTTACCCAGAGTCATTTATAATACAAAACACAGTTTGCTATGTAAGATCCAAGCTTTTTGTTCAAAAATTGACAAATTATAAGTACTTCCTGGTAGCTAATCCATAAATATTTTATTTTTTGTTTTTTTGCTCTTTTCAAAAATACACAATTGCAAGATTTTGTTCTTTTAGAAATAAGTTTCAGAGAACAAAGTGAAAAAGAGACAACAGATCTGGTTTGTTGCTCGTCAAAAGTAGTATCGAAGGCTAATCAAAGTGGCAACTTTGATTAATTGAGTGTTTTCTATATTGTGGAACGTCATTTGTTTTTTTGTTTAAAATCGCGGAAAAATGGACTCTTTTGTGCAAAATTACGTTGATCCATATTTCGATGCAGTTCAACCCTATTCAGATCTATTCGCTAAGGAGATAGATTTCAATGACCCGCTTTTGAAGTTATCGGTAATCACTGTGGTTTTCAACCCAGTTTTCTGGAATATTGTGGCACGTTTGGAGCACAAGACCCATTTCCTCACCAAGATCTGTGGTAACAATCGTTACTACGGCTGCTATTTTTTGGCTATTGTGATTTTCTCCCTTGGTATTTACCGTGATCATGTGTTCAAACTGATGTTGGAACAACAGCCACCATCTCTGTTTTTCCAGTTTGCCTTGTTCAATTGTCCGGAATGGGTAACCGAGTACCATGTTTTTGACATTCTCAAGTACGGATTACTCGTTTTTGGTAATATTTTGGTTGTCAGCTCAATGTACGTCCTTGGTGTTACAGGAACATACTTGGGTGACTATTTTGGTATTTTGATGGATGAAAAAGTCACGGGTTTCCCATTCAATATCGTTGAAAATCCAATGTACACAGGCTCAACCTTTTCCTTCATTGCCTTCTCGCTTATCTACGAGAAACCTGCTGGCTTGGTAATAAGCGCCTTGGTTCACTCGATGTACAGTTTTGCTTTGATTTTTGAAGAACCATACACTGCCAAAATCTACAAGGATAAGGCAGTCAGCGACTCCAAGAAATCTAATTGAAAGACTGCAAATTCTTGATTGGAAAGCAGAAAACACCAGGGAATAGATACAACATTTACTGTCGTGTTTTTCTCTTTGTATGTATATACAATTTGCACTTTACTAATATATAGCTTGTTTTGTACATAATTTTGTTTTTTGTAGTCTCGTTCACCAACAAAGAGTTGCCCAAAACTATCTCGAGCGCCCATTTATTGGTGGTGATCTGTGGGGGAAATGGTAACCACGGTTCATTATCACTCACTTGCTGCAATAGATGCTATAGTTAGGAGCCTTCCAGTCTGGTTGATCCACAGTTATCTAAACATCAGAATAGCCTCTACAAATATCACACTAATCAAAACAATATACTTCCCCAAGTTATCAGGCTGGCCACACTTACATGGCAAACGACCATTCAAACGAATCAGCTAGAGATGAAAAATGCACTCAATTTCAAATAATTTTCACCAGTTTTATTTGATATTCACCAGTGTTGATTAATATTCCCCAATTTTGATTTACATTCACCAACTTTGGCAATTTTTGTCATATTGGCGCGTTCTTCTGCCATTTGTCTCTCACTTATCCATTCTACCTTAGATCTGTCTATACAATTAATATTGCTCAGAAGCCAAACCCCCTGGGGTAAGCAGGTCCCCAGACACAGTGCTGGGTCTCTGTCTATCTGTGCGGATATCCGCAAACGCCCAACAGAATTCTTTAGTACCGTTGAATCATGCTGACTCAAGCTTTTGGGCTTTTTTTTTTTTTCTTTTGCCCAGGCAATTATGTTAATGTGTAAATTGCTTATCTTGATAGTAGAAAAACTGCCATCTGAGTCAAATCAGTACAAAAAAGAAAGAAAGGCCGGGCAACCCTTCATCCTGCTCAGGCGACTCTGATAGCAAATATTGACACAAAAGAAGCTATATCATTTGATGTTTAGTCCACCATATCTCACATCTTTGTTGTGGATTTAAACTGAACAGTCTGGGAATTTTGTATCAGAAAATAAAGACAGTCAGCACAGTTTGTTTTATAGTCGTTTGTTTTATCTGCTTTCCTTGCTTCGTGTGTGCGAAATCTTGCACGCGACTGTTGTGATCCCATTAAACAAGACTGTATTTCTCAACTATTCGAAGAAAATCCACCTATTCGGCCCCCAGAAAATCAGGCTCACTCACCGGGGAACCCGTTCTTATCACAGACCATCTACCTGAAAGTTAACCGCGGAAATCCACGATTCGTTCTTTTTAAACTTTTTTTTTTAAAGAAAAGGTTCCAAGATGGCTCAACAGCAGCTCCAGCAACATCACTATCAGCCTGTGTCTCAAAGCATTAGGGAGAATCACGGGGTAATCACTTACGATGCCAAATACGAAGAAAGCTCCGTGTCTAACTCCAGCAAGCGTTTATACCAGCCAGATATCGATGAATACCATCTCTATGCCAACCATCACTGCATCAACTTTTCCGACGATGAAAGTTACGATTTTGAGGCGGGCGTCAGTTTTGACAACTTTTTGGATACTCGCAAAGGCAAGAGCAAAATTATGGGCGATGAAATGTATTTCGAGGACAAGCAAAGCTTTGATGCAGCAAATGCGCGATCTTCAAAACATCTGGGTCAGGAAAATCATGATGTTCTAACTTCCAGCTCAGCCTGGATTTTATTCGATAACAGCAATGGCAGCAGAATTGAACAAGAAAAGTTTGATGCTGATTCCTTTTCAGAAAGCGCCCAAAATCAGACAAATATAGCGCAAAATATTCTCAGTGCCAACCCTGTTAGATATGAAGATATTCTTTCTTCTGCTGGATATAGTATGGATCAGATTTCAAGTACACAAAATAGAGTCAAAGAAGAAATTCTCATCTCGGAAGACCATGATACAGAAGAGGTATGCTCCAGTGAAGAAGAGACAGGGTCTATGATCAAGATTTTGAAGAAAGAAGTGAGACTTTTGTTTCCTAAGCAATATTTAGATATAAAAGACCTGGAAAGTCAAGATAGTAAGTTCATCATGATTGATCAATGGCAGGATAGCTCCTCGTGGAATTCTCTCAAATTGGCGGCGTCAACCTATCATTATAAGTCTACTAATACAAATTTGAATCAACTGGATTTTATTAATACTTTTGACTCGATAGATGAACATTCACATCGTCATGTGAGTTTCAAAGAAAAAGTTTTGGATAGATATCCATGTGGTGTGTATAATTATCGTAAAAATTTCAACTGCCATAAGACTACAAACAAAAAAATGTTCTATGGCTACTCAAAGATAATGAATTTAAGCCAAGAGGATAAGAGAAGATTAAAGCAAGTTATGGAGAGGATAAAGCCTTGCAGCAACACTATCATGTCGGCAAACGAAAACAAATTAACGTTTTTTGTATGTTAGAATAACATCTATCGATTAATAGATGATCATAAAATATTTAAACTTCATTCTTAGCCTCAATTGAGCAGTTATATTATTTTTTTTATTTTTGAGTCAGTTTCATAAGACCAAAAGTCTGGTTTGAAGGACTTGCATTACATTTTTATTTAGGTTACATCTGAAGTATAGATTATTTTAGGTTGAAAGCTTCCAGTAAAATGACTGAATCTTGTAAGATAGTACAAAAGAATTTGAAATCAAAAGCAAAAATCTAATATTCATCAACAACAAAGATATGTATTTACATTAGTTTTAAAATGAAAGATGTATTTTTTTTTATTTAAACAATATATAAATGAATTTCTGTATTTTTTTTTTCTAGTAAAAAATCAAAGTTTAACGATAACAATAATAATAAATATACAACGAATGAAAAAAATATGTTTAGTTGATGAGGAAACCGCTAAAGTTGTTCTTTTGACTCTGCTTCAAAACGTCGTAATAAGCTGGGACACCTTCGGCAAAATTGAACATTTGAACCTTTTTGCCTGGAATGTTGGAACCCATGTACCAAGACTTAGCCTTTGGAATCAAAGTGGTATAACCAAAGTCATCAACTCTCTTTCTCCATTGTTTCTGATGTTCCTTGGAAACATCAATGTATTTTTTCTTACCATCCTTGTCGTTCTTTTGGGCTTCATAGTAGGCATCAATCAAGTCAAAAATGTAGTCCAATTGCATTTCAATACAACTTGGACCGTTACTCAAAGCAGTTGGACCATGTGGACCATATGACAAGAACATGTTTGGATAACCAGCAACGGCTAAACCAATGTAGGCATTTGTACCTTCATCAGAGTTCCATTCATCAAACAAGTTGGTTTCTTTGTTCAAGCCAATAACATCAACGTTCTTGAAAGAACCAGTAAGAGTATCAAAACCAGTGGCCAAAACGAAAAGGTCAATATCATGTTTAGCACCATCAGAGGTGATAAAACCATTTTCATAGAAATCAGAAATTGGAGTCTTGTTAACATCAATCAAATGAACGTTTGGTTTGTTGTATTGAACAAAGTAGTTTTGTTGTAAACTTGGTCTCTTAGTACCAAATGGATGTGGTTTGACAGTTGGAGCCAAAGTTTCAGCAGTTTTTGGATCTTTGACAATTTTGTGTACGTATTTTCTCCAGTATTTGTAAGCTTCATCATTCGCTTTGTCATCAATCAACAAATCCTTGTAGTTGTTGACCCAGAAATGGAAACCACCGATTTCAAAAAGAGAATCCCAGAAAGCTTCTCTTTCTTCCGGAGAATCTTCGAAAGTGGATTTGGTGTAAGAATCATGTTGGAAACCACCAGCAGAAACGTAACGTTTCTTCAATAAAGCAGGATATTCAGATTCCTTGATGGCATATTCACCTTCTAACTTCTTTTGGCCCATTGGTAAAGATAAGTTTGGAGTTCTTTGCAAAACGTACAATTCTTTGGCACGTTCACCAGATTCTTGAATTAATTGAACACCAGTAGAACCAGTACCTAAGATGGCAATCTTCTTACCCTTCAAGACAGTGTCTTCATCTAATTCAGGCCATTCACTAGAGTGAATAACTTCACCCTTAAATTTTTCGAAACCAGGTAAGTTTGGTTTGTAGTTATTGGCAGCGATACCAACGAATGGTAAGAAAATTTTGCAAGTGCAGACTGGGTATTCTTCGCCATCAGCTGTAGCGTAAACAGTCCAAATAGCATTGACTTCATCAAATTCTGCTCTGCTAATCTTGATGTTAAAAGTAGTATCTTTCTTGATTTGTAAGTGCTTATCCAAGTGCTTGAAGTATCTAGAAATTTCTTTCCAGTCTGGATATTTGACAGACCATTTCCAGGTGTTGTAAAGTTCTGGAATGTCTAATTCATAAGTTGGAACTGGGGAATCGACTCTTGCACCTGGATAGTTGTTAGACTTCCAAGTACCACCAATGTCACTGAGACCTTCATAAATGTGGGCGGTAAGACCACGCTTGCGGCACTCGTAAAGAGCCTTGACACCGGAGAAACCAGCGCCAATTATACCGACGTCGTAAAATGGGACTTGTTGTTCAGCAATAGGCATTGTATGGATATGGGCTATACAAGAGAGAGAATTGGTAGTTCTATTTTTTTTTAAAAAAAATGTGAAAGAAGATTAGATAATGTGTATTTATTTGTTTTGTTGATGATGTGACAAGTACAAGAAGAGATTATGACAAACAGAATTTGAATTAAAATATTGGGGAATACACGAATATTTATAGATGAAAAAGGGAATGCTGTTTTGTTGATTTTGAATAATTGAAGCATTTTCGGATCCCCCTCGTAATTTACTCAATTATTGTTCTGATTAATAGTGTTTAACGTGTTGCATGATAATACTAAATTCCGAAGAGAGGAGCAACTTTGTATGGGCCAACAACCAAAAAGTTTAATATACTAACAGTATTGCAAAAGATGACTGTGAATGCCCCTCGCAAAATAATTCTTAGCACTCTTAATGAAACAAGTCAAACATACTAGAATAAATGTAAATTGTACATGACATATAAGCGCAAACAAAAGGGTCAACCTAATTGAACACTGATGAATCAAAAAAATTATCGGATATTGAGATCATAGATTAATAAGATTAAATTTGAGAAAAGTCGGTCTCCTTGAAAATTGAAAAATGATGAATCAAAGACGATCGATAGGTACATGAAAATGCATAGATTAAGTGGGATTTTTCTCAAAGTGGAGTAGTTTTTGCCCCAGGCAACTTGAAAATGGAGTCAAGAGTGGGATAGGATGAAAGGAGGAAACGGGACAAAAAGAACAATCAAAGTAGGTATTATTGTAGCAGATGCGAGGAATGAAAATGTACATAAAAAACGGTAGTGTGGAGTAAACCAACACCAAGTAAAGAAAAAGAAAAAACAATAACAGCAAAAAATGATAAAAATCGCATGAGGAACAGATGAATGACCAATGAGATGAGCTGTTGATTAGCATCTTTTTTTTTCGTTGGATTAAATCCAATTGGTAAACATTGAGACAAAAAGGTGGAGTAAAAATAAAACTAGTGATAAGCTGCAAAATGTGGAGTAACAATTTACCAAAACGTAAATCTCTGCCACGTATTTTTATGCAAATTCGCTTGAAGTTTCCTGCACAAAGGATGTCATTTTCGGAATCCGCTAGTTTTCTAAGATATTTTTAGTTTTTCGAAGAATATTGTTTTGTGCCTCTTATTTGGCTTCAGTTTGACAGGCGGACGGAGTTTTGCAGACAAGTAGGGTGCATGCGTTTCTTGCAGGTAATAGCACACGCGGCTCAAACAGGATTTTGGTCTTCTTCTTTTTGTAGGGGTTTGTTTCGTCCCAATTACCAAGGTGAAACAGAAGAAAGAAGGAGCGATCACTGAAAGAAATTCAAAAGAAGACCCACAGATCCGATGCTCCACATATCATACAGCTTGAGCTGAAGGGATTCACAACTGCTGTTGGCAGCTTGTATATTGGGGGGGGGGACGAGCAAATACCTCAGAGGTGCGTTGGATAACAAACAAGAAAAATTGCTGACAAATAGAAAATTTGTCTGTCGCCGCTGGTTATCTCTACGGAAACGCTAACGAAACAATATTATGTCACTGCCAGGTTGGCGAAGTTTATTACTACGATTTTCACGCTCAGTCTTTTTTGACTTTTTTGCTGTTGTTAAGCTTTCATTATTTTTCTTGAATTTAGCTAGTTCTGTTACTGGGAATTGATCTACAGTCTGTATCAGATTTCTGCTGTTAGTATTTGGGCTATTTGTAGGTGGTAGCTACTCTTCGTTTTTCTTTTTCTTTTTTCTCCGGTTAGACTGACGTCTTCAAAATAACAGACGTTAACCAGCAGCATTCTGCAGAAGGCGGGGAGTAAAATTCACCACCATCAAGAAAATCGCTAGCTGTTTCACAGTATTATAATACTATATCTGTTGAGTAAGTGATAATCAAACAACGTTTCTTTGTAACACTGTTTGGTTTTCTGTGGTTGTGTTTTTATCTATGTTGTTTTTTTGTTTGTTCTGTTTTAATTTTCTTCCCCTTCAAAGCAAAGATGCTGCTGATTTTTTTATGAAAATCTGGATAAGATGAATGAAATCTCAATGCTGAAAAACTGTTTCTATTTTTCCCCGTTCAATTTGTGTGATCTATCATTTATCGGATTGCGAGAAAAGGAAGCGCCTATTATGCCAAAACCAATTCAGCCCTTCATAACCTTTCATGCAGAAAAATCAATCACTTGCATTAACATAGGCGACCGTACCACGTTTGTATATTAATTTTTTTTTGCTGAGATTTCTATGACGTGCTAGAAAATGATTTTTCGATGTACTAATGTGCAAGGAAATGGTTTGCTTTTGGTGTTAGCTTTCAAATTTATAGGAAACTTACCAGAATGATAGACGCCCCTGGCCGCTACCTTGATTGTAAATTTACTTAGTAAAGTTTACTACTTACTTACTCCAGTTTGAGAGTTGCATTATCATTACATTCTAACTGCTATAGCCCACTCCGCCCCGCCAACAAGTCAACTTGACAGCACTGGTTGTGCCAATTTTACAGGTTTCTGAAATCTTTTATTAGCCAGCTGCTTTCCTCCGCTATTTTTTTTTCTCTTTTGTTGATTTCTTGATTCTTTGGTTGGTATTTCGATTTTCTTTTTCGCTGCATTTCGGCGTGGTCCTCTTGTATGCATCTCATATAATGACACTATGCCTTCCCCCGAAGTTCTTGACTCGTCAGAGGTATTCACTACACATTCGCAGTCTCTCCCAACAACCTGCGAATAATTGCCTTTTTTCCTCAATTGGCATCTCGGTGCACTCGAAAAAGAGAATTTGGTATTTCTGGTTGATTATCCTACAGAAAATTCCAAAACGCAAACTGTTACTCCTCCAGCCAGGCAACTGGACCTCACATACCCCACCCTTTATGCACTGGTGTTCTCCCAAGGTCTGACGGATCCTTTTTATTGGTTTTTCCGATTGTCCACCGTATTACTTATTCCAAAAAAAAAAAGTTACCCCACATTTGGGATTTTCTTCCAAGCTGAATCTCGGGTTGAATTTTTTTTTTTCGTGCCCCACCAAATAAAGTTTCATCGCGCGAACACCTCTAAACTCAATTCAGCCGAACAATACACTAAAAGTAGAAAAAACAATAAATGACTGCCTGCGTCCCTTTGTTTTCAAGTTAGCAACTCTGGCATTACGTACTTTATCTATCAATACCAACGTTCTGACCGTTACTCAAGTCTTTCCCAAAACCGAAAACCAAAAAACCAAAAAAACCGAATAAACCGAATAAACCAATAAAAAATCAATCTGAGAGCAGAGAAGAACCCCTATTTGCAAAAACAACATTCAAAAGAAAACCTGTTTGTGGTAGAGTCCAGAGAAAACCGAGAAAAAAAAACAAGCATCAAACGTGTGCACTACCTGCCCCTCCAGAAATATCGCTTGATATCGCTTGATATGTGATGCAACTCGTTTACAAAATACGCATCGAAACAACTTCCAAAATTGATTCGTAGTTTCTATATATCTTTTTTTTCTTTTTGATAACGCATCTCCGCAGATTATAGTTTTTAAATAGTAAGTTTTTTTTAGCTTAAAAAACTTCTAGATTGATTCTCGTTATCAGTGCAACGTTAGCGACAGATTAACTTCTATCACGATTTGTAGTTTAAATAACATATAAATACAGCTCCATTTCTCACATACACAAGCGTCCAGGAGAAACGGACTGTTTTCTCTTTCTCTTTTCAAAAGTTGAAAGAAAGAACAACACATCAACAACAGAGTACTACCACCTCATCCAGCACAACATATTAGAACATACACACAAAAAAAGCTTATGCGCAATGGCATCCACAAACAGACTTCAAGACATTCTTAACGAGTCCACTGCTAGCTCCACTGAAAACCACCTCCCTCTTGCCATCGGTGCTATCGCTACCAAAGACAAAGGACTCGTGTTTCTTGGCTCTTCAGGTTACCGTGACATCACACATCCAGAAAAGACTGCTTCAACAGACACCGTTGTCTCTTTCTTTTCATGCACAAAATCCATTGCAGCAACTGCAATGCTCCAGCTCATTGAAAGAGGTAAAGTTGGTCTCGATGATCCTGTCGAAAAATACATTCCTGAATTCAGTGAGAAACAGATCTTGAAAGGTTTCACAGATGAGGGAGAACCAATTTTAGAAACACCAAAAAACAAAGCAACCATTCGCCACTTACTCACTCATACTGCAGGGCTTGGTTACACTTTTTTCAATAACCGTTATCATGATCTTCATGAAAAAACTGGTGTCCCAAACATTTTGGCTTCTGAGTATAAGCATTTCGATACTCCATTATTGTTTGAACCAGGTACAAAATGGTTGTATGGTACAAACCTCGACGTTGCTAGTAAAGTTTTGTATAATGTGACTGGAAAGTTATTAGGCGAATACTGTAGTGAGAATATTTTCAAAAGAATCAATGCCCCATCTTTGACTTTTGTGAAAACTAAGGAACAGCAGGCTAATCAAGCAGAAATTCATCAAAGAGAACACAACACACATGGTGAACTTAAGGTGCTCTACAATTTGCAACCAGAAAATCCACCTTTCCATGCTGGTGGACATGGGTTGTATGGAACTGTGGGAGATTACATGAAATTTCTTCAAATATTTATCAATGACGGTAAATGTGTGGCTACTGGTGAACAAATCTTGAAACCAGAAACAGTTCATAATTTCGCTTTTGGGAGTCTTATGCCTGAAGGCGTTAGAGTGCAAAATAATCTTGAATTTCCAGAGTTGAACTTAAGCAACAAAGTTCCTTTATTTGATGAATTACCAGCAGATCAACAATGGTGGACCGCTGCATTCATGAAAGTGGGTGTCGAATTACCAACAGGAAGATCCGCTGGTTCTCTATTTTGGGGTGGTTTGGCTAATTTATACTACTGGATTGATTATAAGAAAGGACTTGTGGGTATGTTTGCGAGTCAAGTTTTGCCGTTTTATGATGCCACTGTTCTTAAGTATTGCGGTGAGTTTGAAACAGAGGCATTTAAACAGTTCTGCAGTTAAACATAACAGTTAAAGTGATAAAAATATCATGAAAAAATAATTTCTTCCAAATAAAAATCTTGCAAAATATACAAAAATCATATATGCTTAATAAAATTCTCTTCAAATATTCTCAACATAGAATGAAAATACTGTGAATCGTTAAAGTACTTTTATTTTTCAGTATTTCCTATTTTGTAGATAGATGTTGAAACGATTTCTCTTATTGCCAAACTACAGCAACTGAGTGTGGATAGTAAAAAACAGCATAGTTTCTTAATTATGAAGCCTGCAAAAATTTTGAAGGAAAAAAAAAACCAAAAAAAAAAAAAAATAGAACTAAGCTTAACATCATGTGTTCTCAACCAGTGAAGATTATACAAAATTTTGGAGAACTTCTAAAACGTTCACTCGTTTATTTTCATAGATCTGTAGTTATCCATATTAAGTCTTTTCTAATTTTACAAGGTAGTATCAAGGTTGAATAAATATTGCCAGTAGAAAAAATTTTTCTCTGATTTTTAATAGCAGAACCTATTCCATAAAAAGTTGTTTAACAAAAAGTTAAATTAACAAAATTTTCAAAACCGTTCAGTAGCTGGAACGACGGGATCTTCCGCTGAAACTATAAATCGTATAAGAAGCTCAAAAACCAAAAATTTGGCAGCACAAAAGTGTACAATAGCTAGCTATGGGAAAAGAGTTTGATTATAAGAGGGCAAGTGCCAATAAAGATCTTCCACCACTCCCTCCTGGTGGAGCACGAAACTTAGGGCCTTCTACGAATGCTACTCATTCAAACTACAAGAATTTCATAGATAATGGAGAACAAGACGATGACAATGACTTCAACTTCGTAGATCCAAATACTCGAATTGATAATTCAAATAGATATAATTCAAATCCAGATTATATTCCTGATAATATCTCTACAAGTGGTAACGGTGGCGCTAACAATATTACAAATCCTAATCTTAGTTTGAATAATAGAATTATCTACGATTATGACGATGACGATGATGATCAGTTTGATAATCATAACTACAATCAAAATAACAAAAACGGTGGAGTACCATACGGAAATCCCTCGGGGCTTAATATTAGAAATTCAACGAACAATGGAAGCAGATTGAACTATTATAACGGAGAAGAGAGACAGCTAGTCAGGAAACCAAGTGCTGGAAGTAATAATTTTTATGCTACGTCTAACTTATCTAGGCAAACAAGTACAAACTCTAATCCATTTAAAGAAGATCCATTTCAAGATGGATCGAAAAGAAACAGTGAAAGAACTTTTAACAGATACTCAAATTTCGAAAATAATAATGACAGTTTTGATAATGTTCAATTTAATAATAATGGCTCCCAAAATTTGGGTCCCGATGATGCTAATCCATCTACAAGTTTATTGAATTCATATAGAAATAATCGCTTCTTCAATAACAAGTCTCGAACTGTGAATGGTGGGTTCAACATCAATGATGAGTTTCAGCCTGGTGAACTTCAACCAAAGCCAGTTGTTGAAAATGATAAACCAAACAAAATTACTGGATTCTTGGTTATAAAAGGTCATAAGATACCTATTATCTGTTGGTTATTTTCGTTTATTCAAATTGTTGTTTTCATTGCTGAGCTTGCAAAAATGGGTGTACTTACAGGCTCCCCATTTCAAACATCCCCATATTTCAATCCAATGATTGGTCCTTCTCAATACTTGCAAATCAATATGGGTTCTAGATTTGTTTCTTGTATGCACGATATTCCAGGAGTCACTACTCATACTGATAGTATATTTCCCTGTCCTAATGCTACAAACGTTTATACTGGTTGCACTTTAGATCAATTATGTGGCATGAGTGGTCTCTCAGAAAATTCTAATGGATGGGTACCTCGTCAATGGTATAGATTAATTACTCCAATTTTTTTGCATGCTGGAATCATTCATATTGCCTGTAATTTACTTCTTCAACTCATGCTAGGACCTGAATTGGAATTTAAAATTGGCTCCCTTAAATTTCTTATAATTTATATGGCATCTGGAATCTCTGGAAACATCTTTGGAGCAAACTTTGCTCAAGACGGCCTCAGTTCAACGGGAGCATCTGGTGCGCTATTTGGAATTATTGGTGTAAATTTGTTCTATTTTGTGTTTTTCACGAATAGATCACAAATGCATCCTCGTCAGTACAAAAAGACTTTAATATTCCTTATTGGTGAGATTATTTTCACCTTGATTTTAGGACTTTTACCAGGCTTAGATAATTTTTCTCATATTGGTGGTTTTATAATTGGTTGTTTGTTTTCAGTTATGTTGCTTGAAGATCCTAATTTTGTGTTTCATGAAAGATATATGTACCAACGTGATCCAAATCATAAGAAATCAGCAATTCCTGCAAGGAATTCCCTAAACTCGTTTACCCCTTTTGATTATGATGGCACCCAAGCCTTAGGTATGAACCAAGATCCGAATATGCAGAATAATAACCACCAACAGAAAGATCCAGCATTTAAAGCTCTTAGTGTCAAAGTGGAGAAGGTATTTCCAAATTTGGGCATTCGTAAATCCAGTATTTTTTTTGGTTGGTTTATGGCTAGGGTCATTACAGGATTACTCTCCTTTCTTTGGTTTTATTTCCTTTGTGTAAACTTTTTCAGAAATGGAGGTGGTCACTGTACATGGTGTAAATACTTAAGTTGTATCCCAATTAATGATTGGTGTACGATGGGTACCTTAGATATTCAAAATCTTTCCGATTCTACTTCTAATGGTTCGTTATTAATTATTAATTTGTTCACACTTTTGATGGGATATCATGCTAAAAAAATACATGTCCAAGCCCAAAAAGAAAAATTGAATTGATCTAATCAACTTTTTTAAACTCCTTTTCGTTATATATTTGTACCATGGTTACTTTTTTTTTTCATTTCTTCAATTATATATTTCTTTTGTCAGTTACCGCTGTGAACGTAACAGCCTTTATTTTTCATATTTATACAGTTTGATTTATCCGCTGTATAATATACTTTAACACCGTTTTCAATAAACATGAACTTCTTAAAAACTCACCATAGTTTGATTTTCGGAGCTGCTATTTTGATTTCATAGGTGTGTGATAAAGGATGCATACAGAGTATTCCAACAGAGTATAATCTCTAAGAGACCTCAATTGCTGTAAATAATACCAGTATTACAATTAACATGGCAGTTTAAATATCAATAGCTTCAAAAATAAAACTTTTCAAATTTTGCTTGATTTTTTTATAAATATATATAGCAGTGGAAAAAAAAACTATTTACAAAAGTATGAGGTTCTGATGCTTTACAATTTCACTATTGGAGCATGAAATTTTTCAATATAGTGTCCTAACATACATTATTTATCGCCATCGCTTTTTTCAGCATTATTATTTTTATCAGATTCTGTTTTCTTGCTAGTTTCATCTACCTCTTTCAACTGATCATCTAAATATTTGTCGAACGCATCGTTCTGCTCAGGATATGGTCTCTTTCCCAATAATCTAATCATATCCTCTCTTGTAATAACTTCCTTAGATAACAATTCTTGCGCAACTAACTCAACTTCATCAGCCTTATCAACTAATAAGTTTTTACAACGCTCATGACATTCACGAATAATTCTTCTGATTTCACTATCAATCATTTCACCAGTCTCTTCGCTAAAAGGTTTGGTTAAATCATTATCATCTTTTCTCTCATAATTGATGTAACCTAATTTATCACTCATTCCGAGAGAGGTAACCATAGCATTAGCCATGCGGGTCACTTTCTTGAAATCATCAGAAGCACCGCTTGTTACAGAGCTAAAATGCAATTCCTCTGAAACTCTTCCGCCTAATGACATAGTCATTTTATCTTTCAATTGCTGAACAGTCATCAAGTAGATATCTGGTGGTAAGTACTGAGCATATCCTAAAGCACCTTGACCTCTAGGAATAATACTGACCTTGAGTAACGGATCAGCGTACTGCAAATACCATCCGCAAATAGCATGTCCAGCTTCATGATAAGCAACAATCTTTTTCTCCTCTGGTGATAAAACCTTACTTTTCTTTTCCATTCCACCGATCACCCTTTCAATAGCTTGCTCAAAATGAGTTAGTTGAACATCTTTGCAATTATATCTTGCTGCAATCAAAGCTGCTTCATTACAAACATTGGCGATATCTGCACCGCTAAATCCAGGAGTTAAAGCAGCTAATCTTCCATTCAAATTTTCTAATTTATCATGCAATTTTAACTTCTGTAAATGAACCTTGAAAATATCCTTTCTACCTTCTAATTCTGGGTTATCAAGTGATATATGACGATCAAATCTACCTGGTCTTAACAATGCTGGATCTAAAATATCAGGTCTGTTCGTACCTGCAAGCACAACAATATGATCAGAGCTTTCAAAACCATCCATTTCAACTAACAATTGATTCAACGTTGTTTCCCTTTCATCATTAGATCCGCTGATGTTGTTTTTAGTTCTTGCTTTACCAATTGCATCGATTTCATCAACAAAAATGATTGCTGGAGCATTACCTCTGGCAGTTTTGAACAAATCACGCACTCTAGAGGCACCAACACCGACAAACATCTCAACGAATTCAGAACCTGAAACACTGTAGAAAGGAACACCGGCCTCACCAGCTGTAGCTTTGGCTAACAAAGTTTTACCAGTTCCCGGTGGACCAGATAAAATAGCACCTCTTGGAATTTTTGCACCTAATTTTTCATACTTTTCTGGGTGCTGTAAGAATTTAACAAACTCCATAATTTCTTCCTTGGCTTCGTCGCAACCTGCAACATCCTTGAATTTGATTTTCACGTCTGTATCTAAATTGAATTTTTTAGCCTTAGATTTTCCAATATTGAAAATACCACCACCGGCACCACCACCAATACCAGACGGACGTTTCATTAACCAAAGTAGACCACCAATCATTGCAACAGTAGGAAGGAATTGCCATAAAGTCTTGAACAAATTGACTTGCAGAACGTATGAAACTGGGATCAAAAGTTCCTCACTTACATTGAGTTCAGCTTGGTCATGTTTCAAATTATGTTCAAACAGTTCAACAGATCCAATGGTAAAATAATACGTAGTATTGTTCAAATTTTGTTTACCAGCATCATTCAATACAACCTTAGCTAAAGATTTGTTGTACACCACAATTTCTTTAACATAGCCCTTACCTAACAAATTTCTTCTGAATTCCTGGTAACTTATATCCATGCTATTTCCTGCCAGAGAGTCTGAGCTGCTGCTTGCAGTAAGAAAATAAGCCAAACCTAGGGTTACAATCACATCAAAAATAGTAATTCTAAACAGAAATTCTTTCGGAGCATTAGGATCCTTAGGTTTGTTCTTCTTAGTTTCGCTTTCTTTCAGATCCTTACTCTCGAACTCAACCTTTATTTTGAAAGGTGAGTTTTTCTCATCCTGCAAACGCTGTTTTTTGATTTCGTGTTCTCTATCTGTGTTGGAATTGAGACGATCGCTGTCCTTCTGTTGGGCATGCTTTAATTCGTCTAGTTCTTTCAACTTGTCATATATGGATTTTTCAATCTGCTTAAATTCTTCCTCTTTTGTAGATTCATTTTTTCCCTTTACTGCATCCTGTTCCTCCTTAGCAATTTTCTTGAGCTCGCTCATCATGTCTTCTAATTTCTTTTTACGTTCATCTTCCGCCTTGTTCATAACTGACCTCAAACAGCTGAAATTTCGTTTGAAAACAGCTCTGTTAGAGCATCTGGCAAAGCTAAGTAGACTTGCATTTCTAGCAAAACTGTTTCTAATCATGTTTGCATTGCTTTATTTTCAACTTTAACTCAATGTAATACTGTTAAAGTAAATATCGTTATACTATGTAGCTTTCTTTAAGAAGGCGAACAATTCTTTGATAAAATTTCTCTCTTTGGTGTTTTTTTTCTTTTTCTTATTATACTGATCTTGGATTTCCGAACCATCCCGGATAATCCGCTATAAATGCTCAAATTATAAGCGCACCAAAATATGCATGTTTTTCAAATAAAAAACAAGAATTTCAACATGAAAGATCCACTTTTAAAATAAAACCTCAATTAAACTTGTAGATATATTTCATTAAGATGTTTAACGTCAAATAAAACATCACCACAGAAAGCAAATGTTTCTTTTTTAAGAGCTTTATTTCTAATCATCCATAACAGTTGCTAATAACGATTATCGAGCTCTCAACTTCCACAAAATAAGATTAAAAACAGAGACATTGGGTGGCCATAGCAAACACCCTATAAAAACTAGCACATACTTGTTCCTTGATTAAGTTTAGTCTTTTTCTTAGAAAAAATACAATATTTTCCTACTTTTTCTTAACTTGTGGAGAGAAGTTCCGATAAAAATGAAAGGTTTCGAGATTTCGCACTAATCTGCAGGAAATACTCACTGCAATCTATGTATTGAATATTACCGCTTTGGGAGATTTGAATGCAGGCGCCATTTGTGCTAACGATTTTCTTTTTTTAGAAAAAGCTTATGCTGTGTTAGCCAATTTTCTGGAGTCACCTTTAAGCTTGTACTTCAGTGTATTTGAGAATAAGGCTCAAATCAAAAGCACAATGATCATCGGATAAAAAAGTGTGCTTTCAAACTGAAATTTACCAACAGTATGATGCATCCAATTTCGATGACTGGCCACTTATAAATATCAAAAGTGATCCTTTAATCATTTCATAACATTAGATGGCTTTTATCAAGAAAAGGTTTTTTAGTATAAATTTGATTTTAGAAAAATCTCTGTTAACTATCAGACATCAAGGACTAGGCTGTGATTAGCAGTTACTTGTAAATCTAGAAATAATTTTTTTATCAAAAACTATGAATAATAAAACTGAAATGAAAGGAAGACCAAATCCATTCCAATATTTACAAAAGAGAAACTATCCACTTTTATTTTCTGCTTGCTGCTTATCTATTGTTTCCGGATTCACTCAGCCTATTGCTTGTATCTTATTAGGAAGAATATTTGACACATTGACTGACATAACTCTTAAAAAGTTTGATTCTTTCGAAGCATGTATCAAACAAATTGCAATAAGAACTTGTTCACTTTTGCTACTAGGTGTGGGTAATTTTTTTGTAGTATGGGCATTACTTTGGGTTTGGCTCATTTTGGGTGAAGCCCAAGTTCTTCAAGTACGAATGCTTATATTCAAGCAGTATTTAATGAAGTCTTTCTCCTGGTATGATTCAAATGATCAAACTTTGGGCAATTTAACCCAGATCAACAGATGCGTTGAAGAGTTCCGAGGTGGTACATCAGAGGCACTTGCATTTATTTTGAGAACATTAACAACGGCCATTTCTTGCTTGTGTGTTGCTTTTTATTACAGTTGGTCTATTACTTTGGTAATACTTGTATCATTCCCACTTATAATTATCATTTCAATTGTATTCAATAATAAAATTCATATTTTCCAGAAAGCAGAAAATGATTTCACTAGCAAAACATCTGAAAAAATGAATTGGATTTTAATGGGAAACAAATTAATTAAGAGTTCAAACACGGGACCTCTTGAACTTGATAACTTTGATAACCTAGCACGAGCATGCTCTAAATTTTTTTACAAGACTAATTTGTTCATGTCTTTGCAAACAGGAATACTAAAAATTTTGGTTTTGGCAGTGTTTATTCAAGGATTTTGGTTCGGAAATCATGTTGTGTTAACACAAAACATTTCATCCGGAAATATTTTGGTTTGTTTGACTGCAGTCTTGTATTTTGCTGAATCTTTCAATGGAGTATCCCAGTATTTTATATTTTTGTCAAAAGCAATAGTAAGTTACAATCGCATTCTTGACTTTTTGAAAAATCAAAATACAAAAGAAGACTTGAGTGATTACCACACTCCTCTCATTCGTGCTGAAAATAATCTATTCTATAATGAAATTTCATTCGAAAATATTAGTTTTGCTTATCCTACTAGAGAAAATGTAAAAGTGCTTACCGATTTTAGTGCAATGTTTCATGAAAGAAGAGTAAACTATCTCATCGGTGCTTCTGGCTCTGGGAAATCTACCATCGGAAATCTATTAATAAAGTCATATGCTCCAAATCTGGGAAGAATCACCATAGGTGGCATCCCGATTTCTAGCCTCTCTCAAGAGTTTTTACTTGATAATATAACATTGGTTCAACAAGAAGCAATTCTCTTCGAAACCACATTAATGGAAAATATTGCCTTGGGAATAAATGATGTTTCTGTAAATGACTTTACAAAACGGAAAATGATAGAAGATATTCTAGAAGTCGTGTGTCTTTCTTCCTTAATAAAGAGACTTCCAGAAGGTATTTACACCAAAGTAACAAGTATGGGTAATTCTTTGAGTGGCGGAGAAAAGCAAAGAGTTGCATTGGCGAGAGCTCTTCTAAGAAACACTCCTATATTGGTCTTGGATGAGTCCTTTTCTGCTCTTGATAGCCAGACGAAGGGCAAAATTACGCGTAACATGAAAAAATTTAGGAAAAATAAAACAACTATTATCATCACTCATTGCATGGAGGAAATTGATGATAGCGATTTTGTTTTACTTGTTAAGGATGGCTCAATAATCGAAAAAGGAGAAAAAATGGTTCTATCTCAGAACCACATGAGTGAATTTACAAAATTTTACCGCTCCCAGATTCAGAATCCTTTCAAAGAAATAGAAGATATTGATACGAAATCTTATGATAACATCTCAGTTGATTCTCTTTCCGAGAAAATTGTGCCTCAAGAAACGCTTGAATCATTTGATTGTCAAAGCTCAATGGAAAATGGAATAAACCAGTTGGAAAAAAGCGACAAGATAAAGAAAAAAAACATTTTAGGCAATTTTTTTAAAAAAAAAAAACGATCATATGATTCAGAAGTTTCTGATAAAGCACAAAATATAGAAATCAAAAGTATTTTTCAAATATTGTTCCGCAATCAGGCAAGTCGGCCATGTCTAATTTACTTGGCTTGTGGAATAATTTGCTCCGCATTGCAGGCTGCCTGTACTCCTATTTTTTCGAAATTCTTAGCAAAGGTGGTAATAGGAATAATACCACATGGTGATATTGGTAACCATGCTTACAATATTAAATGGTCTATGATAGTTTTTGGGATCATTTGTGCTGACGGATTATTTACATTTCTTTCAAAATGGATACTTGGATTAACCAGCGAAAAATGGATCAAAGGTTTAAGACAACAAGCCTGTAAGCAAATATTGCGTAAAGGAACCATTTGGTATGATAATTCTGCAGATAAATTCGCGGAGATACTAGCACTATTGATGAATGACACAAGAGACTTAAGATTCTTAGTAAATGAATATTTGTCATTATTGGTGCAAATTACAATAATGTTTTTGATGGGATTTATATGGGCAATCGCTACAGGTTGGACCCTTTCTTTGGTAGGGTTTGCCCTTGCTGTTTTATTTGCGCTCATTTCAATATGTTATTCTAGTGTATTAAAGACAAGAGAGGAAAGCTATAAACTGGCAGTGGCCAATATGGAAAATCAAAATTATGAGGTCATTTCAAGCATAAGGACAGTCAGATCTCTCAAGCTTAATAAGTACTTCATACATCATTTCAACAAAAATAATTCAAGAATATTCTCTGAGGGGAAGAAAAGGGCGGTAGCTTCAGGCATCGGAATTGCTTGCAGCGAGCTTCTATCTTACATTGCACAAACTGTTTTGCTATACTATGGGTTAAAACTTGTCGGTAAAGGAAAATATACTACAGAGCAGTTAATGACGGTCTATACATTAATTATATTCACCATCACAGGTTCTGTCAAGTCAGTTTCACAGTTTTCAGATATTGGAAGAGGACAGAGAGCAGGCTCCTATTTGATCAAGCTATTGGAAGAAACCTCTGATGGCATGGAAATTGACAATGGTATAAAGTTAATGCATCACGTAAAGCAACTGAGCAATTTAATTACATTCCAAAATTTAAGTTTTTCCTATAAGGATCATACAAGAAAAGTTCTAAATGACATTAATTTGACTATCGATAAAGGTGAGACGGTCGCGTTAATTGGGGAATCTGGATCAGGAAAATCGACTCTCTCGTCATTGATAGCCCGAATGTACGATGTTCCCTCAAATTCTTTATTTATCAGTGGAATTGACGTAAACAAATTGAGTTTGAAAGAACTAAGAAGGTCTATTGCTTTCGTATTTCAGAAACCTATTTTCTTCAAAGGATCTATTTTTGAAAATTTGACCTACGGTTTAAAAGAGAATGAAGACTTTAGTCAATACGACATTAATGAAGCGTTAAAAATGGTCGATATGTATGATTATGTTGTCTCAAAACTTCCGAATGGATTTGACACGATAATAGGTAGCGATACATCTACCAGTTTATTGTCTGGCGGTGAAGCTCAAAGGTTGACTATTGCAAGAGCAATAATTAGAAAACCAAAAATCCTAATAATGGATGAATGCACATCAGCTTTAGATTCTATAAACACCCAGAAAATAGTGAAAATCATTCAAGAGAATTTTATCCATAATAATAAGCACCAGGTAACTACCATTTTAATTACACACTCACAAGATGTTTCGAGTATTGCACCTCGAATTATAAAAATGCATCAAGGTATATTGGTTGAAAATATTAAGAAGAAGCATCATTAGTTCTTTAGATAGGTTCTTTTCTTGTTTATTCATTTGAGATAATGTTTATCGGGATTTGGTACGCAGTGTTTTCAGTAGAATAAGATTTTACATAAAAATTTCTATTACATCTTTGCATATGTCTATAAATCTATTCAGTTCAAAACAACTACTTCGAAATTCTTGGAACTTTGAAACCAAATGAACTACCAATCTGATATATGTTATCCAAATGTCTTTGAAACGTCTGTTCTTTGTTCCATTCAAGAAATTTTTCGTATAATCTTAGTGCATATATAGCATCCTCTGTTGAATCATGATTACCAATCTGTACTTCTTCATTTAGAACATAATAGGACAAAAACTTCAATCCTAATATTCTTTTTATATCTTTCTTATAATATATTTTCAATGTATCACGGATCTGATTCTCTGGAACTTCAATATTAATTGCTCGGAAATCATTTGCTAAACCATGACCCACAAATATAACTCCAATTTGCAACAATAGCCAAATTTTTCTATAAGTAATTTCAGAGTAGGTTAAGGCTTTGTTTGAAGTTGAAATTCTCAAGTCCCCTGACTGGATTCCCGAAAAAGCTGTGACATAATCTTCGATAGGGTCGTCAACAACCAAGTAGTCGTCTATGAAAGGAGTTTCTTTTAATGGGCCGTCATCACCGCGTATAACCGTAACCCTCGCAAGTTTTAAAATAGCCGGTTTAACTAAAACTTTTGTTGAATCAGGCTTTATTATATATTTTGCTGATTCTGTAATAACAAATTCAGCATCTAAAGCCATCAACGAGCCAGCACATGGTGCCTCGTCTCTTGTTAACAATGTATATTCAATCATCTTCCGTTCTCTGGTTCCCCTAGCGAAGAAGTCTCTGTATAGAATTTCTTTGTCTAAAGAATCAGGAGATAAGGATTTAAACTCAGTTATGGCTTTGGATGATTGATAGACTGCAATTAGCGGCCTCTTCCACCAATAAGACAAATTGAAAACTTCGTTTTCATCATCTATTGGGAGAACTAAGAAATCATTAAAAAGATACCATTTATATTGCTCGTTTCTATCTTTAATTTTTACAAAAGTAATTAGATGTTTGTCTTCATTGAGACTATCCTCGGTTGAACCTGTTATTTCACATACTAGACCAGTTAACTCATATTTGATAATCTCATTGTTTACTTTGCCTCTTCTGAAACCATTTTTCAATGTGTCTGTAAAACCAGATAATTCTGCTTTTACATTAGTTGCCTGCTCCAAAGAGGTGACTTTGCTGTTTGTCTTGAACTCTGATGCTGTTAATTTCAATATTGGACGCTGTGATGAATTTGAAAGCTTGGCATAAAACTCATTTAAAAGCCAATGAATGGATGAATGCCCTTTCTTAATATTACTAACTTGTTCTTCAGAAATTTTTCGAACTATTTCACCCTCATTCAGCAAATCAATATTAAGAGAGAGAACATGGGGTAGATTCCGCATAGTTTTTGTTACATCCATGCTTTGATGTTTTCGACAATCTGCACACCACACTTTAATCGGTTCTAAATCTCTCTTGTTCATTGCAGAATCGATGAGAGGTAAAATCGTTTGATTTACTAAACCCCCGTTATGCCCATGCTTTCCAAATTTGGCTTTTGAAGCTAATGTGGATTGCATGTTGCCAGCCAATTTCAGTAAATCATCTAGGTAAATATCTTCTCTATTATTAAAACTTGGCTTGATATTCAACGTGAAAGACGTAGAAGTTTTACGAAAAGTTTGGAAGCATGATTTAGACTTTATTTCTGTTTCTATGTTGATCCCAAAAATATTAGCAAAAGACCCGAAATTTGAAAGATCACTAATATTTGCTTGCGAAGTTGCTTTTTCAGTACATATTCCCTTGAGAACAATTTCATCTTGCAGAAGCCTGTTTAACAAAAATTCATTAAACGAGTGAATTAAATTCTTAAATTTATCATAAGATTCGTAATCTGACTCCTTTTGGAAATGACTTTCATTGAGTAGACCCAATTTTTCTGCTTCCGGGATGGATTTAATACAATTATAAAAATTTTTGGGTATACAAATTTTACCCTTAGAAATAGATAACATATTGTATAAGTATCCAAGCTCAGATATCAAAAACTTATACTGACCCGAAGACTGACTATCTTTCTTATCATAAATAAACGGATCCATTTTCAAACTTTCTAGTACCCAATTATACAATTCTGGAATAAATCTGTATAGTAGAAGCAAACTATTTCCATAGCTGGATTTAAAATCACTTTGTAATCCTGAAAACTGTTTATTTGACTTGTTGTAAAAATCAAAGTCGAAATCTTCTATACCAAATTTGGAATATAGTATATGTAGCTTAGAAAATGCTGCTGGAACTTTATATGAGTTATTTGGCTCAACTTTGTAATCAAATATTTTCTTGAGTTCATCTCTTTTTCTACCACTTTGTAGCATAGTTCTTTTTCTGGTATGTGACATATCTACTTCATGACTAAAATCATCTTTTTCGCTTATAAATTTAGGTATTGAATCTTTTCTGTCATCGACGTCTATATTTATCCAACCCCTATGAACATTTCGCGGACCGTACTTAAATTTCTGGTATTTGGCGAACTGTAAATCTAGCTGGTACGTTCTTTCCTTAAGAATAGCCGACGAATGATTTGAGTTCTTCGTAGACAAAGAGTTATTTACTAACTCTAAAGGAATCTTTTTAGGGATTACACCCTTTTCAAAAACCATATTTGATGGATATGATGACAACAATATTTCCTTATAGAATGGCATCCCTGTATAATTTAATGACTTCTCTAAATCATCTATTGTGAACTCATTTAATTTTCCGGATTCTATATCAACTGGATAATCCAATCTGCTTTGATAGCCGTTATTAAAATGTGAGTTAGGATCGGCTGACCACAAATACAAGGTATTGCAATTGTCAGCTAAACATAGAAAGTCTCCAGAGTTGCTAAGTTCCATATTTGTGATTCTTGTTGTACTATTAGGGTCTATTCCTGAAAGATATGTTGATGAGACAGGAGTTGCTTGAGTCATATTAACTTGATAAATTTTGAAATTGTTCACATTGAATAGATCTAAAAATTGCAACTGACCAGATGCAGAACATACAAAGCACATATTTGGTAACTTTGGATGAACACTTGCAAACGCTGCACCTGGTGGGAATGAGATTAATGGCATGGGTTTCATATATCTCAAATCATAAACATTTACTAAAGAATCAGCCGTCGCTGCATTTGTGTACATGTTTCTTTTTGAAATACCTGTTGTAACTAATGTTGTATTTTGAACATCTATTTTAGTGAAGGACAACTTATGGGATTTGAAATTTTTAATGATCAGATTATTTGATGATGAATCAATAATATCCATAGATCCATCAGCATTAGCCACTGCCAAATACTTATTACATGATTTCAAGCTAAATACATCCGGGCGATGTGAGAAAGACGACACAGTTTTCTGAGTGCTCAAATCATACTCTAGCAATTTAGAATCAATCTTTCCCCCCAAAAGAACGTTACTTGAATTGTTCCAAGCATAAGTCATAGCCTCAAAACCATTGAAATTGTTTATATCTATAAATCCATCACACACTGACTTCGCAGAAACTGAGATTTTGCAAAGACCATTACGCGTGGTAAGATTTAGACTTTGTTGACCTAAAGATAGAATTCCCCTATTGTTATTCATTAACTGTTGGACAGGTGTGTCACATCCATGAAATGATACATAAGATGACAACACAGGACCGTTGTAACAAGATACACGACCTTTGCTATCACCTACCCAAAGTAAATCAGTAGAATCATCAAATAAAATAGTGGATATGTACGAATTTTTTAGTCGTGTTTCGCGACAATGAATTTGACCAAAGTTTTCCATCTGTCAAAGAGCTCGCGACTATGTAATATTCAAGAATCTATTTCCAACAAAAATCTATCAATGATACTGTATAAACTGTTGTCAATAGTTGTTACCATGCAAACATAAACTAGAGCTTTGATTTTTTTTCTTTTTTTCTGGTATGTGTGATATTACAGTTTGATTTTTGTTATTTATTTTTATTTTTTTAATGTCTTTAATTGTAATCAGTCAAATAATGGCTCAAAATTTAATGCAAGTCTCTTTCGTTGGATGTAATAATGAATAGAATCATACTAATTTGTTATCGAGACAAGTTTTTGCCTGTTTCATCTCTACTTTAACGCCCTTGAGAATAGATTTCCAAAAAGCTTGTACTACACTTTACTGTGTCTTATATATGTATAGCATCTACAATGAGTGATCATAATGTTTCACGAAACGGCGGATCAGACGTATCATATGGATATGATGCTGAGATCCTGGAGAGTCAAATAAGGTACAGTGAAGAAGAAGGGGAAGAAGAAGACGAAGAAGAAGAAGAAGAAGAAGAAGAATATGAATATGAATATGAACGAGAGATAGATGAAGCTCAAGAATCTGAAGTAAATAGAAGACAATTAATAAAATCATACATGCAACCACTCAGAAAATTAGAACTGCTGGGTTTGATTGATATAGGAAATCTTGCATTATGGACACTATCTTCCTACAAAGCTAGTTGTGGCCTAAATGAATTGCGGGACGACAATCCCGAAACATACTGGCAATCGGATGGTGCGCAGCCTCACTCCGCAAGTGTTCATTTTAACAAGAAAGTGCATGTCAAACAAGTCTCTGTTTTTACAAGTTATTATCTTGATGAAAGTTACACACCCTCAAAAATAACAGTGCTAGCGGGAAATGGTGAGCATGACTTAAAAGAGGTAAAAACTGTGGAAATGAATGAACCTTCTGGATGGATAGACATTGATTTCAAAAATAGTAGTAAGATAGGCCTCTTGAAGACATTTTTTATTAGAATCTTAATAGTTGCAAACCATCAAAATGGTAAAGATACTCACATCAGAGCTTTGAAGATTTTTAGTCCGATTTCGGATAATTCGTCAGTTGATTTATCTGATCAAAAGTTGCAAAATATTCCCTTGTCTGCCGGCGAAAGGAAGTCATCTGCGAATGTAGTCTTAAAAGTAATACCATTCACAAGTGTCAACTTCATCAGTCGTTCAAAAATTAGATAGGTGTTTTGTAAACAATTTATAGATATTGATCATACTATATAACTTGTAGTACAACCCTATTCTTTCATCAATTATATAGATTTTATCTGTCAGTGAATTGATATGGAGGATAACTTTGAAAAAAAAAATTGCCCTGTATGAGAGTTGAACTCATGAATCTCCTCATTACGAGTGAGGCGCCTTAACCACTTAGCTAACAGGGCACATGTCCTTAACCGCACGGCCAAAAACAAAAATTTTTTAGTTTTATTGACTTATTCGTCAGTCTAAGGACTCTAACTTTTATATCGGCAGTTGACTTTCTTGTTTTAACATGATATGAAATATTTATCCAGATTCAGGGTAAATCTAATCCAAGTGTAATTTGGGTGCCAGTACATAAATTTTTTCTCGGTAAGTTCATCGTTGAGTGTATATATTGTAATAATTAAACAACAAAGTTACTGTATACTTCAATATTCGAACTCTATTTGAGAAGTTATTAAATTTTATAATGAGTTAAAAGCGCTTGGTGAATATTTGGAAGTTCCCCTTACTCTGCTATTGTTACGTTTGTTGAGAACCAAAAACATTTCTTACACTTAGCTTGTGCTGAGATGTTAATCATAAAAAAGTTAACCCCACAAAATGTTGAACAGAAATATAATGTTTATTAAATAATAATACAGAATGAATTATTTGCAAAACTTGAATGAGCGTATAAAAATATAGACTTTATACAAATTTAATCTATCAAGCAAAAGAGACGGACTTCTTTTTCTTCTTGGAACTTAGTTCCTCTTCTTTTTCTTCTATTTCTTTGATCTTATTAGACTCCTTGGCTCTCTTTCTTCTTGCCAATCTTGCAGCCGATGCCTTCGACTTAAGTTCACTCTTCTTCTCATCTATAGCATTCTTTTTCATTTCTTCTTTTTTCTCTATTTCCATCCGTTTCAATTCACGTAATTCCTCTAGCCTTTGAGCTTTCTCAAGTTTACTTTCGGCTTCAACTTCGTACTTATCGTTTATTGATTTAATGATTCTATTCATTAGTAAAGAATCCTTATCGTCCACAAATTTCTTTCCCTTTTTTCCTCTCTTGATTTTCTTTCCTGCTACTACTGTTGTGTTCAAAACTGGGAGGTTCAACTCTTTTTCCGAATACACTCTCTCTTTTTTTGGTGCACCATAAAGTCTGGCTTTCGCATTGTCCTTCTTGACTTTTGATTTCGATAGTTTCTTTATTTTTGACTTTTCTGTGAGCTTTGGTTTGTTTGCCATTAAATTAGCTGCTTTGGAGTCAGAAACCACATCTGATTCTATCTTTCGCATACCATTCTGAGAGGCATTTCTTTTATGAGTCTTGGACTGTTTCGGAGCCATTATGAGTGTGTATTTTTAAGGTAGTTAAATGTTAAGACAAATCACAAACTTTTGACGGAATTGAAATTAGTTATTTGGTTATCTAAGTGCTTTTCAGATACCATTTGTGCTTTATTATATGTTTTTCTTTTTTTTTTTTTTTTTTTTTTTCAATATTCTTGAGCAGAGGCGATGCGATACTAATATGTATGTAAATATATGATGCGTGCAGAAATGATTTTTTTTTTTGGCACATTGCGGAAATCCACCCTAAACTTATTTAAATAGTATACTTAGCACACTCATCTGCAGTCAAACTGACAAATAAGTAAACTGTCAGTCAAATTAGGTAAATTACTTCATTCAGAAGAGTTGTAAATGACTGAATATATAACTGAAGAAGAAAAAAAAGTAATTTTCAAAAACTGATAATCTTAAATGGGGTTGATTTATCGAGAAATCCTGGAATTCAATGAACGACTTTCTTAGAATTAAACAGACAATATCATATAATTGGCTGTAAAGTAAACGAAGGGATAAAACATTGGGCATATGATGAAATTGATCTATTTCCAAGTAACGGGTATTTCATTCAACTCGCTAGAATATTTTGGAACGTACACTATAAGCACACCATCTTTGAGCTTGCTAGTAATTGAATTGTCTTTGATTCTCGGAGTCAATGGTAAGGGTATTATTCTTTCGAATTTACCACAAGGACGTTCGTTGACTCTCAAGTTTTCTAAAACGTCGTCTGAGTGATTTTTTATGAAGCCCGATAATATCAAATGGTTTCGCTCCACATTAAACATAACTGAAACATCAGTTTTGGATACCCCAGAGATATTGATATATATGACATATTCCTCTTTGTTGTCCACTATGTCTATCGATGGAATCACAATTGTGTCTTTTTCATTTTTATTGAATGGTTCTGGGTAAAAATATGTCTTCTTAACGTTTTTATCTTTCGAGATCCAATCAATTTTATGGTCTTCTGCACAAGAATGTTTTTTTCGTCCACAGTGATGTTTTTTCGTATTGCGACGTTCTTTATGATGTCTCTTATCAAGTTTATAATTCAAATTTCTTTCCAAATAAATATCTAAATGCTTATCTATGACTTTTGTGTTGATTCCCATATCTTTGCAAAGATCATTAAAAGCATCATCATAATCAGAGTCCTCGTCCTCGTACTCATGGCAATCACATTCATCTTCCTCATTACTAACATTTTTCGTATTTTCTAATTCTATCTTGTATAAAACTCTGTGTAGTAATTCAGCCTCGATTCCTTGAGGAGGAACCTTGGATCGCTGTGTGAGAAATAGATAAAGCTGAAACTTCCCTTCAGTATCTAGACAGGAGAAAACCAATTTCAATTCATCCGGTAGTATTTTATAGAATCTATTCATTTCAAGATCATAAAATTTTCGATAGGCATTTTCTGATGCAATATCATTTCCAAGGCTACCAGCCAAAGGCAAACTATAATGTGTCAAGTAATGCGGCTTAAATGTTGTGAAAAACTTATTTGTCATGTTAGCTAAAATATTATCTGCTCTATTAGAGCCGGAGCTCTCCTCTACATAGTTATCTGTGTTGCTCATGTTTCAATTTATCATTTAAATATTATTGTCCCTACAGGTAAGTACTTGGAAGTGTTACTTTTAAAGGGTAGTTTTCTGATCACTGGTTCTTTCAGTTCCAATATAATAAAGATTTTTTTTATCTAAATTTTTACTGTTACTTGATTAATGCAACGCGAAAAAAAAACTTTGGTAACGGTAAATTAGAGTTTGGCGGTGAGAGTTGAGACATAATATTTTCAAGTAAATGCTATTTATTTGCTCGTCTAAACAAGACTTTAAAAGCTTTTTGGTGCTATGAAATCCAGCTGTTTGTAATACTTATCCGCGGGCAAATTGATCTTGACTATTTATCATTCTGTTGATTGAACTACACCAGAAGTGCCTGGTATAGTGGATTAGGTAACAAAAGGGTGCTTCTATTTCAAATAATGTATTTGATTAATTCTCGCATGCGATATTTCGTAGCACACTCCGATTTCTCCTCGTGATGAAATGAGATCGCACCAACAGAACAATCAACCTTCTAAGGCTTTTCAATGAGCATTAGAGCAAAACATGTATATTGAAAAACAATACTAAAACAAAAGAGTACAAACAGCGAGTTACAAAAAAAAGAATGTATCATAAATAAAAACAAGAAAACTAATAAATAGTGAATGTGTGTCTGCATGTTTCTCATAGTATCATAATTTGAAAAAATATGGGGGATAAAATCCACAAGAAGCCAATCCAAACTAAACTGATCAAAAGAAAACACAAAAAATGTTTGAAGGTATCTTTGAGTATCGAAAGTAACTGGAATTTCAAAGCAATCCCTTTTTTCTACGATCTGCGATATCTTCTTTCGTACCAGCCACAAATTTGGATGTCTTGAAATGCCATCCCATTTGCTTACCTTCACTTAAAAACCCAGTGTTTCCTGAAAACTGAATTTTCCAGAATTGTTTCTTTTCAAATAGATCCAACGAGCAAGTGCATCCATCAAGGATTGTAGAAACACCATCTCCACCATGCTGTTTTTCAATGAACTGAGTTGAATTAGTGTATCCCATTAATGTCATTCCCAATGCGATCTTTGTGGCAGCATGACTCACTAAAAGTACTGATTCAGCATGTGGAAACTGTGTTTCCACTCTTGGAAAGAATTCCTGCCAAAAACTTGCACATCTAGCGAATATTTCTTTTTCATCTTCACCTTCTTGATTTGGAACCACACATTTATTCCACTCCCATTCATCACTCAAAGTTGGGAAGAAATGCTTCAACTGTTTATAGCTCGGAGGATTCGGTATAGGCCCTCTATTTTTCTTAAACCATTCACTGAGTCCCGAGTCTATAAATATCGGGATGTTAAGCTCTTTAGAAGTAGGGAAAGCTGTTTCTACACAGCGATAGAATGGTGATGTGAAAATTAAATTTGGCTTAATCTTTTGCTGAGAGATGTATTCCGCAAGTTCCCTGGATTGCACCACTCCTGTAGGAGCTAGCGGAGGATCATGCGCAATTCCAGTGGGATTTGGAAGTGGCTTTGGCATCCAATCAGCTCTGTAGCCATGTCTTACTATGTAGATATACCGAAGAGTCATGTTCAACTTCTGCTCAATTAATTGCTTCTCGAATCAACTGTTCAATTTCCCGGAATTATAAGAACATCCAATCAAGATAATGGATCACAAGAGCAATTATCTATTGTAATACGAATCGGATACACGCTATGCAGTCTTTATATAATAGATCTTTTTTTTTTTCAATAATGTGTTTATAATTATGACTATGTTTTTTCTAACCTTTTTTTCTTTTTTATTTTTTTTTTTTTTAGATATGTACGATTATTTTCTTTTTTGGGTAGTATATGTTGATTTTTCTTCTTCTTTAGAGCATAGTAAATATTAAATATGGGAAATCCGTATGTGCGGAATGTATGTGTTTTGATCTGGGAACTTGCCCCCTAAGCTCTAGTCAAAGTTATTCTGAGAAGTGAATATATTCAAAATAGCGATAGAGTTTCAATATCTTAGGAAACTCTGATAGAATATTCGATACACTAGTTGATGCTTTCAAATTTACCAAAAGTAATAAAGAGGAATCTAAAATGAATAAATATTCTTCAATTTGAGTGATAATAAGCATTATAAGTAAGAATTCAGTTGAGGTGTCAGCATGAATAACGGCAAATCTTTCAAACCCCCTAGAAGATTGGGTACCGCTCGATATACATCACCATTTCCTTGTTCGGGTACTCTTTCTAGGATGGGAAGTTTTTCTTCACCTAAATCATCACCAGTAACCTCGTCAAGATCCAGAACCACTTCAATTGATGCAAGAGTCACCCCAGACGATCTGAATAGTCCAAGTGAAATTGATATCAAGTATTATGCCGTCTTATTTAGAAAGTATACTACCAAGAAGAACAAAATTTGGGATGGAGATGGTTTCCTTTGTAGTAGAACAATTCAACGAGAGAGTCAAAATTTTCATTTAATTTTGAAAAATGAAAACTATGAAAATCTTGCAAGTAGTTCAAAAAAAAAAATTGATTTGAATGAGGTTGTAAGTCTCGGAAGTTACGAGTTCGAAATAGATTATGAAATTACGGAGGAACTGCAGTTACTTCAAACTGCTAAAAATTTCGCAAATTCCAATACAAATAACAAAAACACTGGCCCTCAAGCGAATGAGTCTTTTCCAAGAAAAAAAGTTAAAGCAAGTAAGTTCTCAAAAGAGATCCTAGAAGAAGTAGTTCAGGTGGCTTTCCCCAAAGAAACTAGTATTAATAAGTCTCTGTTGTTGAGTAAACCATTTAAATGCGTTATGAAACCATCGAGCAAGTCTTTGAATGACGATAAAGTGAACAAGAATATTGAGGTTGCCAAGCCTTCTACAATAAATTATAAACCATTTTTTCCTATCAAAGACGATTCCATAATCATGAATAGATTACCCAATGCTGTTGTTGATGTCATAATTGATCCTTCATTATCGAGGCATATGCGTCCTCATCAAATTGACGGCGTCAAATTTCTTTATGATTGCGTGATGGGTGCTAAAGTGCTAAATGACGACGGGCAAAGATCCAAAGGCGCATTGCTTGCTGATGATATGGGTTTAGGAAAAACTTTAACCTCTATTGCATTGATTTGGACATTACTCAAACAATCACCTTTTAGACCAATAGCATCTGAACGGAAACAAAATGACAATAAAGAAAGAAGCCCAATAGTTTTGAAAAGCGGGTTATCACAGAAAATGCTGAGTCGTAATGGTGTTTTGAAAAAAGTGTTAATTGTCACTCCACTCACGCTAATTGAAAATTGGCAAGATGAATTCAAAAAATGGTTGGGAATGAACTATTTTCAAGTTATAACTGTAAATTCTGACAGTCCATCCAATATAATTAGCAGTTTCATGCATTCCAGAGTTCACACGATAATGATTATAGGATATGAAAGATTGGTCAGTATTTTTAATAATGATTCAGTATTTAAACATATCAAGTTCGATATGATTGTCTGTGATGAAGCACATAGGATGAAGAATGAAAATTCGAAAAGTGTTCAAGTATTGAAAAAGCTAGAAGTCCCAAGGATTGTTCTTTTAACAGGAACTCCAGTGCAAAACGATAGCAAGGAATTTTTCACTCTTTGCGATATCAGTAATCCCGGCGTTTTTGGCAAGTATAATGACTTTATGAAAGACAATGGGATCAGTAGAGGCCAAATGATTGATATATCTAGGAACTTTACACTTAGAAGAACAAAAGATGTTTTGCTAAAGGTCTTACCAGCAAGAAACGACTATATAGTATTTATCAAGCCTGTGAGGAATCAGCTAAAGTTGTTTAGAGCTGTAAAACTCTATATGAAAGCTAATTTTGATGATGGAGTCAATGCTGAACAAGATGATCAGGCATGGGAAGATGGCTTGAATTTTTCCATGATGAAAAAAGACGTTTTGTCGCTTATTAATATATACAAAAAGATCTGCAACTCCCCTAAATTATTGAATAATGATACTTTGTTCAAACGAATGTTTAGTGATAATGATAATTTTGGTGATATCGGGAGTTGTTTGAGTGAAACTAGTGGGAAGCTTAATTTTTTGATGAAATTTTTAGGGAATCTAAATAAGCAAACGAAGGAAAAGATAGTAATAATATCTAATTACACACAAACATTAGATATCATTGAAAGAAAAATTAGCTATAAATATGCATCTATCAGATTGGATGGGAAGGTGGATGCTCAAAAACGAATGAAACTTGTTGACGAATTCAATAAAAATAAGGATATTTTTATTTTTTTGCTTTCATCAAAATCTGGTGGTGCTGGATTAAATCTAGTCGGTGCCTCCAGACTAATCATGTTTGATGGAGATTGGAATCCGGCTGTAGATATTCAGGCAATGGGGCGAATTCATCGAGATGGACAGAAAAGGCCATGTTTCATCTACCGATTGATTACCACTGGCTGTATAGATGAAAAAATTTACCAAAGACAGCTTGTGAAAATTGCGTTGAGCAACCGTATTCTTGGTGAAAATACGCTGAAAAGTGAAAAAAACGAGAAAAACGAGAAACAGGAGATGTTCAGTGAAGAAGAGTTGAAAGACTTATTTACCGTTGACAGCGAGACCAAATGCAACACATACGATCTAATTAGCTCAAAGAAAGATCAGGATTATGATGGAGCAATGAAAGAAGCCACTAAGCTTGACAATAACGAAGCTATGAACACACGAGGAAAAAATAGATGGATTACTGCAAGCCAATATAAAAAATTACAAAATGAGACAGAATCACAGCTACGGAAGGAGAAAAAACAAAGAATCTGGGAAATGCTTGAACTGTTTGGACATGTTGAACCGCATGAAATCGATAGATTTCCAAGATTTGCAGATGAAGTATTAAAATCTAGTGTTGAAGCAGGTGTCAGTTTTCTCTTTTGCAAAGGATTAGTAAGATAGAAGTAGAACGAATCTGTCTGAAAATTCATGTGGACCAAGAATTTTATATTTGTGTTTGATGAGTATTTAGTGAAATCTTCTCTCAGTTAGGAGCTGTATAACGGGGTTTACATTCTCCATAGAGTTCAGTTCTTTCTTGGTAAAATAGAGGTCGGTTTTTTCTCCTTGGTGATGTTTCTCGTCCTGTATAGACTGGCAGATCAAACAGAATAAGTTCCGCGTGCACGTATTTCTGAATATTTTTTTTTCTTTCATCACGTCAGACAACAGAAAAAAACCCTTTTGTCTGAACAGAGACGCGTATTGACAAGTAAAAACAGCAAGGGAACAACTATAAATGCAAGAGAAAGCGGAACGATCTCAACTGCATGCTGCATGATTTTTTTTTTTCAAAAGAATCAAAATGTTTACAGTTGATTACTTATTTTTATATTTACTATTAAATTTCTGGCGACACGCGCTTTTTCTTTTCGGGGTGGAGTTTCAGATGCTTTTACCCCCTACATCAATTGATTGCAACCACACGCAGACCGGATATCTAAACCCTAAAAGGCTGTACAAACATGCCACACCTAAGTTCTGTATTAATTTTTAAAGAATAAGATTAGCATGTTATCAAATCTTAGATAGAAACATGATAGCTGATATTCCTTTGCAAATAAAATTAACATATCGTTCTTATGCGTATCAAAAAGTTTAATATTAGTGTACACCAGTCCCATTTTGACAAGTTCAGTTATATTACTTCGAGTCTTAGTTTAATGACGTTTTTTTCTTTATCTTTTATCGCTTTGGAGTACCTAGTGCAATTTTTTCTCGCTATATTTCTAATTTTTTTCTTTGGTTTTTGACTTTTTCTATATTGAATGATCACTGGTTTTTGTTGATACATTTTTTTTTCCACACCACCCTGAGTCATGTGCAAATCATTTATTTCGAGCATTTCGCCATTGAAAACGCACAGCGATCAATTAAAAATAGTCATTTAAAGGACATGCATTACGTTGGAAACAGTAGGATCTTCGTTTATTAAATGGCTGCTGATTCGGTGTTGGAATCGTGTTCCTATCAGACACGCTTTGTGTGTTGCTGGCCTCTTTGGGCTGACTCGAAAAACATACAAGACTCGAAGGAGAAAGCACAGTCAAGGAGAATACACAAAGCTAATTAATAACCGCAGGTATGGCTAGTTTTGTGTTGCAAAAACTGTTTACATAATCGTGTTTTCTAGGTGTGTACAGAATTCAATAAGGTAAATTTGTAGTCGCTGCTTACTACTCCTAGTATACTGCGAATGTTTTCACAGGATAGATGAAAGAGAAGACTCGGCAAGCCATCCATTTGGGATTATTTAATCGAATAGCACAACATTTGCAGTATCAAACACTCAAACCTTTTTCTAAAATTTTCAAAAAAAAAAAAAAAAGTCTATTTCGTCTTGCGTGCAGTAACAGCGCGCTACAAGCCAATCAAAGTATTTTTACTGATGCAGCGACACGAAAAATTTGTCTTCATGTTTATATATATGTATAATTATGGTTATTTTTATTTTCTTACATACTACCCTCTATTTGTTATATATTCAGTTACTGAATTACCCATTTACTAAATAGCGTAAATGTGAGTACATTCAGAAACTTCCTTAAAAAAACGGTTTTGAAATTTTGCAGCAATTGCTTGGTTCTGATTTTCGTTTGTAGCATACACTGAAAAATAATCGCTCCCAGCCCACATGAAGTTCATTAATCAGGATTTAACTAACAACATTGTAGACAAAACCCTAATAATTTGAAAAACGCGCCAAAAGAGAACGAAAAAAAAAAAAACAATGCGCCAATCATCCTAAAAACACACAATGCGACAAACAAAGAAATTACTAACAAAATCGGAGAATTCCTTTTCTTTTGTATTATGTAGATTAGCTATGGGGCACTCTCATATAAAAATTATATAGTGTGCATCACACAGAGATTTTGTCCAGTATATAATTTTCACTATTGCTATTTTGCACTGTGTATTGTTTCTTTGGGCTGTCCATTTTATTTGATAATCAAAACAAAATCCATCCACAGGGACCCTATAGATTCTGGTGATTCAACATATAGATCCTAGTAGGCATCAGAGAGAAAACCATATCTGTATATCACATAAACACGTCTGTTCAAGAAAGAAAATTTTTTTTGAATATTTCGGAGAACAGGAAATCCACTCACAGATCCGCAAACACGTCTGTGCAAAACACTCAGTCAGCCAGATCTATCAGGTCATTCCAGACACAAATCAGTCGCTCAGGAATCGAAGGTCTTGTCCTCAGAGAATAAGCTAGTTACCTACTTTTTCCCAACAAAGCATCCTCGTGTAAATCACCAGCAGAGCCCGTTATTTTCTCGTGCAACACAATATTTCCCACCCCAAATTATCCTCTGGTAGACGTTTTTGCTCCTTGTTTGGTCTGAACTTGTTTTTTTTTCCCAAAATCTTGCAATTGTTTCGAAATTGCGCTGTTACATTTGTCGTTCCATTGGTTATCACTGATAAGGCGTTTTCAGCATTGCGAAAATTGATAAAAAGAGAAAAGAACATAATACCCTTCCCATCCAAACTATTATTGTGAGAAAAACGACGAGTATTCTTTTTTTCCACCAAAGAGAAAACATACTATTTTACCTAAATAATCACACAAAATAATTTGCATTACTCTGGGCTTGTCCATCGTGTATACCGTTTTTATTTCCAACTTGTTTTGAAACATCCAATGCCCTTTCAAAACTATCTTTCAGAATAATCCCTATTTGATAGTCTCTCCACTCAACACACATAAGCATCTAATCCACCTCCTCAATTTTTTAAACCAGCTGAGGCTTTTTTTTTTCCAACTACTAGCCATTCTTTCGTTTCGATCCCCATTATAGTGTCCGTTCACTGAACTCAAAACATACCAAGCTCCATTGTTACAGCATGTCCGAAAATCTTTCTCAACAGCATTTGTATGGCACTATTGCTAGTAATGCCAGAATTGCATTACATGATTTAACTTCGAAAAAAATCAATAGCCACACTCTAGGAACTCTTACTAAATCCAATTTAGTTGCAAATGACTCTAACAATGCGTTTTCATTTACTGGCATAAATACGCATGATTTGTCCTCTGCGGCTTCATCTATCTCAAGCCTGAACCTGGGAACTGATACTTTTGTGTCTGCATCGGTAACTACATCTTCTTATGATGTCAAGAATCATATTGGTAATCTTAATCCCCCTCCAAGCAGTGCTAGCTGTGAATCTGAAAACACAGTTGATCTTAACTCAGAATTGCACAGTGAAGACAATGATGATCAATACATGACAAATGATGAGGACGAGGATGACAACGAAATGTATTTCAATAACAAAAATGGACAAAATTCACATTCAGTAGTTTATAGTGAAGATTCGGGCAATAATACCATAATTGATTCAGTGAATGCGAGCTCCCAAACCCAAACGACCAGCCAATATGAAGATGAAGAAAAAATCAATTATGCTCATGGCATCATTGATGAGGATGAAGAATATTATCTAAGTGAAATGGAGGAGCAAAGAAATATAGATGATGAAGAATATAGACAATTTTTAGAACAGCTAGATACTGAATTTGGCGAAGAAGATACTGAGTTTGATATCAGCAATGATATTGTGTTTGAATATGGAATGGAACATACTAGTAAGAACACTCCCCCTAAACCATTCAAAGTCAAGTATAATGATAAAATTGAGTTCCATTTACAATACGTATTTGATAAAAATAATAAAGAGTATTTAGATCCAGATGATGAAGATACTTTCGAGCCTAGTATGGTAGCTGAATATGCACCTGAAATTTTCAACTACATGTGTAAGTTGGAAAGAAAGCTTCGTCCCAATGCCAATTATATGTTGCACCAACAGCAGATAAAGTGGTACATGAGAGCTAACCTTATTGATTGGTTAGTTCAAGTCCACTTCCGTTTTAGATTGTTCCCAGAAACCCTCTATTTAGCTGTCAACTATATTGATCGTTTTTTAAGTAAAAAGAACGTTTCACCAAGCAAGCTTCAGCTAGTAGGTCTTCTGGCTTTATTTATTGCCGCAAAATATGAGGAGATAAACTGTCCTTCTTTACACGATATCTGTGCTATTGCAAATAATCAATTTCCAGAAGAAGAAATTCTTACTGCTGAGAAATTTATGATAGATGCCCTTGAATTTGATCTTGGTTGGCCAGGCCCAATGTGCTTTTTGAGAAGAACGAGCAAAGCAGACGATTATGATCACGAGACACGTACTTTAGCGAAGTATCTTTTGGAATCCACAATAATGGAATACAAACTCTTGGCTGCTTTGCCAAGTTGGTTGGCTGCTGCCTCTCATTTTTTGGCCAGATCGTTGTTAAACAAGGGCGAATGGACACCTGCACATATTTATTACTCGGGCTATACTGTCGAGCAGTTGATTCCAGTAGCCGCGTATATTTTGCAAAGTTGCAGAGATGCCAAAAGACATCATAGTGCTGTGTTTAATAAATATTCGACTTCAACGTTCAGACGCGTTGCTACTTATGTGCAGAACTGGTTTGATGAGCAAATCGAGGGACTGCAAAGCCAGGAATCATAATTTGATTTATTTGTAGGCTATTGTTCTTTTCGCATGTGCTAGCAAACCAAAAACTGGTCGAGTCTTATTCTTTCAGTCTCTGTTTCTTTCTTCTCCTAATATTTCCCAAATTTTTGCTATATTTATTCGTTAACTCTGGAAGTTATGATAGCAACACACCAACTCCATCCACAAACTGTTTCCATCCACCATTAAGTCTTTTCTTTTCCGTTCATTTTAATCTAGATAGTATTGCTTTCCTAGGTTTCCTCGAGATGCATCCGTATAATAATTTACACTTTTTCAATATTAATATTTCACATTCAAAGCTGTTTTTTTTGCCTTTTTCTTAGGAAGCACTACATACAGAAAATAAAAATATGTGTTTATATATATATATATATATACTGTCCTTCCTTTGAGTTTGTAGACATCTTTAGGAGAAAGCGAATGGTGTTTAGCCCGTTTCTCAAGATGGTTGTTGGATTTGAGAAAGAGAAGAAGGTACAGAATGTTGGCTACGCTTATTTTTTATCACGTGATCTACACGTCGAAATGTTCATTTCATACTATCTCATGCTCCGATCTAAAAATGATAGATTTACACCTGGTAGTAAAAATGTACTGATGTCTGGTGTCTGGGTTTTTCCGTGTTTTGATTATCCGATGTTTCAGCTGGATAGTGAATAAATAGTAAAACTTCGTGTTGGCCCAATGAAAAGTTGAGAGATTCAAATTCATCTAGTTATGTGCTCCGTGAAAGACTTTTTTTTGCGGCTCTCTACATTTTATTTGATTTCAATGAAATCTTTAGGGACAAAAAAAATTTTTTTTTTCTCTTGGTAACACTAAGAGCGATAGATAGACACTAACAAAGTAAAATTTTTTTAAGAAGAAAAAAAAGCAGCCAATGAAATCATTAGAACCAACAATAAGAGAGAAAAAAAAACTAGCTGAAAACACCATTGGTACAACTGCCCTAAACACAGACAGACATAGCTTATACTGAAGACAGAATCCACAGGATACAGGCCAAACACAACAGTCGAGTCTAATAGTAGTATAAGCACATAATCCGCAATGTTTCGTCCTTCTTTAAGATCCACAACACGTTTCTTCCACACAACTGGCAAGGCTTTGAAATTTGACTTGCACACCGAACAGGAAATCCGCGAAACCATCAATAGTTTGCCTGCTGTCAACAAGCTCTATCAAAACACAGATGGTACCCCAAGAACCCCATCAGAGGACGAATTGAAGTTATTGAGCAAGTTGACCAAATTGGGCGCTGGCAGAAAGCTTTCTATCGTGGAATCTTTGACCTTGAAAAAAGAATACGAATCGTTATACCTCGATAACCAACAAGACTTGGAAAATTTGATACCATCTTATGAAAATGGTGCCTCCAGTAAGATCATAGACAAAATTCCATATGAAGACGCTGCTACAGGAACTATAAAATGGAAAGTTGTCAGAGAAAATCAAAAAGAAGGTTGGGAAAAATTAATGTATTACGGTTTTGTTCCTTCAGTATTTTTATGTTTAGCCGTCATGTTATTCAAACCAGAAGATGGTATCCAAGATTGGGCTGAAAAGGAATTGAGATTAAGAGCTCAGGAAAAATATGAAGGCTCTACTGAAAAAGCAATTGCTTCCTTAAAGGATGAGGGTAAGACAGATGCCGAAAAGAAGAAAAGAGATGAAATAATCGTTGAAAGAATTTTGAGCGGTGAATATGATAGATTAGCTGGTTTAAAGTTAAACACTCCAAAATTACCTATTATTGACTCTGAATAAATTTACAAAAAAAAATTCTTTTCATTGGCATTTGAATGATAAGATCAAGGTAAACCCTTCTATTTTTCTGTCCATGAACGTTTAATTTTGGCGAGTTGTTTATTAGAATTTGCAAGCTCCTAAACTTGAAATGCAGTAATTGGCCAACTCCGAGAAGAGATTCGATGCAAAAGTTTCTCTTTTTTTTAACCTATCTGTGATTGGCATATAAGATCTTACATTGGTTGAACTATGGTGGGCTCAAGTATACTGTTACTTCATAATATGGATAATTGATAATCATGACAAAATCAAAGATTTTACAATGCAAAATAAAATAAAGATGGTGTGATAGACCAACTGTTTTTCACTTGGTTTTACTTGCTAAACATAATTTCAAATCTTCCAATAATGTGGTACATTAGATTCGATATATTTATTTTTGAGATGAAATGAACACCGTATAAGCTATGACACAACACAAGACATCTACAGACAACATCAAACAAACAAACAAACAAACAAACAAACAAACAAACAAACGAAAAATAAAAAAGGAAAAAAAAAGAGAAAAAGAAAAACTAAAATAAAATGCAAGGAGAAGTCAACTACTTTCCAGAATTATTCGAGATATTTAGATAAGCTTCGGATAACATTTTTCATACAATATAATAAACTTTCATTTCATATATAATACCTTCTTGAGGTTCTAGGATTTGTAAAACTTCTAACCCAATAAAGTAACTGAGTAATTATATCAATGAAAAAATGGTGGTTTTCATTGATCTTTATTGTGTTGCTTTTTTTCTAACGGCATCTATAAAGTTCTCAACGCCTTCTCCTCTATATTCAAGCTGAAATATCTCCGAAATCGAGCCCGTTGCACCTTGATTTAATAGGATACTTAATTTTCGCTCAGAACTTTTAAAATATGCACTTGCTAAAACTTTCTTCAAAAGCTGTTTCTTGTCTTCGATAGACAGATACTTATATTCTTCACTGTAATCGGATAAGTATATTTGAAGCAAGTCGTCTAATTTTTCGTCAGATAAATTTTTGTCAACGTATTCTGTAACCATAGTATTACTAAAAACGTCTTCTATGCTAATAATTTGCTTCTTTGTGTCTGCAGAAGGTAAAGAGATCTCACTGTATGATAAATGACATAGAATTTCATTTGTTTGAAATTAAAAAGATTAGCTGGTTAATAAATGTTAGAAGCACAAGAATCGAGAAAAAACAATACAAAAACATATTTTATCAAGTATTGATTATACTTACTTGTTTGATTCCGTCGAAGTTCCTGTCATCTCAACATCTTCACTGTCTTCCTGAGCTGCTTTTTGCTTTGCTTCAGTTGTTTTCTTTTGTTTTGCCTCCTCATCATCATCTTCTTCTTCCTCCTCTTCATCTTTTTCTGTTATTAAACTATTGATTTTTTCACATATTTCTTTATCTTTTCTGCTCAATTCGGCCAAATCGTCTTCGTTATCATTTTTTTCTTGCATCCAGAAGAAAACTTTTTCCCCACTAGAGAAACATAAGGCAAAGACTCTACCTGTTTTACACGACTTCACATGGGCCCAGCTTACATCTCCAGGGATAAGCATCAACTCGTCAATTGCGTAATCGGAAACATCAGCATTTGCAATGTTCTCTTTAGGTGTCCATACAAGATTATGAAACACCATATCTTCATCATTTGTTTTGGTGACTTCGACCTCACCTTTGAGTGGGCGTGGTACACATGACTTTGTTTCAGCGTTAAAACTTACTAAGCCTGCTTTGAATTTCAACACAGTTGTCGACATCCTATCTATAATTAATCACCTGCTCTTGGACAAGAAGAAAAATATGCAAATGAAAGAGCAAAAAAAGAAGGGAAAGTTGAAAGAGTAAAGGTATTAGGGGGATCTCGAACTTTGTATTTTTATATAGTGAGCACTATCTAGTTAGTCAGTTCAGTGAATTTATAGAATCAGTATGTTTGACTTGAACTCCACTATGTAAATACCAGTGTTTGATGATCTCGATAAAAGGAAAACTCACTATGGAAGATTTGAATTTTTGTTTTATTTTTTTTTCTTTGCCACCAAATCCCTAAAATCATGTTGAAATCGAGCTCTGCAATCGAGCCCCGGTGGTTTTTTCTTGACATCTTCCCCAGTGAAAGATATTGAAAAATTCCATTTATGGATAGAATATACACAATACAAAACAGCTTAAAGTATGATAAAAAAAGCTTTTTCATACTGAACATTAGACACTTTTGTTATAGATAGATAATCATCAAACGGCTCCTCAATTAAATCTCACTAATATGTTGCAAAGATCGTTGTTTTCCAAGAGAGCTATTGCATTGAGGAATGTGTTTCCTTCCAAACAGCTTTTACCGATGTTGCCTTCTCTGAATATACATTTCCAAAGAGCATTGAATTTCGCAAACCGCAGATCAACACCTGTTATTTATGTACAGCTGGGTTTTACGAGAAGTTTCCATGAATCTTCTGCTAAATACCAAAAAAAAGAGCTTACTGATGAGGAAATCCAGGTTGAGCAAATGACAAGAAAAATCATAGCTAATCCAATTGTTTTTGACAAATATTTAACATTGAAAATCAAATTGTTTGAGCACGGTTTTCTTTTCACAAAGGGCCGTTCTTTAGGCTCGTTTTTTTCTCTCCAGGCAATCAAAAAGACTTTTGATTCTATAAAATACTTGATGAGCGGAGATTTGAAAAGTGACATAGCAGATTTTTACTATATATTGAGAGAAGAAAGGTTGGTCAAAGAGGACGACGACTTAAAGGTGATTGCAACTGCATTGTACAGGGATGACATAGATGAGTTAGTGAGACAATTAAAGTCTAATGAATTTGATGCCATCAAAAAGGAAGAATCGGAGAAAAAAAGTACCGATTTGTAAACCTGATTGGTGGGAAAGGCAGGCACTTGAATTTAGAGATATGTATCAGAATATAAACTTTTAACTTAATTCTTTCATTACTGGAACTAATAATACACCATGATTTCGATACATACACCATAAACTAAGACCCAACAAGAATTCCATATAATATTTCTGAAGTTTTCAGTCGCTTCTTATATGTGTTATAGCCTCAAGAGTAACGGAAGCCTTGTATAGTAGTACCTCCAGATAGTTTGGATTCTTGCGATCAAACAACATGTTTGTAGAAATTTTGGAGATCATGTGGAAATGGCTGCCTATTTACAATTTGTGGAAACCCCAGGGTGCTAATGGTTGCTTTGTCATTTTTTTGTATGTATGTGCCTGAAGACTCAGGCAGTGTCCAGAAAACAACGTTGAGGTATCAAAGAAGAAACCTGAGATGTGGATTTAATGATCGGCGACATAAGACTCTACGATGTTCTCTTAAATCCTGCGAGAAACTAAATACATTATTGTTAAAGCAGTTGCTGGGAGTCTACATGTTTCTATGTATTCACAAAAGTAACGCAAGCAACAGGGCCATCATCTTGAGATTCGGCGCAGGATTTACCAGATTTTCTATATTTTCTGGATTTTCCGCATGGGGATCTTCCAGATAGTCGAAGATGTAAATGCAATTAATAATAGAAATTTAAGTAATCGTACATCGTTTGCGTTTTTCTAGGATATGTAGGTACTTGAAGCAGAATGTGCCTTCACAAAGATGTATGTACCAAATTAGACGTTTGATTTTCTTTGTTGTTATCTAGGTGCATTAATTAAAAACCGTAAATGTTTTGTTTTCTTTGGCTTGAAATATACCATCAAGTACATAAATTGATCGACGCTTCTGGGCGAGTACCAAGAATATATACAGTGGTCAGTTAGGAGGAACCGCACAGCTGAAGGTGCGATTTGCCAGGGGTAGGCAGCATTGACCAGTAAAAAACCACTTAGATTTTGTTTACTAAAGCCAGCTCACCCCGTAATGGAAGTCCGTTACTAACTGCACAAATATAAGTTATTCATAGTAAGATATAAAAAAAAAAGTAATAAAAAATAAAAAAGTAAAAGAAAAAAAAAACTAACCAAGAAGAAAAGAATAAAAGATCTTGAGAATAAACAATAGGAAAGTTCATATGTACGCTTGAAACGAAAAGGAGAACCATAATCGATCTATGCGTACACGCGAGATACGCTAGGCTTCGATTTTACATTTTCTAGCGAGCTGATGCCACCAAGATACGTATTTCACTACAAGCTATTAATATACACACCTTATTCAGTGGGAAATTTATTATCATGATAAGTGACTACTAAGAAAGGAAAGTTAGAAAGAGAAAAAAAAACTAGAGATTATGTAGAAGAAATAACAAGAAAAACAGAAAAGGAAAGTGTGCACTCCTGTTCTCTTGCAGGCTTGGTAGAAATTTAGGGTTTTTATCAGAATTACTGCAAATTATTGATACACACATTTTTCTTCTAAAAGAGATCCTGAAATTGTATGGTTGTGATAATCTTCTGTCTAAAAACGCTTATCTTCTGTATTTCCAAGAGAAAGTCAGTTTTTTTCGCGTTCCACGTTGGATTTGCTTGCTATGATTCTATCCGCTATAGGGAAGTTGAAAATGACATGCTTGTAGTCTAAATAACTTCGCTGCCCTAAAACAATCACATTACCAGCTGTTATGGCTTCAGATGGCTCACCAATTTTTCTTTATCTATTGCGAAAGTCAATATGCAATGCTAGGTTCCCGGTCGGGCCTCCGCCAATTTTGCAGATAAACAATCTCTGCTTTCACAATAGTCCCTATAAAAGACGATCAAACTATGGTCTAGATATCATGGTCCAACAAGTTGAGCAATCCAAATATGCAGCTTCTCGTTTCTTTTAAACATGTGCAAAAGAGAACAAAATTAATCGCAAAAAGAGCCAAAATAGGCTGAATTGAAAAATGAAAACTTTCTATTTAGGCTGACTTTGTTTTTACTAGAATTGACCTGTGTACATGTTAATCAGAGAATCGAACTGCATATGTTAGACGCAGTTTATAAACAGCCAGATTTTTAACGCATGATGCAGATTTTTTGATTGATTGCTGTCCAAAGAAAAAGTCTGTCTAAGATACAAAGATATCTCCTTTACTCGGTTACTGCATCTATATGCGAGGCCTTTTGATTGTGAACGTCAAAATCCTGCATGAATAGGTCACAAAGGAAAATCACAAATGTATACCGATAAAGGCAAAATGATTGCAGGTCAACATATAATAAACAGGAAGTTAAAAGTGAGTCACAAAAGCTTAATGATGCTACATTAACTACAAGCCAGATTGTACGGAACCTTTTTCAGAGCAATCAGAAAATAGTAACAAACAAGATAATTCTGTTCTGCCGTTTCTAGTATACCAAGTTTCTTCATTCTTTAATAAAATATTAAAAAAAAAAAAAAAAAAAAAAAGAAGGAGCAAGCAAGACCAAAAGAGGATTCGTAAGTTAGCTCCGTCCCATATATTCTAAAAACCCCAAAATCTTCAACACGTCCATTTTTAAGGATTCTATTCGTTTTTGTAAGTGCGAGTAGTTTCTAGTGACAGATTTTTGGGTGCACAAAAAAGATTTTCTGAAAGCAGTTACATTTCCACAGTTTCACCATCTACAAGCACTTGGTTTCAGAGAAAAAATCAATTAGAAGCGAATTATAGAATAATTTAACCAAAATAAAAAAAAAAGAATTAAACATTTTTATAAGAAAAAAAACAGAAGAGAAAAAGATTCTTAACATATTGTAGATTCAGAACGCACCTCCTGCAAAATTAGGCGGAGGAAAAAAAACTCAAAAAAAAAAATATAATATACCAAACAAAAACAGAGTTTTTCACAATGCAACAAGAAATGAAAACCAAAAAAAACCAAAAATCAGCTAATAAAGATAATGTGAAAAAGACTGTAATTTTCTTTGGTTTCTGCTAGGGCCATTTAATTGTTTCTGCTGTTCAAACATATATTGTTGGTGACGCATATGTTGATCTTGCAAAGCAGGAGGGTGAAAACCTGCATGAAAATGTAAGTTCATACGCGTATCTGTCGGCGAAGCTGCTGATGTAACTGGCCGCATTACCTCAGGACTTGATTGCATTGGGGGAAACCCATTGTGAGAGAAGGATTGTGCTCGCTGGTTATAACCTATCATAGCAGTCAGGGATCTTCTTGAAAAAGATGCAGAAGGGTGTTGGAAGTATGGAGATCCTGAATTGAAACTGCTTCTAGACGACTCCATTAAAGGGGCTGTGAGCGGTCCAGGAGATATATGTGTATTCTGGTTGCTATTATACAAAGATGACAAAGAAGGGACTCTTTGCTTTTCTCCAGATGGCTGGGTGAGAAATATCTGTGGTTGTCTGTAATTGACCTCACGTTGAATGTTATTTTGTGTAAGCAAGATCCTTCTGTTGTTGCCCATTAAGTTAGTGTTCGGTTCGTAATAAGGAGCAGACTCAAATGATGGCGATTGTTTTATGAACATTCCTGGCTTTTTCGGTGACAACTTGAGAAATTGAGAATGATATTCCTCATATGGGTTCGGATAATAGGTGTCGGAAGATATTGGAGAGGAAATAGAAGGTGGTATCGCATAACCGTTATTGATGTACATGTGACTACCTGCTGAAGTTTTACAACCACCCTGTTTTGTATTAATCATTTGTGACGCGATTGGTGGAGAAATGCCAGGCAAGTAAGGCTTTGAGACTTTTAAACATGGTTTGCTCTCATCAAACTTCATCTTCTTATTAGGAGAGTACAGATCTTGGTTCTTCAATTCAAAGCTGTAACTTCTTTTCTTTTCTTTGTCCAGTTGAGCAGCTTGAGTGTCAATTTTCAATTTTCTTTGTCTCACCTTTGCACCATATTTGTATAAAAATCTAGTCAAATCTGTAGACGATATAGCACCAGGAAATTTCTTCGGGTTGAAGACAGAAAACTTATCGCTTATCACTTCATGTTTGAAGCTGATTTGATAGTTTTTGAATTCATATAACTTAAATAGTAGTTTGAAGCTACCAACTTTTCTGATAGAGATATTTCCAAAGACAAAACAAATGGAGTGCTCAATTTTTTTATCTTTGGATTTTACGTAACGTCCACAGCTGTAAGTAGTAGTTTCATTTGCTGTTGGTAATTTGATAATCATCCCACTTGAAGCTTTAGAACCAGCTAAAATATCTTCATTAGCAAGTTCAATTGATCTTTTATTATCTCTATCATTGATTTCAGCATCTTCTGGAATTACATCAACTGTTACGAAAAAACTAGAATAATGAGCGGCATTGGGTATCTTCTGTTTGTTTCTAAGTAAGTCTAATACTTTCTTGTTACCTTCAGTTTGGCCTTCACATTTCAGTTGGGTAGCATGCTCATTATTTTCTGTGTCAACCAGTTCATCATCAAAGACAAGTTTCAACACAGGTGGTGGGAAGATTGGGCGATGCTCTGATAGTGGTTGTTGATAACTGGCATTCGTAGAGTTCTGAGTTGGAGGGCATACTTTGCAGAACTCAGGCTGTTGAATAATACTAATTTGGTACGGGCATTTAGGAGCTTTCTTCAATGGTTCACCATGAGTTTTCATCAGATCATTAGCTTTGTCACCCAAGATGAACGCAAGGCTAGACTTAGACATTTTTATTTCTCGCTTCAATGTATTTGATAATCACAAATCCGGAATAAGAAGCAGGGATGCGAGGATACTAGTTTGATCGTTTTAATTCTTTATACTTGTTTTTTTTTTTAATATAAAAATCGGATTTGCTTAGAGAAAAAATAAAATTACAAAAAAGGGAGGAAAAAAAAATTATAAAATAATTAGAGTATTCGAAACATGATTCATGAAGATGGGAAAACTGAATATATATATATATATATATTTGTGTATTATTTTGAGTCCTGCTCTGAGGTAAGATTTCAATACATCTTCAACATAAATAAAGTTTTCTTGCTGCTTTTTTGTGCGAGTATGTTCTTGAGTAGATAAACTTTATAATTTATAAGCCTAAAAAATTCTACACATTTTAAAGTTTCTAAAAAAGGCAATGCGCATGAGTAATCACAAACTTAAATAATGATCAGCATGCACATCGTATGATCGCCATCAAAATATTTATAATTGTATATACAATAATCTTGGGTCTTACTAAAGTGTGCGTTAAAATCAGTCGGAACAGAAGAAAGAGGTCAGTCCCCTTCTCTTTTTTATAAATGCTAGTTTAATTTTGCGGCGTAATGCGTCATATTCACCTTCTGAGCTATTTTCTTCAAATTTTGGATATTTTTTTTCTGGTGGTCTATTAGATTTTTGAGCCTTTTCATTCCTCAAAAAAAAGGTTGCGTTTGTACCGCGCTATTCAAAATCAAAACAGGTATTAGTGATTTCCTTTAATAATCATTTCAATATGATCCACAACAGTCAAACTTCTTACTCTTTTTAGCTAAGAATAATACCATTTTTCACCCAATAAAACTCAAGGTTCTTGGATACCAAACAAAATGAAAATATCAAGCATTGCATTTGGAGCCAAACTTCATTCAAAGGTTTAAAAGCCTAATATTTATTGGGCACTCAACTAAACCTACAACTGCCATGTTCACAACATTTCTTTGCCCTGTTTCTAACTTTGTTGCAGTCCTCTAAATTTGCAAAACTTTTTTCCGGTATCCTATTCGATGTTTGCAAAAAAAAACACAAAAAAATAAATATGTGCAAATGTACAAATAAGAGAGATTGAATAGCATGATGTTTTGTTCCAAAATGAAACTTTGTTCTGAATATCAGATTCTTTGCCTAATAAAACTTTGTAAGTGAATATTCAGTAAAAGATTTTTTTTTTTTACTTTGACGAAGAAGAGAGCGCACGGAACATTATCTGCAGCGAAATTGACTAACCGTTATGATTCAAACTGTTGGTATTTAACCAGTAACATCAATTTTGCAGTAGCTAGGTCAGTTACTTGAGCCCATACACTAGTTATGCATAGAGAATATTAAACTGCATCTATGTACATAGTATAGAATTTAATCTTGGCGGAAGCAAAGATTTTCGATATATATAGAAAATAAGTCAAATCAGGATCAAATTTTCTTTTTGGTTATGTATTTTTCATTCTGATCCGACCAATATATTGCTAATTCACACTTGCAATTTCAAACAGCACCAAATTCATCGAAACACATAATTTTCATCATAGACTATATTTATTGATGAATATAGTATATTGCCTCTGAGGTTTTGCAACAAGTACAATCACGGAAAAACAATTGTGATTCTAAAAAACAGCTGCATACATGAGCTACATGAGCTACATGAAAGCCCTACAAGATTTTTTTTGTACACTAAAGACGCAGATGCTGCATCTCTTTAATTTTTCCTCGAGATATGTATATACATCAGATTTTATAATTGAACGATAGATCTGCGAAAGATGCAGTACACGAGCAATGTGTTTTTTAAAAAGAGTCTACAAGAATATCGAAAACAGGGTTGTGAATTAAGATGTAAAAAGTAAGAGTCCTTCCGAGACAACTATTTCCTCTAACACCAATGGTTGCCTTTAGATTTTTTTACCTTCATAATTCTTAAAAGAAACTGGAAATTTCGGCTCTCAGCAAAACATAGGCTTGAACGTTAAAGTAGAAGACATATCATTAATTATAGATTGGGATATTATTACAAAGTAGAAACTAGAAAATATATAGAATGTTCCTTTTTTTTTTTTGCAAATCTTTATTTTTAGGGAGAAAGAAGTAATGGCTTCTGCTGACCCATGGATAAACAGATTATACGTTTTGGTATCGACTTTACGGAATAGGAAAAACCAATATATTCTTCAAAATCAAAAGAGAAACAAAATATCACCAAAGAGGTGAAAAAATTGTATGTGATTGGTAAAAAAACATGGTATAAAGGATATTTGCTATTGATCTCCGTAATGGTGTTTTCAAAATTTATCATCCTATTTAGGAAGGTTTTTGGATTGTAATAGATTATTTCTATTTCGGTTTGAATATTTTTAAAAAAGAAAGATAAATTTAAATCTCTCGCTGATCGGTACTTTAATTTGGTTGCTTTTAGATAGTTGGTACGGTTTAAACTGAATATAGTATGAGCCTTCTTTAACGTAAAATTTAGGTTCTATTTGAAAAGTTGTAAATAAAATTTCAAAAATGTTGACTGTCATTAGACGATGATTTCACTCGTGCAAAACGACATTTGACCTGCTGCACAGCGTCTACATAAATCTGTATACAAACACGCATATACATACAAAAAAAATATAATAAGAATGCAGCAGTCGAAATTTTGCAAGTTATTGACTCAATAGTCAAAATTATAAGATTGGCAATATTCAAAAAACTGTAAATCATAAGATAACATTCGACGATCAAAAAAACCAAATCCAAAAAACCAATTTTAGTGATTTCGGCTATCCGTGTTTTCAAAATCAATATTAGTTTCTATTGTCTGGGACTGTTTGTTGTTGTTTTTCCAATTGAGTACATTTTGCTTAAGTTTTTTTTAATACTTTTCTATAAATGTGAAGAAAAACTATCAAGGCTTTCTGTTTACTTTTTGCCAGAAAACACAATTGGTTGCTCGTCTTTCCTCTTTTGGACAAAGAACCTTAATGTTCTACTTTAATAGATAAAAAACTAAATGTCGTTTACCTAATTCAAAAAAAATGTTTACATCTATGTGCTATTACAAATCCTTACAAAAAAAATAGCAGTTTTACATAGAAACTATGTTTTACCATTTTCTCGATAAATGTAGGAGCGTTTAAAGTATATTCTGTTTGGTTTTAAAAGTCAGGTATTGATGATCTTTCAAAAAGGTTGAAATAGTGCATTTATTGGCCTGTTAACTTTTGCCTATATAAAACTAAATCCAGTCAAAGCGATGCGCGATTAACTTTATCTAGCGTTGACTTTTCTCTTTTTTATTGGTCTTTTTTTTCCAGTCCTTTGAGAGTAACTTACCATTAAGGATTCAATTCAATAATTTTTGGTCCATCCTTAGTTTTGAACATCCGTCACCAATTCGAGCATACTGAATGACCTAAAAAGGTACTTCCAGTTTTCAAAGCAAATTTATTCACCTAATTCCTCTACCTTTAAAAAATTCAGAATTATCAGTTTTAGCATAACTTAGAACCCTTCCTGTTTAGTTATTTCAGTAAAGATCTTTTTCAAGACAAACTGTGGTAAATAGTCAATGCTCGTAACATCATCAAAAAAATAAATGTGCGCTTATTCAAGCTTTATTAGAATCCTGAAAAACAACTTTTTATAGGCAATGCAAAATAGTTAATAACTGAAAAACACTTGGTGATCTTTCTTGGTTACCTCTGGGAATACTCTTAGATATTGGTGTGCCTTGAATTGAGTATATTTGAGATTAGATCAAATTGAAGATTGATGAATTAGAGGGAAAGTCCATAAGATGAAAGAAGACGAACTTGTTTTATTATATTTCCATTTGGAGGAATCTGCAGTCATTTTGCTAGAATCTGGATTTGTATTAGCTGCGAAATGGTCAGCTGAAGCGCTTAATGGTCTTCCGCCATTAACACAAACACAAGAATTAGAACTTAAGTCCTTCAAAGAGAAGAAATTGGTGGAACGTCAGCCCTCACCATTAGAGAGTGAAGAAAGCCTCAAAATCCTTCTTGCGAAAACATATTTTGACAGCAAAGAGTTCGACCGCGCAGCTCATCAATTACAAGGGTGCAAGTCAGCAAGAGCGCTTGTTTTAAGACTTTATTCACAATATATAAGCGGACAAAAGAAGTTGCTGGAGGAGAAAGACGAAATATTAGGGGAAAAAATTGCAAATAATAGTCAGGAAAAAGACATAAATCAAAAAAGGTCTCAGGTAGTGAAAGATATATTATGTTATTTTAAGGATCATTCTGATGAACTTGTTTATGGACGTGAGAAAATATATTGCTCTTTATTGTGGTATTTATTGGGCATAATCTACTTAAATGATAAAGATCTCGCTGGAGCAGAAAAATGTTTATTAAAATCCCTAAAATTGTATCAGTATAATTGGGAATGTTGGAATGACTTAATACATTGCTGCGGTACATTTGATCACGCGAATATTTTGATTAATAGAGTCTCAAAAATGAGTTTCTTCGATCCAAACTTTGATTTGAAGGATTCCAAAAAGAAAAGAGGTGCCAACAACAATCAACTAGAAGTGATCAATGAAGATTTCATTAATTCAAAATACAAAAATATAATGTTTCGAATATTTAACATAGTTATATTTCAAGAATTTTTTCAGCAGCATGGTGCAATGTTCAGCGAACTCGAAGAATTAATAGATTTGTTACCAAACTTCATATTTTTGAAGACTAAAAAGGCTTTGATATTATATCTGACATTGAATTATCCCCTTGCAGAGAGTATATTTGATGAGATACTAGTAGTTGATCCATATAATCTAGATCATATGGATATATATTCTAATATTCTATATGTCATGGAGAATAAGCCAAAGCTATCTTTTTTGGCTCAGTTTTCCAACTCAATTGATAAGTTTAGACCTGAAACTTGCTGTATTATCGCAAATTATTATTCCATCAAATATGAGCATGAAAAAGCAATTATGTATTATAGAAGAGCACTAACATTGAATAAGAATTGTTTGAGTGCATGGACACTAATGGGTCACGAGTTTGTGGAATTAAAGAATTCACATGCTGCTATTGAAAGTTATAGAAGAGCTGTAGATATAAATCAGAAAGATTTTAGGGCATGGTACGGTTTAGGACAGGCATATGAGGTACTAGGGATGTTTTTGTACTCATTATATTATTACCAAAAGGCTTGTGAATTGAAACCTTTAGATAAAAGAATGTGGAGTGCCATAGGGAATTGCTATGAAAAGCTATCGAAATTGAAAGAAAGCATTAGGGCTTACCAAAAAATACTAACTATTAGTAGTGAAGATAATTATTTTGTTTATTACAAGTTGGGTAAATTGTTTGAACTGTTGAAAGATTTTGAAAAGGCCGAGTTTTATATGGAGCTTTGTTTACAGGAAGAAGGATCTACAAACTTAGTTACTGATGAAACAACAAAGGCAAGACTCTGGCTAGCCAAGAGAGAATTTCACAAGGGAAAATATAAGGTAGCGTACGAATATGCTATAGATTTCAACAATGGTACTGGTCAGGAAATTGAAGAAGCAAGATCAATTGTAAGAGATTGTCGACGCCGGATATAGATATCAAGAGTATAGAAGTTTACCAATATCTCAGCTCCTTTTTTTTTGTTTTTTGATTGTCAATAATATGAAGCTATTTATTCATGTCAAATCAGCATTCAATAGTAGATTATGGTATTTTGTAAGAATGAATGCGTTTCTTAATTTGATTCTTAATCACGTGATTTGAGACATTGTCTACACTTCCAAGGTAAATATGACAATATTAGATTTTAAATTTTATATATACATATAAGGTCAACTAATTGGTCTTTTCTGTTATTGGTTTGGATTCGGAAATTTTACTTTGGATACCTCTTTCACCGTAAAAAATGTAATGACATGTTTGGGAGTAATTATCACCTTGTTCAACTCTATATTTTATAATACGAGATAATTGATAACCAGCAACACCGCCCAAAAAGAAATTGACTGAAGCTAAAAGGATGTTTCGTGGTTTAATTATCATAGACCATCTTGTCCATATACAGCCCGTGGCAAAAAGGGCAATCTGCTGTGTTCCAGATAATGTCTCCACGGGTCTTTGGATATCACTGATACCTGCAAAGACAAGCGACCATTTCAAAACTGGGGCCTATAAAACGAGGGAAAGAGTTAGTAGTCTGAAGTGTTGTTTGAAAAACTGAATATGTAGCCGACATTCTGGCGGGATTAGAGCTAGGAATTTCATAAAAAGTGGTTCTGCGAAGATACCAGACAAGTCTGGCCCCCATCAGGCTAGTTAGTCAACAAGATTCAATAATTAAGCTAGGTTTACATACCCAAAAATGAACTGTTCTTGGACCAGTTTCCGAGTTAACAAAGGCTCTGAAAGCAGCAGACATGTTTCAGATACTCTTTTCTGATATTATTCTTGATATATCCTTTTATGTCTTCCAGTTAGGAGGGTCTGTGAGGTTTCCTGTTTTTGACTAGCATCGTGATATCATAATTTAATCCATGAAATTTCTCCCTACTAAGGCTTTTACTTTTTTTTTTTTTTATCCCTCTTCTTAGGCTTCGTCTCAATTTTGTAATTTTTTTGTCATTTTAGAAATCGCAAATAGTCGATTTTTAGGTCTCCACCCTACCGGAGTGACTTTAATATGGAGAAAGAGGGGAAGGGGTACAGAAAAAAAATGAAAAGTCATATAAGTTTTTCCACAATACAACGTTTTACTCACGGATCTGCCGTATCTGATTGGTTTGATGTCATTCATTTTGCGCTTGCTGGGCGGGAAAAAAAAAATTAACAAATATTTTGGGGAAGCCCATCATGGTTAGTTGCGATGTTCTTTTATAGGGTCAGTTGCGATGGGGGTCATTTGATTAGTTGCGATGTCATAAACTATTAATAATGCCGTTCAGCTTCCTCAACAGTCGCATACTATTTTGGCTTACTGCATTCTATATTTGATCTGCATTGTATACTCATAATAAAAAGCCTTCTTTGTTCTTTTACGAATCATATGTCGTTAAGAATTTTTGAAAGTCTTGTAAATACGAAAAAAAAAAAAAGAAAGCACCACTGAGTTAAATGATTCCAGTAGTTTTTAACTTATAATACAAACTTTATTCATGTAACTCACGAGTTGAAGAAAGAATCTAGGCGAAAACATAAATGCATTCTACTCTATCCTCACATCCTTGTCTCGTATCAGAGAGAAGTGTTTATTCAGCTTGTAACTAATTTGTCTAACTCCTCTCTTTTTTTTTTTTTTGTTTTTCTTTTTAATTAGATAGCAAATACCGTGGCTTGAGCAGGGTATGTCTGCTTGCTCCCCTTGATTCATTTTCGTATCTTTTGTAACAAAATTTTCAATTGTATTATGTAGTTGACCAAATCCCTAAGAGCGGCAATAAACCAAACCAACCAAATAAAGTCAAAAAAAAAAAAAAAAAAAAAAAAAAAAAAAAAAAAAAAAAAAAAAAAAAAAAAAAAAAAAAAAAAAAAAAAGAAATAAAAACTATGCTCTTGATAGCTCGTTTTGCAGAGATAGTAATTATGAGTTGTTTTCCTTATCAAAAAAACGCATGTATTTTACTCTTTATTTACATAAAAATAAAAAATATCCAAAATATGCATGTTGAAAACTTTTAGCCGTATATTGATGAAAAAAATGCCGATTTCATGCAGGTTGAACAACAATCATCCTACGCTCTAGAAAAATGGATAAATGTCTGCTATCGTGGAAAAGAATCCATTCTTTAGGCAAATTGGTTTAATTTTCTAAACTATATATAATGAATAGGAAATAACCCAAATAATTTGTTCTCAGAATCGCTAAGAATACTTTCTTGGTGGCAAAAAGATTTCACTTAGACAGGTGCACTGGTATAATAATAGAATCAAAAAACGAGATGTCTATAGAAAAAAAAAAAGGTGACATTGAGTCACAAATTGAAGTCATCGTTGATGACGTCGAGGAAAAAAAAAGCAAAAAGCTTTTCAGCTATTCGTTTTTTGATTCACTTGGTGAAGGCTTGAAAGCTGAAACAAGAGGTATCGAAAGAGTACCGGAAAATGAAAGAAATTCCCATTATTTCAATTCATTTACTTTATTTCTTAGTCCAAATCTTACTATCTCGGCGCTATCCACCGGATGTCTTGCCACTACAATGTGTGGCTTAGATTTTTGGACAGCTACAATCATTACTATTGTCTTTTCCTTTATTGGAGCATTACCTGTCGGCTTGTTTTCGGTTTTTGGAGCCAGATTTGGTCTTCGTCAACAAATTTTGTCCAGATTCTTAGTTGGGAACTATGCAGCCAGAGTCTTCGCTCTTTTAAATGTCGTAAGTTGTATTGGTTGGAATGCCGTCAATACTATAGCTGCAGTTGAGCTTCTAGTATCAATATCAAAACACGATGGCACACATTTCCCACCAACCATTGGATGTATTATCATCGTGGTGAGTACTTTGGTGTTTTCATTTTTTGGATATGAGGTTGTTCACACATATGAAAGATATTCATGGATACCAAATATCATTGTATTTTTTATTATCATTGCTAGGTTAAAACTTGAAGGTAATTTCTCCGTTGGCACAATGGAGACCGGTAAAACCGAAGCAGGTAACGTTTTAACATATATATCAATTGTTTTCGGTTTCATTGCAGGCTGGACTCCTTCTGCTGCGGATTATTCCGTTTATGTACCAGCAAATACTGCTGCTTGGAAAATTTTTATGAGTACAGTTGGTGGTCTCTTTTTCCCATCAATTATTAGTTTGGTCATTGGGGCAGCCATGGGATGTACTACATTAAACAATCCTCAAATGACACAATATTATAAGGATGAAGCAATTGGAGGGCTAACATATGGTCTTTTAGTTCCTGAGTCTTTGGGAAAATTCGGAAGTTTCTGCTGCGTTCTTTTATTTTTGTCTACGATCGCTACTAACTTGCCAGGGTCTTATTCTTTATCGTTATCTGTTCAGTGTATCTGGTCTCGTTTGGCTGCTTGCCCAAGACTTCTTTGGTGTGTTCTAGGTAATGTTGTTTCTTTGGCAATCTCAATTCCTGCATATTATAGCTTTTCCGCAGCAATGTCTAACTTCTTATCTATTATTGCCTACAATGTTTCCATCTACATTGGAATTTGTTTGAGTGAGCATATGATTTTCCGTAAAAATAGCTTCAAAAATTATAATTTACACTTTGACCAAGATAAAAAAAATTTTACAGATATCCCAATAGGTTATGCAGGCTTTCTAACAATGTGTATCGGTTGGTTATTTGCCGTTATTGGAATGGACCAGACCTGGTTTATTGGTCTCGCTGCCAGAAAAATATCAGAAAATGGTGGTGATATTGGCTGGGAGCTCTGTCTTTCATCTTCCTTTATTGTTTATCTCCTCCTTCGCCCTCTAGAATTAAAATATATTGAGAAAAGTCCAATCTTCAAAACATACGGTTTCTACTAGACATCTACATATGGATGCAATTTCTTTTCAACATATGATCGATTTTCTATTGATGATATTACTATTTTTCATTTTTGCATTTTTCTCTTTTAGTAATTTTTTCTGCATTTCAGTTCTACCTTTATTTTTTATCACCCATCTCTTCGTTTGTTTAACTTGCTCAACTGAGTATTATTATTATTATTTTTATAAACAGCATTAATTACAGCAAATAATTTTCATTTGCATTTTCTTACTATAAAAAGCAGCTTGACATACAAAACAGAACACTTCAATAATACCAAATTTCTATTTTTGATTTAAACAAAGCTTTGAAAATTTTGTATGATCGACTTATTTATACACGCTTTGTAATATGACGCGTCATTTACTGATAGTGTCGTTATTGTTGTATTCTATTTCGTTATTTTGAATCATTCTTTGAGTAAAATGTATCTAAGTAATTCACAAACCAAAATGCTGGCAAAAAAATCAAGAACAGACTATAAAAACAGAGAGTAGCAGGCTAGCACTTTGAAAATAATTAATCAAGGACTATTTGAATCAACTTCATCATAAAAGGTAAAAAAAAAAACACGGGTTTACAACTTTGAATTTTCGTTTAAAATTAAGCTAAAGCACATTTCTTAAGTTTCCCAGTTTTACAATTTCATTTTTCTCTTAAATTAAAACAATTTTCTTAATTTAATCATAAACAACTCGAACGTTTTTAGGTAGATATGCGGGTGATAAAATTTTTTTACTCAATTTATTGAAATAAAATCAATATCAGTAATAGTATAGTCTTTTTTAGATTATACTGGATGAAATGGTGAGCTTGTAAAAAGCAATAAATTTTTTTGAAATCACTCTCTGCATTAGAATGAATTAGCAATTTGAACCTGGTAACAACTATATTTTTTGATTTACGGATTGAAAATACAAACTATCTGCACCTAAATATTCAATCATTAAGATTTAAGTCTTTGTTTGTTCTAGATCCAATCAATATATTTGTCTGATATCTTGCTAATGCCATACCAGATAAATACGGTATAGGTTGTTAAGACAGTCAGAAAGAAAGTAATTTCGCGCTTAACATAAGAATGCAGTACTAAAAAAATTGTGAGAATTATTCTGTTTCTATGCAAGCTGCATTTTAATTTTAGAAAAATTGACCTATAGACATACATCCAGTCCGGCATTTTGGTAAACTCTTTTTTTAGATTGACATCGCCGAGCGGAAAGAGTGAAAAATTGATCTTACATATGATGTTATCCATAGAAAAAAAAATGAGTATTACAATAAATACTCAAAAAGAAAATTGACTGGGAAATAGTTAAAAGCAGATGATCATAGATTAGGTGATGTTTAGGAAACACCTCCAGAACGTTGACAAAAATCTCATTTGGTATCATATTTTTACTAGATTACAGCTAAAAATATAGAACTTCGATTAAAAAGTGTCACTGAGCTTTCCAGATTTTTCTGATTCAAAATTATAACTGTATCTATTCCAAAAAGATTCCATAATTTCTGATTCTTTTTTGAGAAAAAATTTATCCCAATAACAGTGGTTGAAAAACAGTACAACACTCTTAATATCCAACAGGAAAGCCGTTTTGCGTGTCTACTATAATTGGTAATCAATTTTTGAGCATTTTCAGGAGGAGATATGCAGGTATTTGAATACCAAGAGAGCTAATCCTTATTGACAATACTAAAATTTAAAAACAGTGTATTTCTTAATCGTTAATTTTCTTTAAACTGGGGTGAAAACTTCTTAGTGCTTATACAAGAATGTTAACAGGGCTGCTGGTCAGCAACAAGATTGGTGTCTCGAAAGAGCTAAAAAACAACTCCAAAATAAAGAATAATGACGAACCAATACCAAAAAGTAAGCAGAGGAGAACCAGTAAACCGAAAAGAACTAAAACATTTACTGGATGTTGGACTTGTCGTGCCAGGAAGGTTAAATGTGATACAACAAAACCATTTTGCACCAGATGCATGAAAAGTAAGTTAACATGTGAGGGGTACGACATTAAACTTCGATGGTCAAATCCTATAAACTTTGACACTTCTGGTACCCAGATTACGGATGATGAAATAAACTTGAATAATAGCGAGGGTTATTTTCAAAGAAGAAATATCGATTTTGTAAAATATCCGAAATCAATGATTTACGAAACTTATGAAGATATAGACAGCGATTTGACCTTTCTCAACAATAATTCGTTAACTCTAAACACCAAAGACCTGAGTGAAAAGAAGGGCCCTTTCACGGTTTTTATTGGTAATAAAATAACCAAAGGTTTATCAACAGGACTGAGTTACAATAGAAAAACAGGAAAGAACTCCAAGAAGATTAATTCAAGTAATAAATTGCAAGTGCTAAAAGATGAAATGAAGCAGAAACAAGTTTTTCTAACCCCTGGTGAGAATAGCAACATTGACAGTACTAATCCTAATGATCTCAAGAAGAAGAATGTTGAGACCAATGAGATCACGCCTTTAAATCTCCCAGAGAATAGGCCACTATCACCTGCAAGTTCACCAAGGTCAACTACTTTATCTGTAAGTTCACCTTCTTCGTCGACTGTTGCATGCTCTTCCGTGACTTCTTCTCAAAGAAAAACAACCGGGTCAGAAGCTTCCACATCAACTAATGGTTTATCGATTAGCACCTCCAAAAAGCTGGCAAGTAATACACAAATTATAGTTGGAAATCAGCATCCATTACACAAGGATAATCCAAAATATGTATATCCAGTACTTCCAGCTGTAGGAAATTTGGTGAACCCAATCACGAAAAATTTGAACAATACCACTACGACTAGCAATAATATATTACCATTATCATTGGGTGTATCTTCTCCATCATTAAATTCTGCAGTTTCTCCATCTTCAACTATTATTTCGAATGCTACCAGTAATTCCTTGGTTAGAAGTCCCAATCCTATGTCTCTCTCAAACAATCAAAATCATTTTAGTTCTATGATGTCTCCAAATTTGAGTGCTACCAACAAACTACAAAGCTATTCTTCCCCTTTCTCTAACAATGGAAATGGTCCTATGAGTGTCACTACTACACCTCCAATTTTCTCCGCAACACCTTCTTCGATACACAGCAACAATAATCATCCTGAAAAAGTTGGTCTAGCAGCAAATGATCCTACTGCAACATCTTTATTCCTGAAATTGAGCAACGCAAACTCCATTTTGCCCAACCATTCTTCGCAGCATCAGCAACCACCTCCTATTTCCATGGTAATGATGCAAGGATTTTCCAATAACAACGATTATAGTAATACTCAAAATATGAATAATCAAAATGGGAATGGCGAAAGCAACTCTTTTCTGTTTACAGATAATTTTGGTTTTGATTGTTATACTGCCAACTCAAATTCGGCAAATTTGAATAAAACTAATCATGAAGAACCTCATACAAACTCAGCTGCTACAAGAAAAAATAGTACTTCCGCTGAGGCAATCGCATCTTCAAAGCAAGCTGATATTACCGACAGTGTTGAAATTAATAATGCCGAAGCTTTTGCTAATAATGACGAAGATGTTCTTCCATCTTTCAATTTTGGAGTTTATAACAACACACATCAAAGTCAAATGAATAATTCAAATATTTATAAGAACTACGGCAGTAATGCCGAAAATGCTGCCGCGGCGGGAATGGTATTGATGAATTCGAAATCAAACTCAAATATAGTAAGTTCTTCGAACGCTAATGATTCAAATGATGCTGAAGGTGTCGCAAGTTTACTTGGAGAATTGACCCAAAGCAATAACAATGATTATTCATTTGCTACCATTACAAATTATAATAATGAACGTCTCTACACCAACAATACGAACTATAAAACAATCTCCCCTGAATTCCAATCAACCAACCAAAAATTTACATCTCCATCTTCAATAGCTTCGTCTCCTGTTGTCATCGAAAATAAAGCAAGCTTTGATACGCCGTATGAAACATTCGTTTTTTCTAAAAATTTTAATTCTGAGGCCACATGTGAAGAGTTGTTTAGGCAAACTCCTTCAAAGTATTCCATACTTTCTCTGTCATCGCAATCCTTAGAGTCTTCAGTGATTCTATCACCAGTATCTAAGTTTTTAATTTTTCATTTTGTTGAAACGGTTGCAGACTTGCTCACTGTAGTTCCTTCAAATGTGGACCCTAGAATATCTTTAACCAGAAATACCACTAATGTCAATCCATGGAAGTTTCATCAAGACAATGGCTATATACTGTGTGCTATACGTGCAATAGGCTCGCATGCTCTTTTTGGTGTTCTTGGTGATCTGTTTGCTAAAATGGATGTTGTGGATGATTGCATTCTAAATTCCATCCTCTCTTTTTCATCAACACACTTAAGAAATCAATGTATAGTGGCAAGAAAGCAGAAATCGAAAGAAAAGAAACCTAAAAATGCAGCTGCTTTCAATAATGACGAAAAACAAGTCGAAAACAAGGAAGAACAAAATCGTATTGACTATTGGGAGAGTATAGCCTTTCAGAGTAGAAGAAATGCTTTCGAATGTTTTAAAAAAATATTTTTCTCATCAGAGAATAAAAAATCAAAGGTGAATGATAGTTTTTTGATGGCATTAATGGGATTGGTATTTCTCGACACAGTTAATGGATCTATGATTTCATGTAGAAGAATGTTGACGTTCATGGATCATACTTTGCAACTTACGCTAACTAAAGGTCAGTTATTATCCCCAAAAATAACCAAAGAATTCACTTTCTTGAACTACATGAGCAAATCAATGCAAATAACTACCAATTTCAAAACCTTTCATAATTCAAAATTTGAACTTGATTCTGTGGCAAATTATAATGCTTCTTCCGAATTAAAGCTTAGAGGAGAGAATTCTTTGATTAATTTGTTCAAAAACCAGGATGGTTTATTATCATTTTTGAAAACAAAATACGGGACAAAAAATAGAAAAAAGGAATTTCTTTGTGAATTAAAGCATGTCGTTGATTACTATAACTCTGATATCATTTATAATCTTGACAAGTTTATCAAGCATGATGATCCTTTTAATTCTGTTGAACTTGCAGAATCAGTTTTTCTGGACTCATCTTTGAGTACTGATAATTTTGATTTCGAATCATTCAGCACTTTGACAACAACATTTTCAAACCCTCCAAAAATAGCTATACCACATTTTATAGGACATAATCATCATTTAGACTCTGATACTAGTGTCGGAGGCAGAAAGGATCCAGAAAGAAAGCTTAAGTTCACATATGAAGAATATTTTACGGATGAAAATTTGTTCAATGAAAATGGGATTTTTGGACTCCCTAATAGTTTGAAGAATATTTTTGCAAATGTTGTTGAACTTTTCCACGTAAAAATAAATCTTATCAACAAAGTCTATGTTGATATTCAACCTTACAAAGATAGAAATAGATATGTTACTCCACAGGATACTAGAAAATTAAATGATATCACCAAGTTAATATCGGAATATAAAGACTCTGTTCTTTTATTGGAAGCAAAGTTAAATACCTGGGAATTAGAATGGGGTTTGAAGGATCCATTCAATGAATATAATTTCAAAACAAAATTACATGAAAATGTGTACCATCATACTATGTCTTTCAAGTTTGGAATTCTCATTTATTTCTATAGAGCCATTGGATCTCCTCCAAATTCTTCTAGACATATAAGCGATGCTGATATTAACTATTACATCAGCAAGTGCTTAGATCATTTATTCAAAATTTCGTTGGAGGATAGTAATGGAGATAAGTCAAAACTCGATTCATTTGCTGGTAAGCCAGGTAAAACTAAGTCAGATAAGCAATCTACATCCTTTTTAAAATATACGAGGTCATCAAGTTATAGTTTTGATCGATATCAATCAGTTTTACCTTTAATGTGGCAAGTTTTTATTTCTGCTAGTGAGATAGATCCAGATGATTTTCTTTTGCTGTCGAAAATCACAAGGTGGTTTAAAAAGATTTCAGCGTACTGCAATGATTACGCGAAATTATATGCTATTGTAGAGAAAATTTGGAAATTTAAAAGATCTCAGAAGGACCATTTCGATGATTTGGATAAATCCTTGACAGTTGGCTGGTTACAGTTTGTTAGGGAATTCGAGATTGATTTAATGGTTATCTAAAAAAATTATTTTTTTACGCATTTATCTAGAATTTGTGTCATATACTTTTGTAAATAATGTCTTTAAGTCCACTTAATATAACTTAAAAATCTCGAAAAGTAATATTATTAAGTTACCCATTGAGATGATTTTTTTAGATATCGAATTGTTGTTAAATTCCTGTTATAAAAAGAAAGAGGCTTGATGAAAAACTTGAAAATTGTCTATATTAGGTGTAGAACGAATCTTACTGTCGGAAAAAAACCATATGCAACCAGCAAAAATTTGTCAAGTGTGCAGCTATTTACATCGAGGAAACTAAGCAGAATCATCCGTGTTCTTGTGAGTTTTATTGTATAACCTCTCACCTTCAAATATATCAGGTTCAGGCTGTCCTAATAAACCTTGCTGGGGGAGATGTTCTCTTATGTACTGATCCTCGTTATCAACATTAGGATTATCTCCAACTATACGCAAACCTTTTGCTTTTTTGTATTCTGGACTCTGGATTATATTATCAATCAAAATATATTGTAGCGAATTCATCACCAAGGGCGTGACAAAAATCACTATGAAGACCTGTATTCTTGGAAAAGGATCAAATACCGACAAAATAAAATCTGCCAACTTTTCAAATAATGGGATAGTAATCAACAAAATGTAGACAAGTAATTTCATGGAAAACAACCCAAATAAGTAGAGAATTAATTGTTTGAAGTAGTAGGATAATTTAGGAGGAGAACCATATTGCCCAGAATTAATGCCTTCAATACCAGCATATCTTGCAAATTTATAAATGACATACAAAAAACTCCAAAGAATAGGTACGCCTACTGTTGTGTCAAACATTATATTCAAGAAGTACCAGTTACAAGGATTTGAGCTGTTTTGATCCATATTTAGGTAATATGCAATGGTTGAGACACCTTCTATCACTTTGTGGTTTGTAGCTTCGACATTATAGTTGTTTCCCGAAAATATCATGAATGGTCCAACTTCTAGATCCAGTGTCAGCTGCATGTCATCCACGTTAGATGACAGATTCCCTAGAATACTTAATAGTAGGTTCAAAAAATGAATTCCTACTGCACCAACCAATTGTTTAGATACATCAAAAAACCATACTTTCCAAGGTCTTCTGTTTGGATATTCTTTGTATCTTTTGTATATAAGCGACGATAGTGATAATATTCCTAGAACTCCTTGCACTAATAAGGAAAATGGACCAAGAAGCTTGCACTGAGGCTCCGTGTCTCCCATTTCCTTCGAATTTTTGTCAAAATTTAGCAGATTCTTTACTGCTGATTTTCTTGATTTCTAAATAGTTCGCGAATTCAAAAAAAAAGAGAGCAAAGAGTAGCAGCTATTATGTGATCTCAGAGCGACTGCTCAAAAAAAATATTGTATTACACTAATTTGAGAAATTCAGAATGAGTTCAACTCCAGAATCAAACTTCAGTTGCCTTGTGGGAGATTTTTCAGAGCAAATAGATATTCTCAAATAGTTGAATGTACAGTTATCTATCTATCTAGGCTTTGGCAAATATTAGTTTATTAATGCTTTTTAAGACCGAATACATTAAAAAAAAAAACCTTTGAGCGATCATGTGCCAAATGTGCACGTGATGATTACATGTGGATCTTGTTTTTTTCTTTGTTTTCTTTATGAGTAAATGTTTTGATTTACTTTCATCTTAACCATGAATTCCTACTACCACAAGCTTCAGCAAGACTCAAATAATATATGATCAGAGGCAAGTATATTCCAGAAGAGGCTACCCAAAAACGAGTGAAATTTGGTTCTGATAGATTGATCTCAAATAATGACAAGCGAAGTTTTGAGTGAGCTTCGATCAATATATGAAAACATAGATCAAGATGATGTTTTCCAGCTACTAAATTACAAACAAGATTATATTGTAAATGTTGAGGCGCTTATAAAGGAATGTGAAGAAAAACCATTGGAAATGGATAATGCTGATTCAAATCCGCTAGAGTTGTTGAAGGAATTGCGAGATCCACGTTTTATGGACCCCATTACAAAACAGTATCATCAGTATTTTGATAATATCAAGTTCACATATCTTGAGCAAAATGCAAAAGAAAAATTTCTCAAAAATATTGTGAATTCACAATTTATTACTTTGGATCAAGTTGACAAGTTAGAAAAAGAGAGCACTAGTCGTAAAACTGTACTACAAAACAATAAAAAGAAACGTGATGAATTGTTAGAGAAAATTAATGATAAATTGCGCAGCAATTATGCGATATACAAAGATATAAGGCAGCTACAAAATGATTGCAGGCAGTCAGTCGATAAATCATGCGAATTGCTTAGAAGCATAGAAGAGTTGGAAACGGAAAATGTCAAATATTCACAGCAAATAGATAAAGAGGGTGAGGAAGTACTAAAAGTTGTTCATGAATTTGGCGATTTTGAAACGGTGATCAATGTTATTAAAGAAGAATCATTCATAAATGAAAGTGTTTTGTCTAATTTTGATGATTTTGTTTTAATCAACTCTCCAAAAAATTTGACAGCTCTTGTGGATAACAGAAAAAGAACATGCAGCGAATTATCAGAGAAAGTTGAGAATACAGTAAAAAAAGTAAAGCTCAGCCAAGAGCTTCTTCAAGCAAAGACAGAGAAATTCAATGAGCTTATCAGCGAGAACAGTAAGGTAAAACAAAAAATCAATGAGTTACATGAGAAGAACCGTGAAATACTTGAATCAGCGAAGCGGAATAAGAAAGAAAATGAATATGAAAGAAGAAGGCTATTGATGCTATGGCTACATGAATTGGAGAAATTTTTGCTTAAATTTGATAAGTCAATGATGGGATTGGCTGTGGACAGTAGTGAATGGAGTACAACTTACGAATTGGATAAAAATAAAAGAAAGGTCTATAAATTGGTTAGGCATTGCAGCGAAGGCGAGAATACTATCTCATCAAATCAGCTGGTCAATATAGAGAATACTGCCTCCTCAAATGGAGCTGGCCAACTGGAGAAACACCCTTCATTGAATGATGACTTAAATGAATCAGCAAGGTTTAAGACTTTGCAGGAACTTGTTAGTTCTCTATAAATAATATACGCATATGTATCATAGACAAAACATAACGCTGCCAGCTTTCAAAAATCGTAAAATATTTACTTGATATAGACTTAATGTTTAGAGTACCGTGATAAACCAACCAAAATATAATTGCAAGCATACATTAAAGATTATCAAAACGAGTAACCTTAAGCAAAAACCAGCAATAAAAAGGGTAAAGGTTCAATAGTGCATTTATTGCGCGCAAGCATTTTTGTTTTTCAACAGAAATAGTTAACCAAAGGTTAAAAATCGATTCAATATTAACAGCCCTACGTTTCTCTGTTTATTTTGCCTGAAATTGATCTTTCATGTTGAATTTCTTTATTTTCTGGAGGGTTAATCTGTATGCATGCAAGTTGGCGTAGTACTACTTTGGGTGCCCTGCATGAAAATTGCCTAATTGCCGTTCAACATCGCAGGAATGCAAATATTATAGTGTGGGTTCGAATCTACAAAAATGTTAAACGGAACGTATTAGTGGTTATTATTAAGCATCAACTACTAGTAGACGGCAGGAAAGAATGGAAAATCGAACGAAAATTGTTTCGAAATGAAATAGTAACCGCTAACATCCATGAATTTTGCTCATTTCTTAAATTGCGTGGATTGTGCCTTATTCAACATTCGGCAAGCACATATAAAGAAGTAAAACTATTACTTTCCAAAAATTTTCAAAGATATATAATGACAATATAATTATTGTTTAATTTTTGTGCAAAAAAATAAGTTATTTAAATATTCTGAATAAAGAATAAAAATATCGAATAATCCACTTTTTGGCCAACCATACAGTAAAGAGGTGTTGAACCAAACACATCAAAACTATCATTATCATTGGGAATAAACCAAAGCTTCTATTACTATTTTTAAAGTTCAACCTAACTTGATACTGGATATCTTTTTTGAATTCATTAATCCATCTAAAAATTGCCTCAGGGTTACACAAAGAATAATTTCGAAACAAGCTATCCAACAGAAAATCTGTCCAATGAATTTTCAAATCCTTTTTCTCTTATTGGTCTCCCTTTTGAGAATTGATGCTCTTCCTTTGTTCTCGGGGTTTGCCTCCCAAGTTCCATTGTTTTCAGATCAAAAAATCGAAGAAGCAGAACAGAAAGAAAAAAAACCAGACAATGCCTTGATAAGATTCTTCAAAAGAGCAGACTTAAACACAGTTATGAATTATGCAAATCTTGCAAGTACGGGGTTGATGCTTGTCAGTACAGCAGCCTCACTTTCAGATTATTTCAAATCCAAGAAGCAACAGTCTGAAGCAACCAAATCTGCTGCTGCCGCTGAAGTTGCAGCTACTGCAGTCGCTCCACAACCAGAAGTAATTACAGAAACCGCTAGTCCTGTGTACGTAACTGCAACCATTGATCCTGCTTCTGAAACTACCATGGCTACTGTTGTTTACGTTACAGATTTGTCGACAAGCAGTGCAGCAGCTCAACAGGTAGAATATGTGACTGTATCTAAGTGATCACAGTTACTATTTCCATGTTTGTATTATCCTTCAGATATTAGTTGAGTTTCCTGTTAAAAATACCTGGAATTTTGACATTTTGCTAAAACATAAAATTCTTTACTTTTTTCAAATTCCCAATGCTTGGACATTGAGGCCCCCACGTTTCATTCAAGACTTTTAATTCTATCAAATACTGGCAACAAAATTAGTTCAATGTTTTTCTTCCTAAAGCCATAATTTTTTTTACTTATTCTTTTTTATAATATACTTATTTTCAACACATATAGTTATTCATTTTTCCAACAGTAATAACTTTCCTTTTCATTCAATATTAATCTATAATCCACTGAGACTTTAGTTAAGTTAAACAAAAAATAAAATCTTGTTCAGTTGGCCATATGGATCCTTTAACTTATGTTATTATCTTCTGTAGTAGCTTGAATTCTGTAGTCCTATGCTTTCAAAAAAACCAAAAAAAAAAAAAAAAAAAAAGAACAATAATCAAAGAAATTACAATTCAGGTACAAACTGAAGAATTTGTGTGAACTTATAATCAAACAAAAGCTGTTCTGAATACGATTGGTTGAAAAGTAGACTTTCAATTATAGAAGTGCGAGGTTTTAAATCTTAGTTGATATGTCGGAATATGAGAGTAGTGATATTTATGATATAACTATTGAGAATGAAGCAATAGTTTCCCAAATAGATTCCTCATCAGCGCAATTATTGGAATCAATTTCAGCGGTTACCGTTGAAGCTAATCCTACCTCCTTAGTTTTGAACCAGCAAGATATTTCAAAACTTGACGATTACATAAGACATCTAGCTTCGATTGCTAATGAACAAGTGACTGGGAATTCTGGTCTTGTCACTAGTGATTCTGGTAGTATATTGAGCTTCACGAAGGGGTTCTTATTAGGACAATTTTCAGTTATTATAGTTTTAGTGGCATTTATTCGTTTTTTTGTGTTCTCGGAATCTGTTCCTAAAAATAGTCCAGGCGGAAAGAAGAAAAGACTTATAACGAATGATACAATTTTGAATGGGAATGAGTTTGCCATAGCAGCTGTAGCAGCTGCAGCTGCAGCAGCTAGTTCTTCCAAGAAAGGTGCGGGATTATCGATGACTAATGACTCTATGGGAAACTTGAATGATCCAGCTTCGTCCATTTCAGCTTCAACCGGAGTTGCCTCAAGCAACTCCGCAACTACAAGCTCTGCTTCACTTTCTGCTATAAGATCAACTTCGGAAGCAAATGATATAACATTAGTGAATGACGAGGATAATTTGGCAATAGTGAACACTATTAATACAATTTTAGAAAAAACATATTACAATGTGAATACTCACCAAACTGAATCTTTGGATTGGTTCAATGTTCTAGTCGCACAAATAATTACACAATTTAGAACTGAAGCATTATATGAGAACAACATTTTGAATTCGTTGAATGAATTCATGTCATCTGCCAATGAAAATAACAGAATTCCTGACTGGTTGGACACTATTAAGATTAATGAGATCAATATTGGGAATGATTTCCCCATTTTTAGCAATTGTAGAATTACTAAAAATAAACTCGGAAAGCTAGAAGCAAAGATTGACGTAGATCTATCTGATACATTGACTTTGGCAATTGAAACCAAAATATTGATAAATAAACCCAAAATTCTTACAGCAGCTTTGCCTATCAAGTTGTCGATATCCATTGTCAGATTCAGTGGATGCTTGAACATTCTGCTTGACTCGGTTCCTGTGCTGGAGGATACAGTCGAGTTGGATGAATCAAACGGCAAAGCTAGCGATTCTGAAAACACGATTAGAAATAATAACAATAGTGGTTTGGACAAAGAAAACGTTTTTGAAGACCACGCCAACGTTGACGATGAGGTGAAAACCAAAAAAAACAACGAAAATAATAAAGGCCAAGATACAAATAGTTCAAATACAGACCATAGGCCGATAAAGTTCAAAGGTGTTTTGAACTTTGGGTTCAGCTCTGATTACAGATTAGAATTCAAAACAAAGTCTCTCATTGGCTCAAGATCTAAGTTGGAAGACGTACCGAAGATTTCCAGTTTAATAGAGAGTCAACTCAAAAGCTGGTTTGTGGAGAGATGTGTGGAACCTCGTTTCCAGCTGATTCCTTTACCAAATATGTGGCCTCGAAAGAAAAATGTAAGAGCCAACATTTGAATCATATCAAAATTACCTTCAATGTCTATACAATACTCATATATGTTTTCTTTGCATGATGTTGTCTATAAAGTCATTTTCAAAATAGAACTCCAACGCTCTTCTTTAATTGAGGCTATACTTCCAAGTATAATATAGTTAGCGATGCATGATCACATGTGTGAAATATTGTTTCAGCCTACAATGAAAGAGCATGAAAAAAAAAAAAAAACAGCGAATACATAAAAAGAATACCTAAATGATGAAATTTTTAGAGCGCGACGATTCAAAAGAAAAAAATCAAAGATATCAATTATGCAAAATTCATAATCTGAACAGATTTTAGAAGATCTTTCCATATTAAAAATTGTAATTTTGCAACATATCAGTATTGGAGGGACTTTTTTTCTATTTTGAAGCAAGATCGATATATTTCAAGTTCCCCAAAGTTCACCCTGACAAACAGAGAACAATGACAGGCAGCTCAAACTTGAGAAAAAGAAAAGGTGGATCATCAGATAGCGGAGTTAGCAGTAAAACGTCTGCTGCTGCCCATTCGAATGCCCATGAATCAAAGATTCACTCTGAGGTCCAAGGTAAGAGATTACCCGATCCAGAATATAAGTATCAGATTGCTTTATATTTTGTTACCGGTTTAGCTTTTGTTACCAGATTTTACAGCATCAATTATCCAGATGAAGTTGTATTCGATGAGGTGCATTTTGGTAAATTTGCTTCTTATTATTTAGAACGTACTTACTTCTTCGATCTACATCCTCCATTTGCAAAGTTATTGATTGCATTTGTTGGTTGGTTGATTGGCTATGATGGACGTTTCAAATTTGATAACATTGGTGATAGCTACATTGAAAACAGTGTTCCTTATATCGCTTTGAGAGCATTGTCAGCTATTCAGGGGCTGCTCACTGTACCAATTGTGTTTTTGACCTTGAAAGAGTGCAATTTGAAGGTTCTATCTTGCTTACTTGGAGCATTCCTCGTATTATTTGATAATGCCCATGTCGCTGAAACAAGATTGATTTTATTGGATGCAACTTTGAATATCACTGTGGCTTTATCTATTTATTGCTACGTCAAATTTTGCAAGCAACGTAGATCTCCTTTTTCCTTCAACTGGTGGTTTTGGTTATCTCTCACCGGAGTTCTGTTGTCTTTGGTGATCTCCACAAAGTATGTAGGTGTTTTCACCTTTTTGATGATTGGTGCCGCAGTATTGATTGATTTATGGGATATTCTTGACTATAAGAAAGGTCACAGCATAGAATATTTTGCGAAACATTTTTTTGCCAGAGTTTGGAGTTTAATTGTTGTTCCTTTTGTTCTTTATTTGCTGTGGTTTTACATTCATTTCGCAGTTTTAACAAAATCTGGACCTGGTGATCCATTCATGTCTCCTGCCTTCCAAGAAACCCTTGAAGACTCTCCATTAGCAAGAGATGCTAAAAATATTTATTATTATGATTCTTTGACTTTGAAGCACAAAAATACAAATGCGTTTTTGCACTCCGAGAATGCACATTACCCATTAAGATATGAGGATGGAAGAGTTTCCTCTCAAGGACAAATTGTTTCAGCTAAACCAAATGATGAATTTGACTCCAATAACTACTGGCAAATTTTGCCGGTAAAGGATCAGAACTATCCAGCAAACACCGCTATCAAACTTGGTGATGTCTTTAGACTTTATCATCCAGCTACAAAATCTTTCCTTTTAGCTCATGATGTTGCATCACCATTTTATCCAACAAACGAAGAATTTACAACTATCCTGGCAGAAGAAGCAGAAGGAGAAAGATACGAATTCACATTGTTTAAAACAGATTCATATGATGGTAAAAACGGTAGACCAATGCAAACTAGAGGGTCTATTTTCAAATTTTTGCATGTTAAAACTGTAGTGGCAATGTGGACACATAATGACAAGTTTTTACCAGAATGGGGTTCAGAGCTTCAAGAAGTCAATGGTAACAAGAAAATTGCTGAGGACAGCAACTATTGGTATTTCAACACCTTGGTTGGATTAGCAGAAGATGATCCTCGTAGAGTCTATGTCCCTAAGAAAGTTAAGACAATAAACTTTTTCAAAAAATGGTTAGAATTACAAAAGTTGATGTTTTACCATAACAATAAATTATCCAGTGAGCATCCATTTGCCTCTAATCCTGAGAGTTGGCCATTCAGTTTGAGTGGTGTTTCTTTCTGGACAAAGAATGATGATAGAAAACAAATTTATTTCATTGGTAACATCATTGGATATTGGATAGAAGTAGCAATGATTGCTTTATACTTGGGTGTTTTAGCAGCTGATCAACTAACATTAAGAAGAAATTTCCATCCATTAAGTGATCCAGCTAGAGCTAAATTGTATTACACTATTGGATTTTTCTTTGTTGGCTGGTGTGCACATTACTATCCATTTTTCTTAATGGCCAGACAAAAGTTTTTACATCATTATATGCCAGCACACTTGATTGCTGCAGAACTAACGGGTGCCGTTTTCGAAGTTCTCTTTAGTGATAATCGTGGACCTGACTTGTTGACAGCTGAAGAGAAGAAGGAAGCATCAAAGAGAAAAACCACTACAGTGAAATTTGGATACTTTTTGGCCTTCCTTGTTTTAAGTGGTTCTATTGTGTGGTGTTTTATCTTTTTCGCACCTTTAACTTACGGTAATGTAAGTTTGACTGCTGAAGAGGTGATCAAGAGAAAGTGGCTCAGCATCACTTTACACTTTGCCAAATAAACAGCATATACTGGTGGTAAATAAATCAAGTACTCAAGATTATGCTGTGAAGTCCAATAGACTGCCAGGCATAGTGATTCGTTGAGATAGTAAATAGAGTGTTTTAAATAAACAGCCAAAATATATGGAGGTTTTTTTTATATGTTTATTTGTAGAATGTTTGAGACGCACTGAATTTATGTTTAAATAGTAGTTTAGTAGAGCAGAATTGTTGAGCTGTTTGAGGATCAAATCTGCGCAGTGTTAAGTGAAAATTCAAGAGAACATAAGCACAAAAATTGTGGGCTTGCTGCTCATTACAATAGTTTTACAAAACTCTATACTTCACAAGAGGTTATGTGGTATATTCGCAGGTGAAGTTTTTGGAAGATTTTTCGGGATTGCTCTCGTAGTAGAATCCGTAGTCGGGATTCTAGATTGCAAAGTCTACAGAAGATCGACTGGTTGGTGTCTCTTTTCTTGGATTATGTTCAGAAAACTCTGTTTTTACTTATAAACTACGTAATACGAACTATATTCTTTGTATTCTGTGCTGCTGTTGCTGTAGAATCTGACCTCAACCTTAATAGGAGAGATACAAATATTCAATTCCTGAGCTATTATTGCTGTATTAGTGTTTCAGAAGAACAATATATATATGAAGGGCATTTTGCAATTGAAATATTAATAATTGAAATTTCTCAAAGCGTTTATTTCAGAAATTAGCTCATGTTAAGCCCAACCCCTAGACAGCTATATATTTTTCTTGCATAGAGCAAATATTTCTCAAAAAGGAAATAATTATGAACATGAAAAACTTAGAAAAATCTTAATTTCAGAGAAAATAAAAAATTAATATGACATCAATAATGGATATATAAAGAGCTCGATGGCCATGATCAAATTGATTAGAGAATGGTGAGAGTAAGTCTTAGCATAACTAATCTTTCGGTGAGTCAGTCTGAAGAGAAGTACAGCCCCAAGAGCCAGGAATAAATTTCAAAGAGAATTGAATTATTTGATCCTGACTAAATAATAAAAGAATTGCATTTTTTTTCTTTTCTTGTTTGAGAATCATAGCTAGAAACCAAGTGTGAAAAGATATTTTTGAATCCTTGACTCCTAAACAATATATATCGCAGAAAATATCGAACAAAATGTCTAGTTCATCAATGATTTCCAGTACAATGTCCAGCATGTCTAGTATGGTAATGAGCTCCACCACTACATCATCCATTGTTTCCTCTATGAGCTCTTCAACCTCTGCTGCGTCAAGCACATCTTCCTCAATGGATATGAGTGGCATGGACATGAGCGGTATGGATATGAGCGGTATGGACATGAGTAGTATGGACATGAGTGGCATGATGAACATGTATTTCACCACCAAGTTTCATGACTACCCTATAGTGTTCAAGACTTTGAAGGCAAACACACCAGCTGCTGCATTCGGTATATTTTGCGTTTTGTTCTTCTGCACATTCTTTTTGAGAGGAATAAATTTTTTACTATTCTATTTGGAACAAAAAGTATGGAAAACTGAGAGCAGCAATATCAACATTTACATAGAAGATCCTGTACCAGTAGGTGCGTCCTCAGACGAGAAACTCAGCGAACAGGAAACCCCACAACCTTATAAGCAGTGCTGTACACCAAATAACAGTTTCCCAGTAGTTAACACTAATTCGAAAGTGACAAATGCAAAAATTACCTTTGACAAATGTTGCCCTGACAAAAGATCTGTGTTTGTACAGATATTCTGCCTTCCTCTCCGTGAAGTTTACAGAGACGTAATTCGTTTAGTGCTTTACTTTGTTATTGCCATGTTCAGTTACGCTATTATGATTGCTGCAATGAGTTACGTGATTCTTTATTTTTTTGCAATTTGTTTGGGTTATGCATTCGGTGAATTATTCTTCAACAGACTTAGAATCATCTATGGCGTTAACACTTCTACCATAGAGGGTGCGTGTCACATGTAAAATCATACTATATAACTGAAGCTGTCATTTCTTTGCATGAGCAAAAGGGAAGATAAATGAAGTTTGAATCATTGGCATTTCTTATGGTGCTGCCACTGACTTACAAAGGATTTTCTACGTATGTTTCATTGCTCATCAAAAGTAGTATATCAAAACATCATTTTTCTCATTCATCTATAAATTCTTTAGATTTGTTAATACTATATTTTTCCATTAGTCATCATTGTAGGAGTACTTGTAACTGCCAGTGAAATATCGGATTGGTCTTGAAGCTCATCTCATCAAGCCCCTTTTGAATCAAAAAACAAAACAGCATCGAACTAATGTAACCAAAAAAAAAAAAAAAAAAAAAAAAAAAATCAAAAGAACAAAAGCCCTCATTACCAATAGATTTGATTCAATGTACCATTTCCAATTAAAATAAGGGATTCGATAATAGATCGCCGGTCCTAGAGATTGTTTTTCAAGCCCGAGGTTCTTGTCGTCTGAATTTTTAATATAAAAGAATTAAAATGCCAGAAAGAAGAGACGAGTTTATCCAGGCGACAAATAATTCTTCTATTGTGTCAAAGAGGTCTGTGGAAGAACTCTATGGTGATATTCTATACCCACAACAGAGTCTAATTCCTAGCGAGAAATTGTCATATTTCAAATATGTTGTTCCTAAATTCAAAAGAAGATCACCAAATGTTAATCGTGGCTACTTACTAAGACTTCTTATCTTCAAGCACGCTATTCGAAAAATTCTCAATAACAGCAATCAGAATTCAAATAAAAGGTTTTTCATTAACTTAGGCTGTGGTTTTGACCCCGCCGCCTTCGAATACTTGGATTTATCGAAAAAATTTCGGAATGATAACTACAAGAACTTGGTTTTTGTCGATATAGATTATCCAGAATTGATAGATATCAAAGTCCAAATGATTAAGCAGAGCGAAGAACTTTCTAGGATAGTTGGACTAAATGATGACAGTTCGAATAAATCTTTGGATCCTACTATTTACCCGATCGCCACACTGAATTATATTGCTGTGAAATGTGACCTCAACAATAGTAGCTCATTCAAAAAAGTTTTATCTGATTTGAACTTATCTGACAAGAAAAATGATTTGTTGAAGATTTTCATTGCTGAAGTTTCTATAACCTATATGGAACCTGATAAAGCTGATGCAATTATTGAGTTGGCAATTGGTTGTGAAAATAGCCATTTTTTAATATTAGAGCATCTTATAGCGAATAATGATTTCGATGATAAATTCGTCAAAAGAATGCTTTTCCACTTCAATAAAATTAATTCCCCAATTAAAAGTGTTCAAGATAAGTATCTTACAGTGAAAAACCAACAAGAAAGATATAAAAGAATATCAAAGAATGAAGGTTCTTTTGAAATGGTAACCCTCATGAAATTTTGGAATACATATTTGAACAAAGAAATAAAACAAAAGATTGATCAAATTGAGCCATTTGACGAATTTGAAGAGTTTAATCTATTTTGTATGCATTACTATTTTGGACACTACACAAATAGCAATATTGAATTATTTAATGATAAGGATGTGGGATTCGTTAGTACTGAGAATTTCCCTATTGATCACTGCCCCGATATATCGATAAATTTTACAATACAAAAAGATACTGGTTTGGCTCATAGACGTTTTGGCGCATGTACAATTCTTGATGAAAAAAACAGTTCTGTATTATTAAATTCTGGTTTTTCTCAAACAAAGTTGAATTCTTCTGTGTTATTTTCCAACAATGCAGACGAGAAATTAATTTTTAAGGATTCAGAATTTCCAAATGAAAGAATCTGCCATTGCATAACCAAACTTTCTGACAATAGATTCTTAATAACAGGTGGTAGAACAGCCCCTGGAAAGATCTTAAATAGTGCGTGGATCCTAGAAAAGGATACTAAAAATGTCGAATATAGGTGGATACGTCTCGAGAATATGTGTGTTGCAAGATCAAGACATAATGTTTTCACTAGTAGAAAAGGTAATGTTTTTGCTCTCAATGGCGGTGAAAAGGCTGAAAAATTTGATTTCCAAACTAAAAAATGGGAGAAAATTAAAGTTGATGGAATAAGTAATTTGAATTTTAAAAGTGCTGCTTTGACATATGACTCAGATCATAATGTTGGCTATATGTGTGGTGGCATGGCCTCAAACGGTACTCTTAATAATGATTTATACAGGTTGAAATTATCCCAGGATGAAACATGCTTGAGTTTTGAATTTATTGGATCGAGTTTTATCATCGGAAGATATGGTGCAAAATTGATCCTGTATAAAGACAAATTGATTTTGATGGGCGGTGTGTCTGAAGTTTTTATTAATGATAAATCAACAACCATTTTAATAATAAATTTGACAGCTAACAATTTTAATATCGGAAAGTATTTGATAAACGATGCTCAATGGAAAGATTTTCCAATATTAGTATGTGGCGATTTAGCTGTCAATAACAGTACCAATGAACTCTTTTATATTGGTGGAGGTATTGTATGTTTTTCATTTGGTTCATATTGGAATGATATACTTCAAATTACTATTAGGGACACCCAAAAATCTAATGTTGTAAATATGAATTCTGAGGGGGTTGGATCTCTGATTATTTTCAATAATATAATGATCGAGCAAAAACCGTCGTCTGAAGTTAAAAAGTGTGCATCTAAAAAATCCTCTCATGAAAGTCAATTGCCGCCATTAATTTCAATTCAGGATATAAAGAGCCTTTGGGTTGACGAAAAAGTCAGCCGCCTTGACCTGGTTCTTTTACTGTCCAATACTCCATTGACAATCCAGAATCTAAATCTTGGAGAATGTGTTAATAAATGGGGCAATGCTAACTATTGGCTTTCGAAGATTGACAATTATAAAAAGTATAAAATTTTAGAATCAGGAGAAATTACTTGCTTTGGTCCATACATAAATAATTTTTTTTTGACTAAAACCCATGACTCAAAAAGGATTAGAAACACGGGGAAATTCACGTTAAGTTCGCTGTCTTCTGATTTAACTCTACTAGAAGCAGATTTTCCAGAAGTAGCTGAAGATTTTTGTCCTTTATTTGAATCTCATCATGAAATTTTGAAATTCTCATCTGTTAAGACAATAATTCCATTGATGAGTAAAAGATCAAATAAAACGATATTCGCTACTGCACAAATAGTGGGTCTGCGGATTGTTAGATTATACCCTCAAGATCAAGCTCAATATCTAGGAATTTCTAACTCTAGTAACACTTCGAACATTCCTGACATATTTAACAAAAATCAAAAATTGAGTTTTAATACGGACAATAGATTAACACCATATCAAACAATTTTGAATCCCGGTGATGTTTTATTAGTTCCTCCAGAATGGATCATTTCATCAAAAGTGTTGGGAGGAAAAACACCTTCAATAACTATAGACTACATTTTGTAATTAAAGTTATAAATAATTTTTTTAAACTTAATAGAGTAGAAATAGGAAACAGAATTAATAATGATTTTACTTATTTTCATAAATCTATAAATCTTCTTTCTATAGGAATCAGTATACATATATAATACTGTTATCTAAAGAGTTAGAGTAACTTAACGATAGCTTCCTTTGCTTTTTCAATACTTTCATTGGAACCTCTGATAATGATAACGTCATTTGCATCATCAGTGTCTCTTGGAATAAAAATGCTACACTTGGAGTCCTTGGAAATTTTATTTACAGTAGAACCCTTTGAACCGCTGACTTTTCTAAAGCTACTTCTATCAGCAACCTTGATAAAACCAACAGTATTGTAGTTTTTAACTGCTTCCAAAGAATCCTCAATGATTTTTTTGGCTGACGAAGCAGCCTTGGCATCACCAACCAATCTCCATTCAATAACATTGCCTGACAAAGATGATTCAGCTACAGCCTTTGGATCTTCTTCGGTAATAAATGTATACTTCTCGCCGGAAGGAATCTCAGCTTCTTTGATGGAGCTAGAAGTAGCAGAGACATTAGAATCATTGACTAATTTTCTAGCTTGACGAACGTTTTCACCATGCTCAACTTTGACATTCAAATCATTTCTCAACTTTCTGAAAATTTGGCCATTGTTACCAGCTAAAATACCATGATATTCCACAGGAACCTTAACCATATCAGCCCAGTTATCGCTAACTAACTCTAAAATATAAGCTTTAGCATTTTGTATATTTTCTGGCAAACCTTTCACAGTAACAAAGTTTTCTGGATCAGCACCTTGAGCCTTTATTCTTGGAATGTTCAAAGTGATATTAAACTTCTCCTCAATAGAACGTCTGACGGCTCCCATGCTACCAATCAACAAACGGTGTTTTGATTGAGGAACTTCAATATTTTCTGTAACCATCATTTCAGCATTGGAAACAATCTCCTTAACTTGCTTGATAATCAGTTCAACGATCTTTTTATTACCAGTAGAGCTAACAACTGTTGAGTCAGAACCTCTGTCTGGAATAACAAGTAATAATCTGGTGCTTGCATCTTCAGGAACCTTTGCCTTTGTTAATATTGTTCTCAAGTTAGATCCATTTGGTCCGATAATAGCACTATAATGCACAGGGTCCACATCGATTTCCATAGTAATAGTATTAGCTACTTCATCGGCAATGGACTTTATTTCTTTCTCCACTTTCATGATGTTTGTCTTAGAACCAATAATGGTAATACAAGAATGTTCAGAATCATTCTCTTTATCTTCAATATTTACATCAACACCGTGCTCATCCCTAAGGGCAGTAAGATTAGCACCACCTTTACCAATGATTCTTGAGATGGAAGTTCTTGGAACTTCGAAACTAACCTTATGTCCATTATCAATTTCATATTGCAATAATTCTTTCAATTCTTCGTATGCCTTCTTAGCACCCTTAGACGGACCTCTAATGATGAAACTTTCGTTATTTTGTGCATCTAATTCACGGGAAGTTTTGATGTAAACATTGTATTTGGTCTTAAGACGGTTGACATATGAGCCGCTCGAGCCAATAAGACGACGAGCGTATTGGGAAGGAACTTTCAAAGTTAAAGTGGTTTCATCCGCCCATTTGTTACCTAATTCCATGATTTCAATTTTGGCAGCTTCAGCATTACGTTTCAATCCAGTAATCTTAACAGATGTTTTCTCATCAACCGATGGACCGCCATTATTGGTATCAATCTTCACGTCATATTTATCACGAAGAGAATCCACAAATTCACCATTTTTACCAATAAGCTTAGAGAGCTGAGTACTTGGGAATTCCAAAGTTGTAGAATACTTTGAAGCAACTTCGTAGTTTTTAGCTTCCTCAATAAACTGTTCTATTTCAGAAACTGCACGAGAAACATCAGAAGAGGTACCACGAACAGTTATAGAATCAATGGATGGAGTCTTAAGGTCGATGGCTAATGGAAATTCACAAGACTCGATCAAAGATTCAACAAAATTACCCTGGGAAATTTTATCTTGAATTTTTTCAGTAATTTCAGGATCAGATAAAGTTCTACTTTCGAGAGAACTGGCCAACGTACGCAATGCATTCCATTGCTCAGAGATATTTTCAAATTTGGTCTCTAGTTCTTCACTAGTTGGACCAAAATCATCATCCTCATCATCATCAKCAAATAATAAGATGCCGTTATTCTTTGAATCGAATTTATGGAAAGGAATGGCTTGAACATTTAAAGACACTGCTAAGTCCTTAGTAGCTGCGATAGCTTTTTCGACAAAAAGTGGATCAATGTCTGAAAATAACTTTAAGAAAGAAGGGTTATATTTGTTAGTCAAGTCGATAACTTTTTTCTTAATAGCTTTAAATTCAGCTTCGCTTTCCTTGTTATAAGCAAAGTCGATATTGACCATAGAACTTGCATTCAATATTTGTTTGTAAGATGGAGTATGTATTTGAACAGTTGAATCCTTACTGATATCATTTAACACATCATTATATTTGTACATGATGGCCAAGTTTTTAGCGTGTTGCAAATTTTTGCCATGAGCTTTAGCGATATTTAGGGATTCTACCATGAATTTCTCAGATTCAGCTTTAGCAAATTTCAATGCCTGTTCAATGTTGGAAAATTCTCCAACGAATTCAACACTTGTTATTTCATCATCTTCTGGAATATGAATGACAACGTTATACTTATCTTTAATAGTGTTTGCATCAATGAAACGATGAAGTCTTTTTGGGACATTGAAAGATTTCGAGACAATTTTAGAAGGTAGTTTGTCGTCGGCAAGTAAGAGCAGCTTGACTTTATTTCTAACAGTTATGACATCTTCTCTTGGACCAGAAATGCAAAGATCATTAGTTTTTTCATTGAGGAAGATGTCTACATCGGTAGGGATTGGGAAACTAATTGCTTGGACTACAAAAGGGGAGATTTGAGCAGGGATGGCGAGTTTAGTGGACAAATTTTTGGTATGTTCATTGACGATTTTCATGATTTTTTGCTTAGCAATGGTGGCATTTTCAAAATCACCATCGATAGTTACTTTGACTGAGTTTTCGAATAAATCGTCATCATTTTCAGTAGAAGTAGAAGGAATGATATCATGAGAGATGTTAATTTTAACACCAGTTTCTTCGATGATTGGTTTCAAATTTTTACCACCTGAACCAATTACCATAGCTCTTGAATTTTCTGGGATGAAAAATTCCAATTTGATTGGTTTAGTGATCTTGCGAACAATTTCTCTACGGATCTTGTTGATCTCTTTCAATTCACCAGTGATCAAGAAAGTTCTTTTTTTTGTCTTTTCTGAAGAAGTTGATTCAATGGTGCAGTTATAAGTTTTTTTCAAGTTATTAAGAATTGAGGCGAATTCTTGCTTAGACAAGTTGAGCTGATCTTCGAACTTGATTGTGAAAGCTTCTTGGACTGCTTTGGATTGCATTCTGACAGACTTAACCGAGGTTGCAGTTGAGAAGGTGGAAGTAGAGGAGGAGGCAGAAGAAGGGGCAGAAAAGGCAGAGGTTGACATTTTAGGGCCCCAGGAAGGAACGGTGGATGGGACCGAGGAGGAGCCGAGTGCTGGGAACGCTTCATCGTCGTCCAAGCCAGGGGCAGGGGTTGGGGCAGGAGAAGAAGAGACGGCGGATTCTTCAGCAACAGAGGGCTCGTCCGAAGAAACGTTTGGGGAAACAGAGGCTGCGTGGGCAGCGGCCAACATTTGGGCAGCGGAGGATGACATTGCGGACAGTAGGGGACAATCGAAAGGCAGGGATACGGGACAGATAGGTGGCACACTTGGTGGAGTGGATCAGTCGGGGGAGTGGGTAGGAAGCGAACGAGAAAGGGTGCACAGACAGATGCTATAGGGCTTTTTTCAAGGGAAATTGGCGGGCCAAAAACGAGCAGCAGCTATAGGGGGTACGTGGCACAATAGATCAAGTCAAATCAGGGGCAAGTTCTTGCTGATGGTTCTTGCGGAAACACAGGTTGTGGTCAGAAAATATGGGGGAGAGTAGGGATTGGTGGTGTTTGAATATTTGTCAAATATTTCTCAAATGTTGGTGAGGCACGCTTTTTTATGGGGGAGAGCACTGAAAAAAAAAATTACCGTGAAGACTGTGAGAAAAATGCCCATAAAATGCCCCTAATAATTATGAGGTTAACAACACAGTGAACGAAAATGTATGTGGTGGAAAATTTCAGTTGGAAGATTTCAGTGGGAAGATTTCAACTGGAAGAGATTCGGGAAAAAAAAAAAAAAAAGATTTCGAGCCCGGGTAAAGGAAATCAATCCTAAAAGCACTAAATAAAGGTTTTGAGCATTGCTGCGTTATGCTCCCTGATTCGTTATTATCGATGTTTAAAGTTTTGAGCACTGTGTGCAGTTTTGTGCGATGTGTGTGGTTACGCACATTGCTTAAAAGATCGGTTTTGAGCCTGGATGCTTTTTATCCCGTGCAAGTCACGTTTACATTTTTTTTTTTCTTGTGCTCTTCCTCCAATTGTCTCTTTGCTAACGTCTATGATCCTATTGCTGGAAAATTCCATCGATAGAATCTCATAGAAAAGAATGGAATCGGGTGACGCGTCGAATCACAGCAAGAAAAAAAAGCATACACGCGACCCTGTGTATAACATATACATATATATATATAAGGAGAAATATCTGAGTATTCTGGCCTACCAACAAAGTCCCCCCCAGCTATTCTCAAGAACAACTTGTATCCTCAAAAACTTAACCACCCACAGTTGCTCTTTAATATTCAGTTTAATATACAGCTTTGACGCTAGATTCAAACACACAAATCAGGAATCCAGGTCAGACACACACAATTGAGAAAATATCATTACTGGCAGTGTAACTCTAAGATCGAAACTTTTGCACCGCTTTTTGCTTGCACATCCAAATATCGCAGCATTTCCCCGAAGAAAAACTTCTTGACCAATCTCTCTTCGAACGAGCTATACACGTTCAGCAAACAACTAAATAGCAGCTTACACAAAACAGCACATCCCACGCTACACACAAGAACACAAAAATGGTGAAAGACTCTAAATTATACGACTTATTGGGAATCTCGACCAGCGCAGACGACGCAGAGATCAAAAAGGCTTACAGAAAACAAGCCTTGAAGTACCATCCCGACAAGCCTACTGGGGACACAGAAAAGTTCAAGGAAATCTCCGAGGCTTTTGAAATCCTTTCCAACAAGGACAAGCGTGAGATCTACGACACCTATGGGCTCGAAGCTGCCAGACTGGGCTCTGCTCCAATGCCTGAAGGTAACCCATTCGGCGGCGCCGCTGGTGGTGCTGGCATGGGTGGCATGCCTGGTGGTGGTTCGTTCCACTTCTCCTCTAGCGGTGGTTCTCCATTTTCTACAAACGATGCCTTCAACATCTTTGAGCAGTTTGCTCGTGGCGGAAACTTTGACGATTTCGGCATGGGCGGCGGAATGGGTGGCATGGGTGGCATGCACGGTGGTAGTAGCAGAGCTGGTGGCTTCGGTGGTGGTATGGGCGGAATGGGCGGGGCCCACGCTGGTCCAGCTCCAGAACCAGAATCTGTGTCTATTCCTCTTGGCTGCACCTTAGAAGAACTTTACACAGGAAAGACAAAGAAATTAAACATCACAAGAAAGAACCGTTCAGGAATCTCCGAAAAACAATTAATAGAAGTCCCTATAAAGGCAGGTTGGAAAGCTGGTACTAAAATCACTTTCAAAGATAAAGGTGATTGGACACCTAATGGTAGACAGACAATAGTGTTCGTTCTAGAAGAAAAGAAACATCCAAGATTCACAAGAGACGGTAACAACTTGAAAGTCACTGTTCCTGTCTCATTCAAGCAATCATTGCTTGGTTTCCAACAGGACATCCAAACTTTGAGTGGCAGAACCATCAAGATCAACAGATCAACCCCATTGGCTCCAAACATGACCACAACGTATCCAGGCCAAGGTATGCCTATTTCCAAGACCCCGGGCTCGTTTGGTGATTTGATTGTGTCCTTCAAGGTTGACTATCCGCATTACTTGAACGAACAGCAAAAGAAAGCCATTCAAGACAACTTCTGATTTAATTCCTATAAATTTTTAAGACCCTTGTCTTTTGTTGACTTAATTTTTTTTTCTGCCTTAGTTTGAATCTTTCCTTTCGTTTGTTTATTTTTGTATCTACTTTATCACAATGCTTTACCTATCATATAGACATCTTAAATAGTCACATATAATCTTTTTTAACTTTTTTTCCCCATGAAATACTGTTACTTTACAATAAAATAATGGATTTCACCAAATCATCCGTTTATTTATCTACAAGTTTCCTAGTAAGTTTTCTACTTGTATTGTTCTACAATCATTGAAACCGTAATTTCTTCATTCTTATGAAACATGAGAAACCATTTTCAGCACATCGCGAATCATGTTTATCTACCGGCATCCTGCAATTACAAATAATATTGGAATCAGTTATTCTAATACTCTTTAATACACAACTGCCAATTATAATAACAAGAAACTATATTTATATGGATTACCTTTCATAAAAATCAATTTTTCAGTCAAAATAAGTAGACTTTTTTTTTTTTTTTTTTTTTTTTTACTAGAAAAATTTATTTCTTTTAAAGCATCTCATTCGATTTTTTTGATTTATTCAACTCTTTCTCTTTCTTAACTCTTATCTGATAATAATAAATAGTTCCATTTAATAGATTATAGATAACAAAAAGAAAAAATCAGAGAGAGAGAGAAATATAATCCAATATTATTATGACAGAAGTTTCAAAAACCCCTAAAGAAGTTGGTGCTGGCACTGCTAGTATTCCTGTAGAACATCATTGTGCAAACATGGAATGTGGGAAGTTGACAGCTTCTGCTTTGAAATGTCCTGTTTGTTTGAAGCAAGAAATTATGTCTTTTTTTTGTGATCAAGGATGTTTTCGCGATGCTTGGGCGACTCACAAATTTCACCATAATAAACCAGATAACGTCAACTATAATCCATTCCCAGAGTACGCTTTCACAGGTAAAGTAGAACCAGTGTACCCATTGTCAGCTGTTTCTAGAGTTCCAGAAAATATCCAAACACCTGATTATGCCTACAATGGCTCTCCTGCCTCTGAAATTCTCGAAGCCAGATCCTCTATCATCGAGCCTTTGAACGAAAAACAATTAAAAAAATATAAAACTGTTTGCAAATTGGGAAGAGAAGTCCTCGATCTTGCTGCAGCAGCTGTCAAACCAGGTGTGACTACTGAAGAAATTGACAGAATTGTCTTCGAAGAAACCGTGAAAAGAAAAGCATACCCTTCACCATTGAATTACTACAACTTTCCTAAATCCGTTTGCACATCTGTCAATGAAATCATTTGCCATGGTATTCCAGATAAGAGACCTTTGAAAGATGGTGACATTGTAAATATTGACATTTCTCTTTATAAAGATGGATTCCATACAGATTTGAATGAAACATACTATGTAGGTGACAAAGCTAAGTCAGATCCAAAAATTGTGAATCTTGTTGAAACTACCAGAGAATGTTTGCAACTCTGTATTGACATGGTTAAACCAGGCGTTCCATTTAGAGAGTTTGGTAACATCATTGAAAAACACGCAAAGCAAAATGGTTGCTCTGTGGTACGTACTTATTGTGGTCATGGTACTGGTCAATACTTCCATTGCTCTCCAGAAGTGCCCCATTATGCCAGAAATAAAGCTAGTGGTGTTTGTAAGAAAGGCGTGATTTTTACTATTGAACCAATGATTAATTTGGGTACCTGGAGAGATGTGAGATGGCCTGATAACTGGACCGCTGCTACCGCAGACGGTAAATATAGTGCACAATTTGAGCACACTTTGTTAGTAACTGATGATGGTTGCGAAGTTTTAACAGCCAGATTCAAAAAATCCCCTGGTGGCCCAGTTAAGAGAATTACCAAAAACTGAAAATTCTTAGATAAATCAGTTAGTCAAATTAACATAGTTTTCAAAACTATATGTTTTTATTGATGGACGCTACTTTTTGTTATATAGAATAAGAAGTTGCCTTTGGAAGGACCTTCTTCAATTTAATATAGTTCCTATTTAAAAAATCGGACAGCATGTAAATAGGTAAGTCTTGCCAGAAAATTCAGCATAATAAGATCCAATTGAATAGAAATATGTGCTAGAGTGATCTAATCTGATACCAGATTGACAAGCCTAGAAAAGTTGACGAAAATCACTCGAATAAACGCCATATATATTGAATCACAGTTTATACTATACTGATTTCTCATTTTAATTTTAAAATGAGGACGTTTCGATACTGGTTAATGTATTCTTACTTAGCATTGTGAATACTATTTTTCGAAATCTTGAGTCTACTTTGCTGGTTGGAAATTTTAACTTTTATTTCTGAACATTTTTTTCTTAAAACGTATTATCGCTGATCAAAAGTATACATAAAAAATTGAAATATATGTAAAAAAAAATGATTTAAATGAATAAACAATGACTAGTTTAGATACACAATGAATGGTTAATAGAATAAGTATAAGGGAAATTTAAAAAAAAAGCTAGGTAAGTGAAGTAATTCTATTTTATATTGATAAATGGGTTTATTTTGAGACTTTGCGTAAATTAAGATTGAAATTTAGATTGATCATTTCTTAGATTTCTTGGATTTCTTTTCTTCATCGCCTTCAGATTTTCTTTTTTTATCTTTCTTTTCCTTCTTTTCTTTCTTTTCTTTCTTTTCCTTCTTTTCTTTCTTCTCCTTCTTCTCTTTCTTTTCCTTTTTTTCATCCTCTTCATCCTCTCCGACTAACTCTTCCTTTTCTTCCACGTCCTTCTTTACTTCTTCGATTTTTACTGGAGCTTCAGATTTTGGTTCTTCAGAGCTTTCTTGTTGTTGACCGTCATGGTTGACATAATCCTTTTTCCAAGAATCTGGGGTATTTTCGTTGACTCTTCCGAATTTGTCTAATTTTCCTTCTGCTTTTAATTGCTTTTTCTTCATGGCAATTGGACCCAAACCCCACTTTCTTGGGTAGGTATCTCTTTCCATGATACATCTTTTAACTCTTGCGACATTACCGTGATCACAAGTAGCGAGGTCAACACTAGACATCATAGCATAACCAATAGCAATTGCTTCACCCTTAGTAGTGATCATCACAACTTCGTCATGCAATTCAATTCCTTTTTCGTATCTCAATACACCAGGAATCATCAACTTTGCACCGTAACAAACAGAGTTGACGGCAGAATCCTTGACAACAATTCTCTTGTAACCCAATAACAAAGATTCTAAAGGCTGGATAACTCTTCTTAAGTATGATTCATCTTGAGAGTTATCGTACATCCACTGAGCATCAAGAACGTCGTGCAAAGTGACCAAATTATCATTTTCACTAAGAGCACCAGATCTGACTCTTCTCAATTCTTGCATATGACCACCGACACCTAACAACATACCTAAGTGGACACATAAGGTTCTCATATAAGTACCAGCTTCACATGAAGCCCAGAATACACCAAGGTTTCTGTTGGTGTCAAATTCAATTAACTTGGAATCATAGATGGTTCTGACACGCAATTGTCTCTTAACAGCAGAAATCAATGGTGGTCTTTGGAACAAAGCTCCTGTTAAATCTTCCAAAGACTTGGCCAAGGTTTTTTGATCCTTAACGGCGTCGTGCAATCTAACGATACAGACATACTCTTTACCTGCACCCTGTTGAGATTTGACTAATCTTGTGGCTCTGTCGATACAGACAATCAAACAACCAGTGACTTTTGGATCCAAAGTACCGGAATGACCAGTTTTTTCGGAACGCAAGATTCTTTTGACCCAAGCGACAACTTCATGAGAGGATGGGTTGGAAGGTTTATCTAAGTTGATCACACCTGAGGATATGTACAGCTTGATATCTCTCTTTAATGGGGAACAACCTGCTGGTATTGGGGTGTAATGGCCACTTCTGACAAGTAATTGGTCATAGTTTTTCAACAATAACGGCCAGTTAGCAGAATCGTTGGTTGGTGCAATAGATTCTGGTTTAATGATATATTCCTCAGACATTTTTTGTTCAAGTGTTTCTCTTAATTATTCGCGAAAGAATATAGTATCCAAACAGTTGTAGCTTCAAAGAAGTAATTAGAAGAGAAATAAATAAGAGATGAGTGAAATCAGCTTCTTCAAACTAATACTAGAAGATTATTTGTATGAGTGTGAGAAATTTTTTCAAGAATTAGATGAGATTGACAAGAAAAAAAATGAGATGAAAATATCACTAAAAAAATTTTTCAAAAACTCACAAATAAGCATAATTCTGCACCATGAAAAAAAATACGTTTTGAGCACTGGGACATACGATTGTTTCAGTCTTCAGATCTTCAGGTAACAAGTAACAACTCAGACGTGCATTTTGAACATGACTTAGATCTATATCTATGAAAGGATGGACTACATTCGATTATCTCAACATGTAGTCAGAGAGATTCCTTTCCCGAAACTTTTCCCCAGATTAGACAGTTTACTCAATTACCTTATGTTCAAGCACACAAGATGATAGTGGCACTTAAAGAGAAGAGGAACAAAGAGGTATGCGGAGTGAGCAAGTAAAATCTCAAGCCATAGAATGCTTAATATCTGCTGCCTTGGGATCGACAAGAAGCTTCAACATGTCATCATCTCTGCCATAGAATAGTACCTTTCTGGAGCCATGTAAAACAGGTTCTAATTGATGTCTTCTGGGCAACAAATTCTTGAAGACGATAGTTAATTTCTTTGTGCTTTTTCGCAAAATTACCATGTAAAAAATTACTTCAAAGCCCTTGAAGGCCTCGTGAATAATAATATCTTCGATATCATCAATAGGAATGAAAGTTTCTTCATGTTTCACCTTGTTGCAGTTGAAGAAAACCAAGAAGAAAAACAAATGGGAGAGCACTGTAGCGATCATCTTGACAAAGAAATTGTTAGCAATCAATGAGATCAATCCGATCCAGAAAGAGTTTCCACCGTTGCTATTATCCCCATTATTGCTGAGGCTATTTCCGTTAACACCATTACCGTTTGTTTCGCCACTACCTGAGGGAAGTAACGATGAGGGGCTAGAAGTAGAAATCAACTCTATACCCATATTTTTAATCACCGTAATAGATTCTTCTACATCATTTTGCAACACAATGGATGCAAACACATAATTTATTGAGACGAAAACGCAAACATTGACCAAAATCTTGCGGAGATTGTCACCACTTCGCTGTAATGCTGTGACAAGTAGTTGGTAGTCAAATGGCTGATCTGCTGCGGTAGTGAGATAGTCGTGGAAATAGTAGTAATAGACAAACATCAGAAGTATTAGGGCCACCAAGAGCCGCACATGTAGGGGTATTGAGGCTCGTTTTATGATGGTGTATTTCTTGGTATTGTAAACGGTGTTGTTTTGCGGCCACGCTTTCAAGTGGTAATTCTTGGAACCTGCCATTGTTGTAGCTGACAGAGATCACGGAAATTCATGTAAGACAGCCAGGGTTTCGGTGGAAAACAGTGCAATGGTCAAATACGAGGCGGCTTGCAAAGTAGCCGTTGCAAGTATTTCGGGGCCAGGATGATTGCAGAACTATCTGAAAACCTGCTAAATGAGAGTGCAATAAGTGCCAGAAATCGAGAAGAAAAGAGTGACTTTGTGGGCCTGGAAAATTGTAGAAGGACCGCAACTCCAACAAAACACCTGTCAGTAATTAGGTTTATGTCAATTCACACGTCAGGTACCAGTGATCTGTTGCAGGTATATGTTTATACACAAGCTGTCTTGGAAAGCCTCACGGAGAGGGAATAAAGAAACCCAGTGGTGAAGGGGGGACAGACAATATTGATAGATACAGCGGGGCTCGTAGTATAAACATTTACACCCGTACATCTCAAGGTGTAACGGTTTTCTGTATTTGGGTATAGACTGTAGGAGTTCAACGGGTTTCAGGTTTTTGGTGTTTGAGTGTTAATTTGAAGGTTTTTGTATTCAAAGGTTTTAAGGGCTTTGGGTTTTACTTTTGTTAAAGGGTTTTTGGTTTTTAAGTTTAAGGTTTAATAAATGTTTGGGTTTAAGGGGTTTTGAATGTTGTGGTGTCGATGTGTTTGGATTTAGGATTTAAAGGTTTATGGATTTAGAGGATTTTCTTCAAGTGTTTATGGCTGGCCACATAGAAAGGAAAATTTTTAATGGTACTATGGTGTGTGCGAAACCGCTGAAAAAAAAAAAAAGCACTATAATCTGAGCAGATAATAATAATATTGGAAATGTGGATTCAAGAAAGCTTTATAATAACCATACGCACACCGAACAAAAAGATCAGGCAGGCCCAGAAGACATCAAGTATCGAAAGCAGATCAAAAATATCTTAAACGTCATCCACACGGTGCTCAGGAAATTAACAAGTGAAAAAAAATACCCATAGCACACAACTACGTACCCCAAGTACCCACTACAGCCTGCTACAGTCCCAGGTCCAACATAACAGGTCATTTATATGCACGTCTAACCATATATTTTTGCTAGTACCCATCGCTATCGAAGAACCGTGTATTGGTACGTAATATTGGGTCTTTCCCTCCTCCCAGCCACACACTGATAGACAAGTCCTTTGCAAGAGAAGCATCCTTTCTGCGTCCGCGACGCTAGCAACCCCGCAATCCGTCAAAAGTCTTTTCGCCTACGTCCGTCCATGTCATTGTCTCCAAACAGCACTGCTGCTGCTGTTGTTCCTGAGGCGCACCATGGTAGCTCTTCCATCTCGTCTCAGCCCACTGTCCAGGAGCACATCCCTGCTGAATTGCAACGTTCTGACTCAATTTCCAACGATGATTCTTCGCAAGCAAACACTACCACCCTACCACCAGCATCGTCATCCTCCGTGTCTACCTCCAGCACACCGCCTATAAACCCTGCGTCCTCATCTGTCTCCCTCGCAGCTGCTGCAAATACATCCAGCAATTCTCTTCTGTCACCGGGTGCATCCACCAATAGCATCAACGAGTTCTTCAATATATTAAATAAGTCTCAAAACTTGGTACCTAAGGACGTCTCCAATATAACAAAAGATCCTGTCCTAATTGAAGCTTACCAAAAAATCTTATTTTTTAATTCAGATGGCACATATCAGGAAGCAGTGAATTCCTGTCAGAGATGTCGTAAATTGAAAAAAAAATGCACAAAACATAAGCCTAAATGTCTAAACTGTTTCAAGACAAATTACGAATGTATCTACATTGAGCGTTCACAAGATGGAAATTTTGTCAGTACCTTCACCAGTGGGGACAATTACGTCAACTCTTTGGCACCTAACCAATATATTATCAAAGACACAGTATCGCATGTAGGAAGTTTAGGTCAGGTGGGTCAGCAATTGATAGAAAATCATGCAAGGGGAATTATCAGTAAAAATATCCCAATACCTCTGGGTTCTCATACAAAAAGAATCAAGCCAAATAATATTCATAAAACCATTGAAAAACTGAAATTCTCTCCTAGTGTGAGTAGCAAATCATTAGAAGCTAACGATCCTCTACTTTTTAGTTCGCCAAACATAGCACAATTGTATCATGGCATCATAGATCAAGCAAGCAAAATAAGGAAAAGCACAGTCGCAAATGCATCGACACAAGGTACTTCTCAGTTATTATCTAATTCTAATAAGAAGCCGTCATCTTCTCTTCTATCACAAAATAAATCTGCTGGTTCTGATTCGTCTTCATATCAGTACACATCGCTTCTAGCTAGTGCATTTCCTTCTGATATGAATCTTTTTCAGCCGAATCAAATTACTCAGGATCCTAAAAGTATAAATAGTGCTGCTTCCATTCAATCACCCAATAGTTTGCAGCAATCTAACACTAATGGCACCTCAGCGAAATTCCTCGTCTCTTCCAATACAAATAATTCAGCAACCTACGGCTCTAACAATAACCTTATCTCTAGCAAGTCTCCGTCAAAACACAGTGTGTTAGTAAACGGTGGGCATGCTAGGAGTAACTCTACTGATACAAAAAATGGCGCCACAGAAGTTCCTGGTGTTCCTACCGTCACTAGGGATGATAAAAATGTTATCGATGATGATTCAATCGATCCTTCGTTATTTCAGTGAAATTTTTCGCAAAACAATTTGTTTCATTTCTCTCATGTTATTCAATTGAATATTTTCTATTTTACACTAATGGCATAATCAAAACAATCTTCTTGCAATTTGTAAGTTTTCTTTCATATATGAATAGAGATAGAATTCGACTTACACGTTTTTCATCTATTTTTTTGTAAGAATATAGTTGATTCACTCACAGTTGATGCTACTGTCTGATACCTTTCCAGTTAGAAATACATGAAGTTTCTTAAGGAAAAAATCGCAAATTTATTACAATTTTCCTCTTCACAAGAAAAGCGAAGCTAACGCAACTGTTAAATTATTCTTGAATAGATCAATAATAAAAGACGATTTTAGATAATCTTATTATCTACTCTAATTGAAAGATTAAATAACCAGAATCAAATGGTTCTGAATATAAAAAATAAAAGCACCGAACCTGGGACTCGAACCCAGAATCTCCTGATTAGAAGTCAGACGCCCTAACCAATTAGGCTAGCCCGGCTGCTATATTTTCTTGTTTTTTAGGCCGAATAATGAAATATTAGCTTCGCTTAATCATTTGATAGCTTTCCAGGGCTCAGAATATTCCAATGGAGAAATTCCGACGCATTCAGATACACATATAGTCTACGCGTATTACGTCAAGATGTTTGATTGCTCTCCGCAGTTTGATACTTTTTTTCTTTTTTTGTTAAGCGCAAAGAACTAACCTTAAGCTAGTAGTATATCTATCAATCATACTTAATCAATAATATAAATATAACCCGAAATATAATCACTTCAGCTTTTTGAATTTTTTCAAAGATGACGAGTCAACTTTTTAATATGAACTAAGAGATTAGAAATAATCTATATTAATCGAAAAAGATGACAAAGGATTCTAGATGTCTTGATTTATCTGCTTTTGAAAGATATGATCATTTCAAAGTTGTGGAGTTCTCACATAATGTAGTCAATGTGGAAATAAATCGACCAACTCGTGGAAATTGCTTCAGTCGTGAAACCTGGCGCCAGTATAGAGATATTTTTATGGGTTTGAGTAAACTTAGCAATGTAAAGTTGATAATTCTTACAGGAATTGGCAAGAACTTTTGCACAGGCTTGGATTTGAAATTCTTCAACTCATACCTAAAACAATTGAAATCAGCCCAAGGAGTCACACCTGCACAGGTTGAAAAGGAAATAGATTTGTTGGTGAGGGAATTACAAAATTGCGTTTCATCCCCAATGAGAATTGATATTCCAATGTTGGTTGTTTGTCATGGTGCCTGTGTTGGGTTAGCTTTAGATATTGTTGCTTGTTCATCTATCAGATATTGTACAAACGATTGTGTGTTCAAAATACCTGAGATAAAAATGGGATTTGCACCAGATATAGGTGCTCTTCAAAGATTACCGAAAATAGTGAGCAATGTGTCGCTTTTAAACGAATTAGTGTTGACTGGAGATGCGTTTGACGCCAATGTCGCCATAGCAAAACTCGGACTTTTTTCTCGCAAGTTCAAGAATATAGAGTCAGCAGTTAGTCATGTCAGCGATGTTTCCAAAAAAATAGCTAAATATTCAAGACCTGCAATTGAAGGTGTCAAATTCCAAGTTACTGAGACTTTGGAGAATCAAGCTGAAACAGATGCAATGCTAGACAAGATTTCAGCTTTTAACTCTTTCATTTTTTCAAAAATGTGATTAAAATATGTAAATGTGTTTTTTTTTATTATTATTCAGAATTATATTGCAACGGTTTTCGTATATTTGTGTATTTTGCACAACTTTAGCCCCCATGTGTAGAGTAAAAAGTGTAGTTGTTTTATAGTGTTTCTAGCAACTAAATAATAATATTGAAAAGTAATCACTGAAGGATCAAAAGTGATTTAGTTACTTTCAATAGATTAAAGAGAAAATAAATAATGTATTAAGTATATAAAACTCTTTAGTGTAATAATAGTTGAGTAAAATCCTTAGTTTAAAATAAACTAAGTAAATAATAAAATGAGATAATAAAATATTGAAATTAATAGGATTTTGTTTCCTTTATATAGTTCTTCAAATGGACTTTTAAATGTGGTTGTTATAATCGGATATAATGATCCTGTCATTCAATTGTGAATCGTTCGTTATCAAGAATGAATGACTAAGTTATGGTTGGATGACTAAGTTATGGTTAGATGATTCGAGTATTAGCACGTGAATATCATGTGCATCAAATATTCATAATAATTAGCACGTGAATATCATGTGCGATAAATATTCAGAGCGACAAAAAGATAGCTTTTGAACAGTCATGTGACCTAATCCGTTTAAAAAATACCTATCGGTAATTAACTAACTACGATGATTTCGCAGTTTTTACAGTTTATTTGTCAATTACATGTGACATGAACCTCATACGTTATCACGCATATCAAGTCAAAAACATGTGACATTGACTAATTATTTGTATATATGATCACGACGCACGCTTACTGACGCATAAATGAACTCTGTCGTTTCATTAATACTATGTCTGACCTCTAACAATATCATCAAAACCTGTAGATCAAGCTCTCTAGAAGAATTTCTATGAGATTTAGCATAATCTCCCGAGAATGACTAATTATTATATATACATGAATTCGGCTGAAACCAGAGATTGATATTATTTAATTGTAAAATTGTATATATTCGATAAATTTCTCTATTGAACCCAGTTTAAATAAACACTACATTGTGATATTGGAATTTACGTATCGTGAAGAGAAATTGAATTATAATTTAGCGATAGCTTCATACTGTTTGGATTTAGAAGTGATACGTATGTTAGATTTCACAATCATTGGAGAACACAAATACTTACAGAGAGTGTTTTCTAAATATTAAAGAGAACCAATATCAAATTCTGCTTTTAATTAATAGATTGAAAAATATAAGCAGAAACCACATCCTTTTCGAGAAATAGATATATCCATCACAGCTATTCAAATTTTGATAGAATATTATCGAGATATCCTTCAGGACAATCATAAGTATCATTTGAAACACATATCGTGAATAAACTCCCACTGACATTCGCTAAGAATCGACAACAGATAATCCCAAACAGAAGAATTTCACGCTAGCTCTAAAACATCAGAATTTTTTTCAAAATACTGGTAGGTGGCTCACTTTTCAAAAAATAATAATTGTAAATACTGTGAAAACAAAACAATAGAACAAGATGCCAGATCAGTATCGGTACATCGAAGATGAACCAGAGAATAAATACTCAAGAATGATAAATAATCAGAAAATTATAATCTTACCAGAGTTTAAGCTTGAGTCCGGAATAACTTTATACGAGGTTCCAGTGGCATTCAAAACGTGGGGGAAGTTGAACAAAGAAGCAAATAACTGTATTGTAATTTGTCATTCTTTAACAGGAACAGCAAATGCTGCCGAATGGTGGCGAGATCTTTTTGGAGAGGGCAAAGCTTTTGATGCGACAAAGTTCTTTATTGTTTGCCTAAATTCTTTAGGTTCTCCTTATGGAACAGCTTCTCCTATGACGATAGATCCCCTGACATCTAAAATATATGGCCCTGAGTTTCCGTTAACAACAATAAGAGACGATGCTTATTTGCACAAAACAGTATTGGATATTCTAGGAATCAAGCAGATTGCGTTAGTCCTTGGTGGCTCTATGGGTGGTATGTTGGCCTTGGAGTATCTTTGTTGTTTTGGTTATCCATATATTCGTTCTTTTGTAGCATTTGCTACTTCTGTCAGACATTCTGCTTGGTGTATCGCATGGGGTGAGGCACAACGTCAGAGTATATATTCTGATCCTAAATTTCATGGAGGTTACTATAACTTAGAAGATGGTCCGGATGACGGTTTAGCGGCTGCCAGAATGAATGCTTTATTAACATATAGATCCAGAGATTCTTTTGAAAGTCGATTCGCAAGAGATGATCCAAAAAAAGTTACACATATAGATAAATCAAAACTAGATTTAAATGGCATCGAAGATTCAGACAATTTGGCTGACGAGAAAGATATTGGAGCTAAATTAAGAGAGAAGAATTTTAAGGTACACAATGAAGGCAACAAAAATTCACCTATACCTTCTCCTTCTATCTCAAGTAACGGCAAAAAGTTTGAACAATATGGAAACGAAGGGGACAAATTTAAAACTCATCAAAGTTATTTCACAGCGCAGAGTTATTTAAGATATCAAGGTATGAAATTCATCGGAAGGTTTGATCCAAATTGTTATATTTCAATAACAAAAAAACTAGATACCCATGATATTTCAAGAGACAGAGTTGAAATTGACGATAAAGGCAACAAGGTTTCAATAACTGTACAGAAGGAATTGAGCAAAATTTCTCAGCCAGGGTTAGTCTTTGGAGTAACTACTGACGTCTTATTTCCTTTGCATGAGCAGCAGCTTATTGCAGACAATATTCCAAATGCAGAGTTGGAAATAATTGATTCTAATGATGGTCATGACGCATTTTTACTAGAATTTGAGATAATCAACGACAAGATTGTAGAATTTCAAAAGAAATATCTCCCGGACATTTACAACGCACAACCAGTTGATATAAACCAAGACGAAATATTTGAAAAAGCAAATCCTTTATTTACTGAAGACTAACTGTTGATGAAAAATAGACTATATAAATATATATAATTTTTTCTTCGTGACTATATTTTGTCCCTCTTTTCTCTATTAGTAAAAAAAATTTTAATACATTATAGTATGATAAATAAACTCACAAAACAGTTACACTGTTGTAGATCATTATTTGGCACCTGGTCTGTGCTCTGAAGTATGAAGAAGACCACCAGCATTGTCTGATGCGGTTGGATGAGCAGTTGGGTGGACAACTGCGTGAGGCTTGGTAATTCTAGCAAGTGGAACGGATTTTCCATTAGGGAAGTATACATATAGGTCATCTTGGGATGTTGGAGCCTCATTCTGTGCTTCCCCGGTATCCTCTGACTGTTCTGATGGCTCTTCATGATGCTGAGTAGGATGGACAACAGCATGAGGCTTATTGATCTTGGTCAAAGGAACATGTTTGCCGTTAGGGAATGTGATCTCAATACTTTCGTCAATGTTTGGGTCGTTTTGGAATAACGGATGCTGTTCCTTATTGTCGTTGGACATTCTGACTGATGTGTAGGAGATCGTGAGGATTGCGGCTAAAATGGCAATTCCCAAGTAAAAGAAACGGGTTCTCGAAAACAACTTGGAAGATTTGAAGGATTACTAAAAAAACAATGCTGTAGTTAAGCAGAAAAAAGAGCTACTGAGAACAGCTTAGATGATAGATACTATAATCGGTGGGGTGGTGCTAAAGGATTGAAAGTAGAACAGTTATTTGAAATAATGCTGGGGGTCTTCGTGCTTTATATATGAGCATACGGTTTGAGTAGCATTTTTGCTTTTTTCTTGACTTATTGTTGTGATGCTATGTGGAGTGTATAAAGAATGCATGGTGACATGGCGTACTCGTTTTTCAAAACTTCAACATGAATTTACGAAACTGGTAAGTTTGCTGGTATATCGGATTGTTTGTTCTACTAGGTGTACGTTCCTGAATCACGTTGATGGAAAACAGCATATGAATAAAGAAAAGAATCTTCCAGTAAGAAAGAAATGTAAAGACTAGGATAAAATAGTTGAGTAGGAAAGGAAATGCAACTGTGAACCTGAAAAGAAAAAAAGCGAGAACATAGTAACTGAAATCATATTGAGATAATATTAGGTACTATTCATGTTCAATGTCAATTGGCATGATGGATTCAAGCAAGACTGCTTGCAAAAATACCACCTTATTTTTTTTCTTGGTGATCAGTTTTGAGACATTTCGTTTTCTACATCGAGACCTTGATTTGATTATTACTAGAATAGCCCGAAATTAACGAACATCTCACTCAGGGACAGTCCAATAGCGACTTTCCTCTTTCAGTTGATGCACACAGTATTTTAACTAATCTTATTTCTTTTCTTCTTCTTGTTTTACGTATATTTCAGGGTTTCTCACATATTTGTTCATGTCTATATTCTTGATTCTTGTGGACAGGCGTTTCATATCTTGTTGGTTTTTCATCCATCTGCCAGGAGAAATCTAGGTTAAGTGGCAGTGCTTTTTGGTAACACTAAAACGTTATTACTGTCAAGTCAAAAATAAAAAAGAGTCTGAGCCCTGGAAGTATAGCTCACGTGACATATTTTTTTTTGGTTTTCTCTATATTGTATTACCAGAAACCTTATTCAAAAGAACAACTACAGGCTTGTATTATATAATATACACATTGGTGCATGGAAACCCATGTGCCGAGCGTATCATATATCATTCGACTTAGCTAGCGCTACAGCTGTTTGGAGATCAGCAAAGTCAAATAACAAACTTTCAAGTTCCAAATTATCAGCTGAAGTACAATAGAGGTTCTTTGCGTTTACTGCACTAAAAACTTGCATCTATACTAGAAGTGGGAACTATTCCTGAAACGCTACCCGTCGTGTCTTGTGTCTTACTCGTTCCAGATTTAGTATACAGCATTGTATTTGACAATATAATGCTTCGAGGATGATTAACTACACCTTAGTGGGCATATTGTGCTCTGTAATTGGCAACTTTTTGATTTCTTTCGCTTTTAATATCCAAAAATACGCACATACTAAAATTCAGCGTCAGAAGAGCAGAAAACATCAATGCAGTGAAAACTCACCACTTCTTCGGGGAAACACAAGCTCATATGGTAGGGAAGGCTACAACCATGAAAATGACAACATTACACGTCCATATCAAACTGTATCCACAGTAGATGCAATTCCGACACCATCCGAAGATCCTGAAGTTCAAAGTCATCACGGAAACCATGAATTGAATAATGATTACCTTCGCTCCCCTTACTGGTGGTTTGGTGCAGTCATAATGACTATTGGAGAAACAGGAAATTTTATCGCTTACGGATTTGCTCCTGTCAGCATTGTGTCTCCGTTGGGAATTGTTACCATAATATCAAACTGTTCGATTGCACCGTTGGTGTTCAATGAGCCGATTAAATGCAGGGATATATTAGGAACAATATTTGCATCATTTGGTGTTTTGTTGGTCATATTTTCTTCCTTAAATAAACATGAAGATAAAGGAGGCCTAAATGAAGACCCAGTTATGTTTATTCACGAAACTCTTACTTCTCCGTACTATTTTTATTATGTTATCGGGTCCGTTTGCTTTGCAACCATCTTAATATTACAGCTAAGTAAGATTAAAACTCAAATATCGAAAAATTCTGATCTAAGGAGATTGTACGCTTTTGGAAATATATTTTTGGTTGCAATTTTTGGCGCTCATACAGCGTTGGCTACAAAGTGCTTATCCACATTGATTGAGTTTGGCCATTCCTTGGGAAAGCTTATGAAAAGTTTTGACACTTACTATCTTATATGTGTACTTATTCTAACTGCAATTTATCAAATCAAGTTTTTGAATAACAGCTTACAAGTGGAGAATTCAACCACTGTTATTCCTATACACTTTGTATTCTTCACCATTTCAGTTTTGATAGGTTCAGCAATTGTGTTCCATGACCAGGACAACAAGGATGCTTTATCTGTTCTCTGTTTTTTAGCCGGATGCGTTCTTACTTTTGTTGCGGTGTTCTTGATAGTAGGTGGTAGTAGTGAACCTTTTTCAAATGTGGCTGATAGCAATATTTTGTTCCCAGAAGAACCTATACTTGCAAATTTGAGCATTTCAAATAACACAAATAATGTTTCGATAGAGGATTCTTCTGAGCAGATAGTTCAATCCACTCGAAAATTTCCAGATATTCCCATAACTAAAAACGTGGAAGCTGCCAAAATTCTAAATATGAATAAAACACAATTTTATTCGATAGCAACACCTTCAAATAATATCACTCCGCAGGACATTTTAAATAAAGATACACCTTCATTATCTATAATTGCTGATTCTGATTGTCCTAATTCTTTTAACCCTAATAATCCTGGAGATCATCATAATCTCAATTATAAATCTGAATTACAGCCTCTATCCAGAAGTACATCAATAGGTGACACTCAAAAAAGTCATATGAAAGGCCAGCTATTGAATCCTCCAAAAATTAGGGTGCAAAAGGTTACTGATACCTTCATTGATGATTCTGATCACAATATCACGGATCATTTGGCCGAGAACGATAGCGATATACACAGTAGCCGGTCGTTGCCCCTGCAAAAAAAATGGAATTCTCAACTTTCAAGAAGATTTCTCAATCGAAGTAGAAGTTTTAATAGAATTTTCGATCCAGATAATAATTTTGAGAATCTTGTATTTGATAAGAATACAGAATTAGTGGGAAATGGTGGTAATTTAATTTTCAATTACGTGCTAAGTAACTTAAGAGATAACCAGTATTCATAAAATCTCCATATTAAATCTTATATAGCTTTTATAACACTTTGAACGGTTTCGCTTAAAAGATAGATTTGATTTTCTACTGTATTTTTTTTGCTTCATTTTCAGAATCGTATTATTATATAAATGTATTTCAAAAAAGTACTCTATCGAAAAAAAAATTAGAAGACTTAAGCTTCTGCATTTCGCAAATTCTTCTTTTGTTGAGCAAGGTTTTTCTTGACTAATTTTTTTCTGTCTGCTCTAGCTAGTGTTCTTGGATCAACTAGTTCATTATCAGTACCTTTGTGCTTATCATCGACTTCAACCAACCATTGACTATCCAACTCCTTATTTTTACCTTTAAAACCCCATTTGTTAACCCATTCGCCCTTTTCTTCGTCGAAAGTTTTCTTGTCGTATTTTTTACTTTTCTGTATGCCCTTCTTGAGAGCAAATTGTTGCCATTTAGTCAATGGTTTAGCCTTTGGCAATGACTTTTCTCTTGGTAAATTAGTGGAAGGTACTGGTAACTGAACTAATGTCAAATTTGCATCTTGCCCGTTAGAAGCTGATGAGGAGTCGACCGTAGTTTTGATTGGCAACTGTAATATCTGATTAATCATTAGCTGGGTGTTGTTTCTATTTAACTCTGTAAGATACTTTTCTTTATTATCTTTGAGCAGTCTTTCATCCACTGGATTTGAATCAAAAGTGGCTAAATTACCTAAATCAAAAACAACTGGAGTTTGTTTCTCAACAGTTACTGGCTTACTAATAAAAAAAAAAGTTAGTAACTCAAGATCTTGGAAAACATAGTAATCGCTGCACGTTAGGTGATCTTCTTCAAACATGAGATTATCACTCACAAAACATCATAAGTTTTTCTTGGATAAAAATCGAATGAATAATTTCTTTTGAAACTTACAACTTAGTCTCACTCATTTTTCCTTTGATGATATTTTTATTTTAAAAATATTAATATTAATATTGATTTTGTATATTTTTCTAACACTGCTCAGCTTTATAAACAGTTAAACTTCATGTTTCAAATAAGTTTAAGGACTAAATTTTTGAGATGAGATGATCAGTAGTAGATATTTAGTAGTAATTGAAGATAGAGAAAAATATTAAAAATATTATCCCATCAATAGTCTAAAAGCACTTTAAATTTTCAACATGAAAAACAAATATAAAAATTGAGATTACTATCCCGCATTAGCTTTGATTTTGACGGTAAAAAGACCTTATGATAAATAGAACCGAAATTCCACTCCTACAGTGTTGACTAATATTTTCAGTTTTTATTGACTTTAGAAAGATGGACAAATTACTATTATGTATTTTTAAGGGAGTTTATAAAATCTTTGTTGAACTTTTCATTCATAATTCTTAAATAATTATACCCAACATTTTCAATAAGTTTTTCTAGCATCAAATTCATCTCTGGCAATTTTTCCATTAAAAAATTTTCTGTTTTAGCCATTTTATCTTCTAGAGAGACCTCATTCGTAGAAATTTTAGAGTTGAGGTTTTTTATTAGCAACAAATTTGATCTACTTGTATCTGGACATTCACCAACTGCTCGCTTAATAGTGTCTTTTCGGTTCAAATTACTGGCCTTTTCATAATATTTGATTCTGTATTCTCTTTCTTCATTTATTACTTTTCTTGCCTCATCACATATTTTCTGGCATTTTTGCATTGGTGCTAGCAACTGATTATTTAAGGAATTGCATGTATTTTTAATGACACTGCTACACTTTTCATTCATATTGTGCAAATCAGACACATTCTCAGATTCTGCCAAGATGGTGTTGAAACTCCAGTTTACTTTGTAGTTTTTTTTCCGGAACTCACTCAAAGATTGCATTGTTTGCAAGACATCATCATGGAGAACTTTCAAAAAAGTATACTTTCTCTTGAATTCTAATGTCAAATCAACGTATTTTATGCGATTATTTGGAATATTACTAAACTGACTCTGTCTAATCTGAAAAGATTTTAGATTTTTAATTTGTGCGGGAGACTGCAAGTTGGCTGATGCCAATGGAGTTGAATTGTTCATACTTTCAGCAGAGAAGTCATCAGAAAAATTCAATTTTGTGGGAGACAAAACACTATTAAAAGCAGAAATAGAGCAAACAGATTCATTTATGGAGTTACTAGTCAAATTTGATTCTCTTTTTGTAGCTTTGGAAACACCCGGAATATCATTCCTCCTACTGAAATTGACAATACTTCCAGATTCAAACCTTTTGATTATAGAACCTTTTAGGCTTTTTGTTTTGTTTATATCGTTTGTGACATTAGAAATGATACTAAAAGCTTCTTGAAGAGAAAAACAATGATGAACATTTTCACATCTTTCAAGTAACAGCTTAACAAGGAGTTTATACTTTAGTAGCCGCTGCACAGGTTTAATAAGTAAAGATTCCAAATTCCAACTGGTAGTAATTGTTTCAGCCTTGCAAACATTTATACAAGTTTCGTGCCATTTATTAAACTCTTTACTATGATTGAATTTTTCTTTTAAAATTCTTTCTTGCTGTTTGCTGCAATTAACATAATCCTTGAAGCTACTTTTAAATTGTTGGGAAGAGAAAATGTTAATCAATGTATCACCTATGTTGGCATCGTTGCCACTTATTAGTTTTTTTAGCGTCATTGAATCTACTTCTTTATGATCTATATTTATAAGCTCACTGCTTACAGGTGACTCTACCGACAGAGATTTATTATCGCTTTCTTTTCCTAGTAGAGATAAAAATGATGTATCGCCATTGATAGCAGAGACTTCATAACTATTTGAAGGAATGTATGATGATTTCAAATCAAGAAGTATCAAATCAATAAAATAATTGCTTAAATCAATCAAGCAATCTATATTTCCAAAAAGATTTTGCTTTTCTTCATGACTAAGTATGTATTTGAATTGCTCATAGTTTAAGTTCTTGATATAAACGTCTCTAACAATTGTTAGATCATCTCTATAGGTTAATTCTGTATTCACAAGTTCGAATAATAACTTATCATATAAACTTAGATATTTAGATTTATCTTTGAACTTAGGCATAGAGAAATTCATATCTGATTTTAAGCACAGCTTATGTGATAAGGATGATTCAGTATATAATGTTGGAGGAGTGCTATTCTGAATAAGCCTTTCTGGTGTACAAATTATACTATTAGGTGTATTTAGAAAAGTTATATGCGATTCAGGAATGGTAGTTGGACTTTTAGAGGGATTTTCAGCTCGCGATAACACTTCAGAATTAGGCTCAATTACAACACTTTCGAAGAGAGACTCATGTCGTACTATTGGTGTAAAAGTTTCTGTAAAACCTGAAAAATGCAAATTTGTTTGTACCTCAATAGATTCATGATGCTCTTCAAATACAGTTCTGTTGTGTGCATCAAAGTTTTCATAATATTGGAGAGGCAAAGCCTTTTCTTCCTGAGCATCCTGCCAAAAGGAATAACAACGCGTACTACACCCTTCTTTTTCATTGGAAGACCATTGTGACGAATTGAGGGATGCTGGCCTCGCATTAGAACCTGTAATTATTCTGGAGTCATTGGAAATAGATGAAACCATAGGCGATATTATCGAAGGCTTTGAAGCTTTGTATTTTTGCAATTTGAAGTTCATATCTTCAATATCACTAATATCTGATTCATTATCGGAAGAAGTTCTTGAAATACCAATTGATATATTAGCACTATCATCTTGAAGTTTCTTTGAAGCGTTTTCGCTTTCTTCAAATTTGCTGCTTTGAATATGAAGATTTTTTTGATTATAATCTCTCAAGCTAATTCTATTATATATGCCTTCTAAATAAACACGCGGTGCAAGAAATGTGGATTTTTCCACAAAAATCTTTTTAGGTTTCAAGGATTGATTGATTTCATCAGAAAACTGCTCAAAACTAATACATGAACCATGCTTGTCCACGTAATTGTTGATTATGGCTGATCTCCAGTTATCATTTCTTAGCCAACTTGGACAATATTTGTCATTTATTGCATCCACATTATTTGATTCATATTCATCTCCATAAATAATTGGAAATTTCTGTGACTTATTGAAACTATAACCAAGTTGTATGAAGGGCTCCTCAGTAGGGAGACCTTCTATAGACGAAGGAGATATTAGCCCAGCATCATTTTGTTTAGGTAACTCTGGCGAGAAAGAATGTTCTAATTCGTTTATTGACAACAGTACCGAAGGACCAGGATTATTACTTTTCAATAACGTATCTGCAGTGCTAAAATCTGTATTATTTAATAATCTTTGTTTACCCTCCAAGTTAGCAGGTGCCTCACTATTGAGAAACAGATATTTATGAACATTTTTCTCTAGAAAATTTGTAAATCCTTCCATACTCCCCTCCCTTAAACTGTCCATTCTCAAGGAATCTGGAATAGTTGAATAGAATGAAGAACTGGTTTTGAACGATTTGAGGCGAAGTGAGTCTTGTGAAGTTGCCTCCACTGAAAGTGTTTCCATGCTGGATTACAATTAAAGAAACAAAAAGCAAATCCGATGTTTGAGATAGAAAAAAAAAAGAAAAAGTGAAAAAATAATAACATTTACAAAACTGTTGTGGAAAACAACTTCATTATAAAGTATATTAAAGAAAAAAATTTAAGTAAAGGAAATCAAACAATAGAGCAATCAGCAATAATATCTATAGCTGATATCTAATTATAGAATATGAGTTGAACTTTTGATTACTCGAAACTGCATCAATAGACATAGATATTCAAATAAATAGTCTAGTAAGAACTAAATAAAGGGAAATCTAGACTGCATTCAACAGTACAAATGTTATTCATCAAATTTCATGAATCAATTTCCAATGACATGTTGAAAAATATGACTTCATGGCATGTTTTCCCTTTTTTTTTTTTTTTTTTTTTTTTTTAAGTTGACTTACAGATCCTATAACATAATAATAATTTACCTCTCAATTTAAGTTGAAGCTTAAGCACAATTTATTGCAAAATTTGTGATTTCTATAATTAGAACTACTGCCATTATAATGGAAAATACTATTTATTTAGTTTTTTGTCAAATTTATACAGAATTATAGAATAAGAAATCCAGCCAGATGCTAACCGACTATTACATGCATTTTGATTTGGTTCTTGCAAATGATTATATCCTTTTTTTTTTTTTTTATCTTTATTCTTCAAAAATATGTTTTGAAATACTTCATTAAGCCTTCATATAAGTTGATAAATTCTTGTAGCTTGGAATACCAGAAATATCACCTAAAGCTGCAACGGCCACTTTTTCACCATTGAGCTTCAACTTGCACCATTGAATAACGTCATTCTTTCCTACAGCCTCTACCGCGCTGAATACCTCTTCAGGAGACATTCTTTTACCAGTACTTACAACTTGTCTTCCAATGTCTTCAGCGACTGCTGTTGTGCCATCCAATGAGAGCAATAATGATGCTTTCAATTGATTCTTTGCCTTTTCTAACTCAGAATCCAAAAAGTCACCTTGTTGTAAACGCTTCCATTCTTCGAGGATTCCCCTGAGCAACTTTTCATTATTTGAGGAGTCTGTAGTCAAATATACACCCCAGAGACCAGTGTCACAGTAAGAAGTAGAAAAAGACATATATGAGTTAGCTATTGGGGTGGAATTATCACCACCATAAGCTGCAACGTTAACCAATTTAGAAGGATGATTAAGTGCCAAACCCATAGATCTGTCCCATGTACCGATCATGGCTTGTACAACTAAAGAAGTAAAATAATCAGGCAGAGACCATGCGCATCCCTCTACAGATAAAACAATATGGGTTTGAGGAACGGTTGGATCCGCTACCAACAGCTCGCTTGAATGGAAAACTGGAAGGTCATAGTGTGACGTGATACCAAATTGGTTCTCGGTACCCTCCAGCTTTTTTAGATGACCAAAGTGCTGCTCTGCAAACTGAATAAGCTCATCATGCTCAACAGAACCGGCAGCAACAAGGGCCATTCTATCACCTTTATAATTTTCGCTGATATAGTTTACTAGATCAGGTCTTTTAATGGATAGAATATTTTCCTTTGGGCCAAGAATTGTCATTCCTAAGGGCTGGTCTTTGAATACTATGGAGTGTAAATGATCAAATACAACCTCATCGTACATCTTATCTACTTCTTCGCCTTCTCGAATGATGACATCTCTTTCTCTTTCTATAGCGTTTTTGTCTAATACTGAGTTGGTTAAGATATCACTTAATATTCCAATAGAATTAGAAATATTATGTTGCAAAGATTTAGCGTAGTAAACTGTTGTCTCTCTAGAAGTGTAGGCGTTCAAGTGAGAGCCTATGTTTTCGATTTCTAATTCCAACTCTGTCTGCGATCTTTTTCTGGTACCTTTGAAGGACAAATGCTCAAGAAAATGTGCAGTACCATTATTCTTGGTGTCCTCTGCACGAGATCCTGAGTCAATCCAAACACCTACAGTGGCAGTAGAAGTGAATGGAATTTGTTCCGAGACCACCGTCAAACCATTAGAAAGCTTGGAAATTTTGGTAGTTGGAAGGGCATTCAACGAGGAGCCACTTGTGTTTAACGTGGTAGCTAAGGATCTTTTAGGAATTTTGTTGATGAGTTGCCTGAACATTTTTGATAGTTAGTTTCTTGGGCTTTGTGATATTTACAAGAAGAGAGCACAAAATGAATGAGAAGAGTATGATTGATTAATAATTCAAGTATCTGATATACCTTTTGGTGAGTAATCTGCACAGTAGTATTTCATAGATTTTTTTTCTTTTCAATTTTTTTTGTCTCTCTTTTTTTTTAATGTGTATTAATGGTTAGGATCCCTGTAGTGTTCTTATGCAGTTTTGAATTGGATATTCTATACTGCCTTTATTGAGTATTCTAGATGAATGAAAACTGTGACAAAATGTTAGATATATAAAAGTTGTTCAAGAACAGCAAGAGAAAATATTGTATAAAATGTTCAAGTGGAAAAATGGTTGAGTATGAAAAGTTGAGGTTCGAAGACGTTGATCCCCAAATTCATGGGGCCACTTTTGAAAATTTGAAAAAGCGACGTAGAATAAATGAAAATGAACACGGCAGTCATGGGAGAGAAGAATATTCAAAATCTATAGAGACTCAGAACACGTTCAAAATCGAAGCAATGCTTCTTCGCTACCAAGCACATCTAGGTATACGTGGAATCAACCAGCTTTTTTTCACTGATTTTACAAGGAATAGAAAAGGCGGAGCAGTTGGGGTGAAGAACCCACGATTTTACATCAGAAATAAGAATGGAAAAACACAAGAAGAAGGACCCCGTGATCGAATTGACAGTGACTGCATCATGACAGGAACTGTAACCCCTTTAGTTTTCCGTAAAATGTTAGATTCTATAGCGGCGAAGTTGGGATACAATAGAGTTTCAATAAATACGGCATCTAGAAACAAGGCAGGTAAATTTGTGGATATTCCTGAAAATCAGGAATTTGACGAAATTTGCTCGGCCGATGGCACCAAATATAGTGAAAAATTGAGTTTTCAACAATACGTGGGACGACAAGTGGAGTTAGACTGTTCATATAATTTCCAGATCATGATGCTGCTCACAGTGCGAAACATACGAGAATACAGAGGGGTCATAGAGATGGATGTGGTTGATTTCAAACTCATAGATGAGAGTGAAGTATTGAGACGATATCACGGCTTCAGAGAATATAATCGTTTGACCGATGCTGACGGTCGCATACTGGACCAGACAAGTGCCAGGGAGAGCTGTTCCAATGGTGTGATATCGGATGGCAGAAATTCTGCAACGGAGAAGGCCAAGAATGGAAACAGGATGGAAATAACGAATTTGAACAGCTATGAGCAAATTGAAAAGTCCCTGGGACTAGACAGTGGAAGAGATTTGGCGGTAGACATGAACAAAAGACCGTACTACACTATCAAAGAGCTAAAAAAGTTGCAGAGAAGTGGAAAAGTAGACAGCAGCAAGCTGTACTGGGTCATAGCTAAGATGGCTGATTTCCAACCGTTGGAAAACATTGCGTACAAGACAGGTCGGTTTGGGCCTTTGAAGCTCAAAGAGGTGCTGGTGTTRCTTGTAGATGTTAGTGCGAAAAGCACGACCAGGGATATTGTTGCCAGCCCAGCAATTGACGACTGGTGCGTCGAGGCGGTGGTTGCTGACAGTCCCGAGCTGGTGTTGCGGTTCTGGGTTGCCGAGGAGATCGAGGAGGTGTACTGGCAGCAGGAGAAGATGGCGCCGTACGTTGCGCGAGAGATGAATCGAATCAATGAATGGGAGGTCCGCTTGCCAGACAGCTGCGTCTCTGTCAATCGCTGGCGGTTGCTGACGACCTTGAGACAGTTGTTGGAGAAATATTCGTGAGATAGGTGTGTGCGTTGGTTGGGTCTGCACTGGTGACCTGCCTATTGCTGCTAGGGCCATCTGCTGTATCTTCCAACTATCATCTTCGTATCTGCCTATCTGCCAACTAATATCTTTCAATTCGCGGCCTACTGGTGGGGCTCTTTTTCTTTCCCACTCGCTGCCAGTTTTTTCTTTGTCGCGCGTGCAAATGGGCCACCAGGGCTAGCTAACATGACCAGTAGAGTGTTACTGAAAGGTGGGGGCATTCAGTATAGCCAGAGTGTTTCTAACCAACTCCTAACTAGTTGTTAACCGGCATTCACGCACCTGGTCATATATTTTCTCGTTTAACTCTTTGAAAAGAAAAATAAATCACTTTTAGACACACACAAACAGTGTAGACTTTAGGCACACCCACACAGTAGAAACGAATGACCAGGGCTTTTTTACAATTGTACAACGTTTCTAGGTGTGACTCAGCAGAAAATGGAGAATAAGTAACCGAGAGAAAAAGTTGGGAGAAGAAGAAGAAAAAAAAAAAAGTCGGACCCCCCGTAGCGGAAACTAACTCAGCAGCCCGTGGGCTTACCTTCAATAGGCTAGAGACACACAACTGATAGATAAAGTATACCCAGGTCCTAAGCAAAAAAAAGAGACTTACTGGTGCCTGCGGCAAGCAACCACAACATTCAGCAAGAAAAAAGAAAAAAAAGTACATGATATAATTGTATGCATGCAAACATATGAGCTAATACACAATTTTTTTTTTTGCTAGCAGCCCTATAAATATGGTGTGTGATCTTCAATTTGATGTTACAATCCCACCCCAAGATCTAACACTCAATTGACTCTCATATACCAGAACCACCCAACCTCAGGACTACCATAGTTTAGCAGTTTTTCAAAAGTACCCTTACGCGAGAACCAGCTTTACTTCTTTTCACATATCTCAGACCAATTGCTCATTCTGACAACCTCCACCCATAGCAACATGTCCAACAACTCTCTCGCACAATTGAAGGCTACTGGCACTGTTGTCGTCACAGACACCGGTGAATTCGAATCCATCGACAAGTACAAGCCTCAGGATGCTACCACCAACCCATCTTTGATTTTGGCTGCCTCAAAGAAGCCAGAGTATGCTGCCTTGATCGATGCCGCAATTGCCTCAACCATTAAGGAAGGCGCTGGTAAGTTTTCCGCTGAAGACGCAATGGACAACTTGTTGGTTGGTTTCGGCTCCAAGATCCTTGAAATTATTCCTGGAAGAGTCTCCACTGAAGTTGACGCTAGATTGTCCTTTGACAAAGAAGCCACCATCGCCAAGGCCTTGAAGATCATTTCTCTTTACGAAAAACAAGGTATCTCCAAAGAACGTGTATTGATCAAAATCGCTTCTACTTGGGAAGGTATCCAAGCTGCCAAGGAATTGGAATCCAAACACGGTATCCACTGTAACTTGACTCTTTTGTTCTCTTTTGTCCAAGCAGTTGCTTGTGCTGAAGCTCAAGTCACTTTGATTTCTCCTTTTGTTGGTAGAATTTTGGACTGGTACAAAGCTAAGACTGGTGAATCATACTCTGATTCTACCCAGGATCCTGGTGTTTTGTCTGTCAAATACATTTTCAACTACTATAAGAAATTCGGTTACAAAACAATCGTCATGGGTGCTTCTTTCAGAAACACCGGAGAAATCAAAGCCTTGGCTGGTATCGACTTCCTTACCGTATCTCCTAAATTGTTGGAGGAATTATTGACTTCCGACGCTGAAGTTCCTAAGATTTTGGACGCCCAAAACTTATCTAATGTTGCTGACTTGAAAAAGGTCTCCTACGTTGACGATGAAGCTGCTTTCAGATTCGCTCTTAACGAAGATGCAATGGCCACCGAAAAATTAAGTGAAGGTATCAGAAAGTTTGTTGCCGATGCTGTAACTTTAGAAAAGACCTTACTGGAAAAAGCAAAATAATTTCATTCAAACCTGTTCGAATATATATATAAGGTTTTCGCGCTTGCATAGTATTGCTTATAATTCAGTTAAATAAATGATTTTTCTTTTTCTTAATTTCTGGTAATCTAGATGATTTTTTTGCTCAGCTTGTAAGTCTTGAAAGAAATTTGACAGATAACTAGCCTGAATGTTTTTGCAGAGAAATAGTGTTAGGCTGTTAAAACTGGTGTTATCTGGTCTTCATGTAGCTTAATTTCTTCATTGCTGCATGATGGTCTAATAGTCCATGACTTACACAATCCTCTGGTTTATTTTAATTTTGGAATATACACAGATAATCTCAGGATTCAATTGAATAAACGATTAATCAGTTTGGAAGCATTTGTATGCAATCTCGTAATTTATAGATTTCCGCCGCGCAATACTACCTACGCAAGTGTCAGAAAAGTGGAGGTTGAAAAAAAAAAACAAGAGTAATGAATATAAACGACCCCCAACATTATATCCATTCTTCTGCTTTCAGCTCTTCAAAAATAATTATATATTTTTGATTTCAACTCCAAAATACTTGATATATTGAACATAAACTAGTTTAATTTAAAACGATGTTAACCGCTTAAGTTGGAAAAAAAATGGATCAGAAATATAAAGAACTAAGTGAAAGAATTTTAATACGAGCGGGGGGTTCGACTGACTCCTCCTATAGCGGATATAATAGTACATTGACATTGATTTCAGGACCACCGGGATCAGGAAAATCAACATTGGCAAAAAACGTTGCTGAATTAGTAAATAATCGATATTCTCAATCACCGAATTTGCTAAGTGAATTAAAGAACTCAGAGACCATTAACCGTTGTGACACTACTATAAGCTGTGATATAACTAGGCATCCAATATATTCCCAATTATTTAGTAAAATTCCTGATTGTGAAACAAACAACAGTTTTCAGGGCTTTGGCATTTCCGAATATCCCTTATTTTTATCGAATCAACTGGTCTCAAAACCTTTTGAGACTAACAGGTTCGATCTTTTCTCGTTAGACGAAAATCACATCATTAATTTTGTACCCATAAGGAAACACTTATCTTCAGATAAATCGTCTATAATTATCTCAAGACGATCAATATCTAACAGCATCAAAATCTCTCTTTTGAAGTATCCTAAGCATACCGAGCACCTTAACAAGAATCAAACTCTGAATACAACAAGTAAACATGGAAATACCATAGTTATCCCTATGGATGGATTTCATTATCCAAAGTCTCTTTTCGTCCCTGAATCTCCCGTATCTGAAATTCTCATGAGAAGACGCGGGTGTCCTGCTTCTTTTGATGCGTACATGGTTGTAAAGCTTGTTGAAATTCTCAAATTTTTGACAAATTTTCTGTATGAGGCTAATACTTCTCCGCAACTCTCATCTACTTATTTCGAAATCTCCATTCCATCATTCAATCATGAAGATAAAGATCCTAAACGTGATGGAATAATTATCAGAACAGACATACACAAAAATTTCATAATGGAGGGTCTTTACCTTTCTTTGTTACAGATGGAGCCTTGGTGTGAGATATCAAGAATCATGCAACAAGCCCGTAATGAAACTATGCGAAAGGGACATAATTCCTTCGAGTCATGGTTCATAAAAGCCAAAATTAGAGGAAAAGTAATTGATATCAGTAGTGAGCTTGATGAAGAGACAAAAGTATATTTGAATAGAGTTGGAAAAAGACATTTAGAAGCAGGCCTTGTAAATAGTTTAGCTGAAGGATATTCAAGATTTTTGAATAATGATTTACTAAATTGTGAGCTCATAATGAAAAATTACAATTCAACAGAAGGAAACAACATAGATTTGACAGTTGAATCTGTAGAAGTCTAAAACAACCTGAAATTTTTTTATTTTTATAAGTAACGATTTTCATGAAAAAATTTGAATTGTTTGAGTGACCATATGCATTAATTTAGATTAAATCATTAACATTTATTTCTGAATTGAAAGGACTGATAGATTTAATAAGAGCGGACTAGTTTTTTGCTCGGATAATACAATTATATAACAAAAAAGATCCACTTTTATTTGAAAAAAGAGATAAACATATGTATTACCTGTAATTAAAATTAAAATCATAAAATTAAACAAAACTGAAAATAAAATCACCCAGAAGTTGAAAAAAAAACCACCTAAAATAAAATGAAACCGTAGACTTGTAAGACTATGATATAGATGCTAACTTCTTTAGCATGTCATCCATTTTAGCAATCTTTGCAACGTCAATTTTGTTGTTATCAACTAATCCTCTTTTCTCCTCGAAAATTTTTTCATCAAGGAGAGAAAATTTTTTACCTTCGAAGATAAACTTCCCCATTTTGCTACTTGCTTTGCTAAAATCAAATAAGCTCAAAACAGATCTGTTAGATGCTAATATCGGACGATTTGGAATTTCGTTCGTGGATTGGCTTTGATGGTGTGATGTGGAAGATTGATTGAATGAATATGAACCATCTGATGATGATGAAGAGCTGTTCATACCTGATGATTTTGCATTTCTCGTACAATTGACAGCAGTACTATTGTAACTACTAGGTTTCAAAAAACTAAATAGAGATGAATAACTTCCAGATTCATTCTGGTCTAAAATACCGTTATTATTAGCTATATCGCTTGCAGCAGTGTTACTGCGCGATAAATTCGACTCACATTCTTGATTCTGGCAATAGCATTCACTTTCATCCAATTGAAGTTTCAATTCTAGCTCGCTAATTTCTTTGTTATCAATGTTCACATATATAGTTCTCAGAATAGGTGTATCTTTGTTGCAGTTACCTATGCACTTATCAACAAATTCGTTATGAAAAAGATCCTGCTTCATGACAACACGAATTTTGTTTTTGATACTATCCAACTTATTGTTCACAATTTGAATCGAAAATTCAGGAAAAAACTCGGTTGTTATGCCAACAATTGGTGGCAAAGGAATTTCTGTAGAAGGAAGTAACAAATTTCCATACCTGGATTCGTTATTAAAACTATTAGTCATAAATAATTCATCATTAAGATCATTTAAAACTTGACTTGGATTTGCCCCTCTTTGTTCATCATGGATACTTGAATTCTTAATCAGTAGGTTGATGCTACTGCTTCGATTCGATGTATTATTAGATGAATCTTCGAATAAAAACAGCTCTTTCACCTGCTCATTTTGTATATATTTTTCATCTGAGCTCAACGATACAATTGCAGCATTTAACTTACTATCTATTGTCATTTCAATATCATCTGAATTGCACATGATTTTCTCGATTATTTCTTTCATGTAATTCTCATTATCTATCGATAAAATTCTATTAATATCATTATTTCTTTTTTCTTCGATATTCAAAGTCAAATTTATGGTGTCTTGTTCACTTTCATTACCTATGTTTCTTTGACAAACTAAATGGCTATTACCCATTTTCAGAGCATTACTGTCACTATCGACCACCTTATGCATTATTCCTAATCCTGCTTTCAATGATTCGTATTCTGGTTTTGATCTATCCAAGTTCTCAACAAAGTTTTTGTTTTTAGATTTAAAACAACTGTATTCGAACATATGAATTCTCAAGATCGCTGTTGGACTTCTGGTTATGAAATTGATTTTTTTTAATAGAGATTTAATTTCCGCGTTATTAGAATTCATTGAAGTTTGTGTTAAATCAGTAACAGACATAACTCTTTTAAAACCTGGCTTAAGAGTTTTGTTCCCAAAACTAGACTGTGCCATCGAAGAATTAGTACTTGATTCTTTATTGGTTGTGTTATTGTTTTTTGACATATTTAATGCGCTTTCTTTTTTTCCACAGTTAGAATTTGAATTGATACCAGAATAATAAGGAATATTATGTTCGCTACTTCCGCATCCATAGGAGTTAAAACTTTTCGTAGAGGATGTAAAAAAATTGTTGTCCAAAAAGAGATTACTATAACCAGTCGTCGTGGTGACGAAAGGTGTAGCTTTAGGAGACATTAAACAAAGCCCGTCACCTCTTGTTCTTGGAATCATTGGATGCTTGTTACTGATAGAATAAGGCTTGTATCCATTCTTTATACTGTTGTTACTCATGGTAGAAGAACTTGAAAAGCTATTAGATTTTTCAGTCAGAGTTGTCTTTAAGCTATTGCATGTTGAAGCAACAGATTCTTTACTAATGTTCTCAAGAGACATAGTCTTCAACGAATCTACCGCATCAGATGTGGATAGATCATTGGAATTTTCCAGAAGCAACTTACTTGACACTATATTCGGGCTAGCACTATTGCCATAGAAGCTGCCTTTTGAGAACTTTGATTTTTGGGAAGACTTAGTGCTTGGCGATACCAAATTTTTCGACAATTTCACAGAATCAACTGAGCTTTGTGTTATATCTGATATTTCATCCGACGCTGAACCATTATCAATTTCTATCCCATCTTTGATATTGTCGAATTCTTGCTCATTCAATATGTCAAATTTGAAAATTACGTCAGGCAAAAAGCAGCTTAAAATTGACAACAATCTATAACTGACAGTATCATTATTCCCTGCTAAAATAAGTCTAATAATTTGCTTCTTTTTGTCTGCAGGTTTATCTTTTACTAATCTTTTTCTAATTGGAAGCAAAAGAGAAAGCAAGGTAGCCAAAAAGTATGACTCATGATTTGTGTTTGAAAGATCTTGGATTGCTAACCATTCTCTGATTTCCTTGCACAACCCTTTATATAAAATTGTCTGCAGATTAGATTTAGAATCAGGGAGATTACTCAGTGTCTCAAGATCTTTGAGGAGATGAAGTTTCAAATTCTTTTCTAGATGTGTAATTCCAGTAATTATTCTGGGTGTGTTCAAAAAAATATTGACTCTATTATAATAATTATTAAATACGCATTCATATTCGAAATTCTTTTGCAATAAAAGCTTCTTGAAATGAATCTTTTTTAGTCTTTTATTATCAACTTTAAAATATCTGTCTGCATGCATTTTTTTACTCTGCTTTTGTTGATCTGTGAGACTCTTTCCCTCATTAAACGAAGAAGAGGAACTGAAGTTACCATCTACTCTATTGGTAATAGTATTAATAGTATCATTATTATTATCGAGTGAGTACTCTGCTTGTAGATGGAAGTAATTTTTCAAGTATTTGAGAGTTAAGTCCTGTATTTCATACAACCATTTTTCAAATTCGGCATAATTAGTGCCTACTGTTTGAAATAGTTCATCAGATGAAAATGGAAGCACTATACAAATACCTATGGGTGTATTATTCTTAGATCCAAAATCGAAATCGATTTTTGTTGAGGGTTCTATATCCCAGTTTTTTATATCATCATCATTATCGATAAAATTGCCGTTGTTATCACCCACATTCTGGGGGTTGGAAAAATTTGATTCTAAGTCCCTAGGAGAAGTACAGTTATCATTGGTTCTAGAACTTTGATCAATATCTGCATTTGATTTATTAATTGATCTTCCCTTATTGCCCTTAAAACCTAAATCAGAATCTCGCGAATTGAAGTTAGAATGATTATTCTTGGGGAAATTGTCTGAATCCAGCCTCAGTGGTTTTTTCATTTGCGAATATTCATAATTAGCATCAAAATGGTATGTTCTGACAACTAATGTTTTGTTTTTGAAGTTACTTCCCAAGTCTTTGGGCTCACAATGAATTCTAGAGGTTTGCTTCAACTCACCTTGGAAGCCCGAGCCAAATAAGTACTGGGCCAACTGTTTGATTTCTTTCTGATTGTACATCTTGTTTTCATTCCTTGAGTTTTTTGAGGAGCAACTAGAAAGCGAAACATTAGTTTGTCTTCTATTCTCGATATCAGAGTCATATAGAACGTAGTATCTATCGTAGCTTAAAAGGTTTCCAGTATCTTCCAAGACCAAGATTCTAAAGTTCACCTTATTGAACTTGAAATGATGGACATCATTAGTGCCGAGAAGAGGAAAATTGTTACTTTTCTGCCGCTGGCTGATGATTCTATTCAAATCTGTTGGCTCCAAATTCAAGGAAGACGCAGAATAAGCAGATATCTGCTCCACTGGACTACTCTTAGCCTTCTTAAGAAGGCTTGCCAACATATTATAACTTTGCAGCGTCCAAAAAATCAATAATGTGCAAAGAGAACAGGAGATTAAAGCACACTTTGTAAAACAATGCTATCAAAATAATAATTTGCCGTGTTATTGAGTATTCAGGACAGCTACTTTCACTTTTACTTTGATTATTTGCTTTATCGAAGTTCTCCACAACTCTATAATATTCCTGCTTCTCCACTTCTGAACCTACTTCCGCGCAGTTCTTTGTGTCTAGGATATCAGTATAATATGTAGGAAAAAAAACTAGGTCAGCAAGCGGTGAAAAATTCAGAAAATAAATCTAGTAATTATGATTTAGTCTTTCTATAAGATTAATAATCCTCTATGATTCTTGATTATATATTAATAGAATAGTTATGTATAGTTTTTTTTTAATTCGCTATATTCCTTAGCTATTGCTGTGACTGGTCGCCTGCCTTTTTTTTTCATGTAGAGAGAAAAAGTATTGCAAAAGAGAGGAAAGAAAGGTAAAAAGAAAACAAACTAGGACGAAAAGACTAACAGAAATCGCTCAAAAAAGAAAAAGAAAAAAGAATGAAAACGGTAAAATGTGGATGCAGATTTATCCGGATTTCTGGGGCACATAAATACACACTCAATAAATAGGTGCGAGTAATTAGAACTAGAATCATAATATATACTAAAGACTATAAAAACTCATGCTAAATAATGAATTAGAAATAATGTTCTGATAAACTCCTTGAATAATATTCCCGAGAAGAAATTATGTAGCGAATAAAAGTTGAATAAAAACAAAAATGGAGATCGTAATGTAAGCTTAAAAAAGAGTATTAAATATGGAAGAAACCAGCCAACATAACCGTAATTGGAAATCACTTCTACTCTGCATATTGTTGAAACAGAATGGAGAAGAATAGTTAAAAAGACTCAGCAATTGGATAATAACTGCCTGTTGTAAAGATAGTGATACAAATAGATGCTTTAAAGCAAAACTTAGAACCTTTAACTAGATTTTCGCATTGCCATCGTCTCGGTTCAGTGGAAGTTTGCCTTTCTCTGAGCTCTTCACTTTTATTTCTCGCAGACAGTAATATTCATCGCTCCCTTTAGTGGTCATTTGATCCAATCCAATACATTGTTCTTCATCAAGTATTTGGTGCACAGAAACATTTTGCAGTTTCAAATCTTTTTCTGACATGCTGCAGGTGCTAACAAACTCATCATCAATCGAAGGATCACAAAAATAGCCACTATTGTGACTGAAATCAAGAGATTCGTTTCCTGTTGTCTCCTTCAGTCCAAAAATTTGCTCTAGATTCATATCTTCTTTATCATTGAACTTGGCCTCTTTCCACTTTTCAATGTAAGTGTCAAAATAATTGATCAAAGGTCCCATTCCGAGACATACAAAGGCCTTTCTGTAGGTCTTAACCATATCTTTTCCCAAGCCATGCAAGACAAAAACTAAAAATGACATAGTAATAACAATCCATTTGGAATAAAGAGGTGAGTCATGCAGATAATACACCACATAGTTGTACAACATATTATGCTTCTCTTTAGAGAAATTATTGTCAAATGTTGGTGCTGTATTCCCAATTACTAGCATTACAGTAACTGGAATTTCTAAGAATACACAAATGATGCAGAACAAAATAATTCTCCAAAGTCTAGCAAATGACAAACCCGCATTTACACAGACAGAAAGGTTTCGAGCATCCAATCTATGTCTGAAATAATGGATTAAGGTCCATGCAGAAACAAAAAAAGTAGCAATAGTCCATAATAATGGAATAATTCCAAGGAATACAAGCGAAAGTACACTTGTGTTGTGTATTTGGGTACATCCATCGTAACGTAATATTCCATACCTGAATGACATTATTGCATAATTTATCGGAAGTAAAATAACTGGCTGAACTGTACAAATCAAAATGTAAATTATGTTCTGTTTGTTCTTAGATAGTCTGATAATTCCCTTTCCTCTAAAAATTGAGTTCACTCGAAGTGCCATTCCAAATACAGCGCATATCATCCCCTGAGTAGTCATGATAATGAAATACACGTACAAATCGCAATAACCTTTTCCATCCCAAACATTTTGGAAATTACTACCACCCCAGATAGAAGCATTAATCACAAATAGTATCAACTCTGTTATGATCCAGAAGTAAACAAATATACAGCATATATCTTTTACTTTCATAAAATGGATAGCAGGAATTATTGAAAGCACTAATGGAATCGCGGAAAGTGATATCAAAAGAGCTTGCCTATTAACCATTTTTTAATATTTCGTTGTTTATATTTATTGAGTTTTAGTTTGTATCAGTATCAATTTTTATTTTTCAATATATCAAATATTTTACTTGTCTAATTCACAGAAGATAAGCTTTCGCTCATTTATAAGAATCGAAAAATCTGCAGAAACCATTGAGTATTTATGAGCTTGAAATGTTAAGAGGTTCCACTTGGATATCAAAAAGGTAAGAACAACTACGAAGGATTAGATCAACTCTTGTTGCCCTCTAGTCAATTCATAATTTCCAGGACTCAGAATCAATCAAAAAATAAGGCTATTTATAAAAAAAAAGGTGAATCGAAATGCTATTGATCAATGTTTCAATGTAAGTAATGCTAAGATTAGTTGTTTATTTTTATCTCTATATCCAGTAATTAACGTTTAGGACTTCTTAATTTTTGAACATTTGTTAATAACTCACCAGCCTTTTATGCAGTCTAGCTTTGGTCCTTTGACATCCCAATTAGGAAATTTATTCTATTTATGCAAGATTTTTCAGTTTGATATTTTTGGCGTGAGTGAAAAAAAAAAATCGAGAGCAATTAGGGTTCAAAATGCTTTAGAACAATTTATAGTTATAACCTTTAATCTTTAATATTTATCAGAAGAGGATATACTCATTTTCCGGAGAAGTTCAGTAGAAGGCTCTTAGATTTAGCGATTGAATCAGTAACATTGGCTATAAGGTATTTGCTATCGAGTCACTAGCGAATGCCAATAGTACAATCAAAGCAATAACAATGCATTCTAGCAAAAAAAAAGTAAAAGATATTGTACCCCATTTATTAAACTTTTTAATTGATTTCCAATGCAGTTCTGCTGTAAAACTCAGGCATTCAGAAGCTATTTGATTAAAATAATAAGTATTAACGAGTTCTTCCCGCGTATCATTTTCTGTTGAACTTTCCATGTCACTTTCGAAATAGATATCGCCATTCAAATAAGTAAAGTATATTTGTTTCACAAGCTCAGAAAATTTTGTGTTTCGTTTCAAGGGTCCAAAAGACTTCGCTAGTGCAATAGCGACAAGAAGATTGTTCAATAATAGAATAGGAGGAACAAAAATTCCAGCAAAGAATATCTTTTATAGTAACAGTTAGTAAATAAAATAATGAACAGTAACTTCATGAGCGCACTGAAAACCACGTACTGGAATTTGCAACTTTGTGGATTTATCGCGAAAACTACAGCCATTGCATTTACAATCAAACTTAGCTTTGTAGCTCTCATCTATCTCTACATGCTGAAGTTCAATTTCCTTGACAGGCGTCTCGTCGAATAAGTCTTTTGTTAGCATAATATTTTGTCAATTTGTGAATTTTCACCAATATTTATTATTTGAGTTTTTGTATATATACAACAATATCGAACCACATCTGATGAACAACGGGATTCAATGATTATATATTGATCCATTTATACAAAGTCTTGATTCTTCGGAAAATGATAGTTAAATATTTTCACATAATTTTCTACTTTGAACTTTCCTATTCTGGTTCTTTGAATTATGAAAGTGATTTATCTGCATGCTATGTAAAAGTGTTTTTTACATAAACTTAATCAATTTATTGATAGTGTCTATTGTATGGATGAATATATGAAAAATTTCCCAATTAAGCTAAATCAATCAACGAGCTTTTCATGTTTGAAAAATTTATATTTAATTTTTGACAAATACTTTTGAAGCTACGAAACTTTAGTTTAAGATCGAAAAACAAAAATTGACAGCTAATATCTTTGAGGATCTATTTAACTCACAATAGAGTTCGGTAGAGCATGACTATCTTGTTTCTGATGCTTTCGCTACAATGATTGGAAGCTCAAAGGGTTATGAAAATTATGATACACTGCACGCGCAGAAAAAGATAAATAATATTAGCCTAAAGATATTATCCAGCAAGTCAGCTATTAAGAAATTTTCTAGAATGTCAAAAACAAAGTGATATTACCATCCTAAAAATTGTCATATATATAGCCACCTAACACACCACAGAAACCACTGTTGGATAATTATATAATGTCGCGAAATAAAGAGAAAGCACAGTCGTTGCTCAGCCAGTTCCAACAGCACAAAGCGTTGGAGCTTGGATATATTAACATCAATAAGCTACGAAGACCGAGAAATGTTGGAACTGTTTCAGATCTCAATATGGCAGAAAAATGGAGAAAACTAGTTGTTTCTGAAATCAACAAGAAGTTAATTCGTCTTTATGATATCGCTATTTCAGACAACGAAATCCGTGATCTAAATGATGAGGTGAATAAGTTATTCAAGGAAAAACGGGCATGGGAATATAGGATTCGTGAGATAGGAGGACCTGACTATTTAAAATTTGACTCCATGAATAATAACTCGAAAGGAGAATTTGTAACCATAAGAAATTATAGGTACTTTGGCAGAGCGAAAGAGCTAAAGGAGGTAAAGGAATTGATGGATCAAAAGAAATTAGAGGATGAAAACAACGATGTCAATAAGAAAAAAAAAGAGGTTGAAAAATTCTATAAGAAGACCGTGTTTCAGAAAATAAAAGAACTAGACCCAGATTATTATGGAATGAATGAGACATACGAAACAATTATTGATAAGGCCCCAGTGGAGAGCCTTTTTTTTGAGCAAAAAGATGAAGCCCCAGATAAAAAACAGTTGAAACCTACGATATACAAGAACGAAATGGCAAGAGCAGAAAAAGTTCTTTCGAAAGAGCTTATGCAGAAAATGCAACGTGATTACGAACGTTCCCAACTGCTCACCAAATACAAGGATCAAAACCAAACTATTTATAATGAGGATTTTTTGAATGGGGTTGCCCAAGATATTGAAACGGTAGAGCCAGTTGAAGATATTGAGAAATTTTTGGTTGAGAGAAGCAAACGCAAAATGCTTGAAAGCTTAGGCCTATAACTTGTTTTCTAGTGAACCCCTTTTCGGTTGATTTTTCGTCTTTCCATCTTTTCAAAAGGTTTTGCGTCAATATACAGAAATAGGAATATTTTATAACTGTAATATGGCAAAAACAAAGTCTAGTGGAAATTTACTCTATATTTTTTGGAGTGCTCGAATCTATCATACAGGTTGATTTTCTACACAGATATTCATTATAGATTTTCAAGACAGTCTTTAAATATGATTTCCTAGTTTTTATCAAATGTAGTGCAATTTCGAACATCGAATATTGGACGAAAATCTTGTATCTAGATTTTTTAATTCGATCTGATTTGATCACATGACATTGCCATGCATTTTTATATACACAATAATTCAAATTCTGGATCTTCGCAGTCCTAAGTTAGTAAAAGCCAACAGCAGAATAATTTTTCGAATTAATTAAACAGGATGTTTACTAAAATAATGAAAAGGTTAGAAGTTGAAAAGAAACCTTCAACAAAAAAAAAAAAAATCATATGTCTTGAACTTTATGAGCCAAAACTTTGGATTCTCAAACGCATAATCCAAAAACGCAAATAAGCTTTCCGAATATGCTTCGGAAAAAATATATGTTCCAAGAAATTACTAAAATTTTTCCGAGATGTGAAAAATTGTACATTAAAATTTACAGATATGTAAATGCTGTTTCTTTTCAAATAAAATAACGCAAGCCTTTCCTGATTTTTCCTTTAACCGTGCCATCGTAGGCTTTACTCTGTTTCCAAAATGCAGCGTCATGCTCTTTTCGTCCCACGTCCAATTGAATCTGATCAAGCCGCAAAATTTTGGTATTCATTATGAATTTGTAGCCAAAATATAGTACAATAAATAATAGAAGGCATGCGTATGATGTGATGAAATCGACAGTATTCCAACAACCGCTAAGGAATACGGAAAAACCAGTAGCCAAGTTTAAAAAAATAGCAAGGAAAAGACCATAATAAGCAAGTAAAGGTTGGAGTGGTACTTTATAAGGGTAGATTGTTTTTGAAACAAAATATTCATCAGACTTTTCACTCAAACAAGAAGATGAAGATGAGTTATCAAGCCCATTATCATAATCAATCTCATTCTGAGAAGTAGCCAAATTTGTACCTCCCGAAACGGAATTGGTCGATTCTGACAGCCAATCGCCATTCTCTGGCGTTTCTTTTTTTCTTGGCAAATGAATCAATCTGGTAATTTTTCTCCATATTTTTGAGAGAAAGAAACGTAATCTACTGTATCTGAGCAGTTTTCCAATCTTTTTGAAATAGTTACCAAAAAATCTGTTATGCGTAACCCCGACAAGATCTGTTCTGAGCTTCAAACCATAATAAAATCTGATGAACGATAAACACATGCTTGCCCAAACGATCTGTCCGCTTGCAGCACAAAGCAGTGTCAATCGTTGAAATATCATATTTGACTCTCGGCCTATACAAAGATAAGCCAAACATCCAAACATAGAACTAAAAAGGATAGCCACATAAGGTATACCATTTTTAGAGCACTTCGCAAACACTTTCGGGGCTTTACTCTGCAATGCCATATGATAAAGTGTTCTGCTACTCGCATAAAGTTGGGATGAACCAGCACTTAACGCAAATACAACAAAAATTCCATTAAATAAGGAAGCTAAAGCGTACACTCTAGCATTTTGGAAAGCAATAACCCATGGAGACTGATTGCCGTTGTAAAATCCTTCATACCCCTTAGATTTATCGGGATTTCTCAAAAATTGATCTACTGCTGACTCACCTCCAAAATATTTTACAACTTCGATCTCTGTATCAAGAGCTTGCTGTGATTCACTATATTCTGTTGTAATGCTTCTATAATGAATTAATCGAGGATCTCCAGAATATACATTTAAACTAACACAAAACACAGATATAATATAGAACACTAGAATTCTCCAAAAAACTCTATTAGCAGCAGATGGAAGAGCTCGTCTAGGAGATTTGGCTTCACCAGCAGCAATTACCACTATATCTGATCCCACGTAGGCATATGTTGCAATACAAGTGGATGCTAAAATACTGAGGAATCTTCCAGTGTTACCTCCTATTCCTCTAGTTGCGCCTGTTCCTGTATCCGATATATCAAAGGTTGGTCTGAATAAGCCATATGTAATTTCTGGGGAACTTATACTATCTTGAGATTTCCAGAATGTAAACCCTATATTCTCTCTTAACGGAGGCATTCCGCCAGTATTAATAATAATATTAAGGATAATACTCAACAAAACCACCACTATTTTTAAAATTGATAAGAAAAATTCTGTTTCACCGTAAGCTCGTACGCTTACCAAATTTACTCCTATTGACCAAACAAGAAACAAAGTAATCCATCCAGCTGCGCTCTTTCCAGGTAGGTCTACATCATCATAGTATGAAAGCATAATTGTGCCTGCAGTTATTTCACTAGGAAGGGAAATTGTATAATTAATCCAGTAAATAAACCCAGAAGCAAATCCAAATGCGTCATCTACAAAACGAGATCCTATTCCTGAGATACCACCAACGAGAGGAATAAAACTGACCATCTCAGAAAGACAAAGCATAGTGACAAGAACTAATGATCCGCTAATTGTATAGCCCAACACTGCACCCATAGGCCCACTGACAGAAAAATTCTTGGAAGTACTAAGATAAAGACCTACACCTAAAGTTCCTGAGAGTGCAATCATCTGCAAATGACGCAGTGTTAATTTTCTTTGTAGTCTATCCTGTAGATATGTGCTATTGAGATGACCATTTGGATTGCATCCAGAATTTTTATCGTTCGGATTAATTTCAAGATCTGATTTCTCAGACTCATTATTGTTGCTACCATTGTAGTCATCAATAGTTGCGCTTACGATTCGATTGATCTGCGGTGAATAATCTTGCGATGTCTCATCATCATTGAAATAGTATCTCCCATCAATATCACTAATTAATGATATGGCATTGTCCTCTAAATTATACTGCTTCTCCTTAAACTTCTGTTTAATTAAAGATTCAATTTTGCTATTTTTTTTGAACTCTCTTAAATATTTATTGAAATCAGTGTCATCTTTGTGTGATGTACGATCGTTTGGAGAGGACCCATGGTGCTGATAGTATAATTGATTGTAATGACTGATAAGAGTATTTTTATTTCGTATAACGAGTTCATCTTTATTTAACTCTTCAGCTATCTGATTAACAATTTCGGAGTCTATGGTTCCATTAGAAAGAGAAGATGAGACAGTGCTTAAAGAATTTTTATCAAAATCATTATGATTTTTTAGTGTTTGATTGTAACGAAAATTATTTTGATTACTATTATCACTGACTCCATCAAAATCAGATTTTTCAGAGTCGTTTCCATAAATATCTAGGCTTGAACCTTTTATGATTTCATTATCTAGATGATTATACTCGGCACCCGACAATTGAGAGACAACGTCTTCGTCAGTGGTCGCATTATTAGACCTTAGGTGTGCTTTTCTCGAGATAGTGCTAGTGTTTGTGAAGAATAGATTTGACCGTATCTCCTCGTTTACCTGTGAGCCCTGAGATGAAATATTGACATTATTTGTATAACTATTGGGGTAATTAGCTGCTTGAGACTGAGATGACGATGCTACACTGTTGCCAGTGATACTTTTCAACGAGTGCAACGGATGATCTGTAGCAGAATTTCTGTTTTCGAAATACTCCAATTCAGGGATCGTCGATTGGACATCAATTCTACTGGTTCTCTTGTTTCGCACGCGACTACCTTTAGATGATCTTGTAGGTTTTTGAGATTTATTAGATTGTAGCGAATTTTCGGGTTTGGAGGATACATTCAACAGCGATGCCTCACTACTTGCTGTTGTCGAGATGCCAAATGGGGGCGTCACATTTGCAAAAAGATTTCCTTGATCGATGTCAAAATCATACTCCAGGGGTGACAGAACCATTATTTGGGCAACGAGATTGCTTTCTATTTGGGTGGGGGAGCACAAACTTGTCAACTACTTGTCATAGAATTTATTCGTAAAGGCTCTTCTAGCAAATGTTACCAGGATCAGTTTTGTATATAGAAGAAAATAGCTGTTAGGCTCCTTTGATTTTGACGTGATGATTTACTGATAAGACCTGCTTACACTATTTAGCACATAGAGAGATACTCTCTTCATTTTTGACTAAATGTGAGAAGCCTACATGAGGCAGGAGTAGAAGAAAATAGCTATAAACACAAAAGCTTCCGTCACGCCGTATGGCTATATTACGGAAACACCACTCTGGAAAAACCCGCCATGCCGTATGAAATCACATGCGTGTTGTGGGTATGTAGATGCTGACACACTTCTTTCTTTTATACTCTTATGTAGTCAGATCTCAATAAATATTATGGGTACATATTGCGATAACTCAACGGTCATACCATTATGCTACTTATGAATTATTTCAGATGGGCAGGTTTCTTTTTTATTGATTTAAATTTCCCCCTGTAAATGATAGCCATTTTAGTAAGTACATCTGGTCGAAAATGTACAAATTATTGATGGATGTAAGGTCAGCAGTGTATGTAACGTATAAACGAATGAATATTATGCTGACGGACGGACATCAGAACCGGAAAAAATAGGAGCGTGAATGAATTTTTCACCTTCGTCACTCAAATCATAAAAATGGCATGATTCAAGCATAAAATTATCTTGCTATTTTTCCGAAAAACACACGCCAGCAAAAACGAACTCACCTAGGGTTCTCATCCTATAAAAGCAGGCACTTTCTCCATCTACGAAACAACTTGATCAGAATGTTACCTTATTATAAACACTTCTACCATCAATCAAACATCAGTTTTAATAAGAAAACGCATTAATAAAGAAAATTTCCCACAAGAAACTATAGATCTAATCTGAAAACAGTTTTTTATTTTTCTCTTAATTTGTGTGTCCTTTTTTTTTTCAATAATCAGACTTTACGATTTATTGTTTAATCTATATACTTTTTGCCTCTAGATTATTCATTCCAATTCCTTTGAAACAGACACCATGACTGCAAGCAAAGATATCCAAGTTGGTGCTTATCTCTTTGAGAGACTTAAGCAAGTCAACATCAAGACCATCTTTGGTCTTCCAGGTGACTACAACCTTGCTCTTCTTGACTACATCTACAAGGTTGATGGTATGCGTTGGGCTGGTAACGCCAACGAATTGAACGCTGGTTACGCTGCTGATGGTTACTCTCGTATCAACCGTCTTTCCGCTCTTATCACTACCTTCGGTGTCGGTGAGTTGAGTGCCCTTAATGCCGTTGCTGGTTGTTACAGTGAACACGTTGGTATGTTGCACATTGTTGGTTGTCCTTCTACCGAATCTCAAAGAGATCAATTGTTACTTCACCACACTTTAGGTAACGGTGACTTCAACGCTTTCAAGCACATGTCCGAATACATTTCTGCTGACAGTTACGTATTGGATAACTTGAGAACTATTCCAGAATTATTAGATGATGCCATTCACAAGGCTTACATCCTTCAAAAGCCTGTTTATGTTATGATTCCAGCTAACGTTGTTGATGAAACCCTTATCGGTGGCGGCTCCAGATTAACTGAAGTTCCTTTGAACTTGGAATTGCCAGCCGATGACGTTGCTGCTGAAGAAGAAGTTTTCGCTGAAACTATTAAAATGATTAAGAACGCCAAGAACCCAATTATCCTTGTTGATGCTTGTGCTTCCAGACATGACATCAAGCCAGAAGTCTCTAAGTTCATGGAAATGACCCAATTTGCTACCTTTGTTACTCCAATGGGTAAGTCTGGTGTCAATGAAAAGAGCCCAAGATTTGGTGGTGTTTACGTTGGTTCTCTTACTACTCCTGCTGTCAAGGAAGTTGTTGAAGCTACTGATTTAGTCATCTCTATTGGTGGTTTGATGAGTGATTTCAACACTGGTTCTTTCACATATGGATACAACACCAGCAATGTCATTGAATTCCACTCTGACTACACCAAGATCAAGAAGGCTATGTACAATGGTGTTCAAATGAAACCTTTGTTTGAAAAGATCACTGGTGATGAAAAATGGATTTCTCAAGTTAAGGAAGCTGCTTCTAGTTACGACCCAGCTAGCCACCCAATTCCAAAACATCAACTTACTGCTGAGGAAGTTGCTCTTCCAAAGAGCTCTTTGATTTCCCAAAACTGGCTTTGGACTCACTTATCTGACTGGCTCAGAGAAGGTGATATTATTATCACCGAAACTGGTACATCTGCATTCGGTGTCACTTCTACCAAGTTCCCAAACAACACAATCGGTATTTCTCAAGTCTTATGGGGTTCTATCGGTTTCACTGTTGGTGCTTGTCTTGGTGCATGCTTCGGTCAAGCCGACTCTAAACAAGAAAGACGTGTTGTGCTATTCGTTGGTGATGGTTCTTTACAATTAACAGTTCAAGAAATTTCTACTATGATCAGATGGGGTTTGACACCTTACATTTTCGTTTTAAATAACAATGGTTACACCATCGAAAAGTTGATTCACGGACCAACTGCTGGTTACAATGAGATTCAACCATGGAGACACCAGTTGTTGTTGAAGACTTTCGGTGCCGACGAAAAGACTTCTGAAAGTTTGGAAATCAAGAATACTGGTGAAGCTGAAAAGTTGTTCCAAGATCCAGAATTTGCTAAGGCTGACAAGATCAGACTTGTTGAATTATTCTTGGAAGTCATGGATGCTCCTGAATCATTACAGAAACAAGCTGAATTGACTGCTTCTCTTAATGCTAAACATTAAACTTTGGGGCCCAATATTTAGGCCGAGTGAGTAGAGATATCATTCAGCTGCTTCCAATATATTAAAGACATTTTATTAATAATATGACTATTACTTTCCTCTAAATCTGAGGTTATTCGATTTTGTCCGCTATACTTGAATTAATCTGAGGTTTTACATAAATGTGGATTTAGGATTTTTACAATATATGATTTGTGACTTGTATTTTTTCTGTAGGATTGTTTTGAAAAATTTAGTAAATAATTTTTCTAGCTTGTCTTGAGTTTTGTATTCTATGGAGCTTTTTGTGCTTAACTCTTCTAAAAGTCCCAGTTTTGCGAATGTCAAAGTGCGAGATGGCTAAGCTTTAAATCAAGCTATAAAAAATACGCTATGATGAAAAATTTCCTAATAAGAAATATGATGTTCACAACTAAGAAGTTTTGAGGCAAGTAATATGTTTCGAGCCCTGATTCGCCATTTTTATTGTGATGTGAAAAACACGTCTGTTGTGTTACAAGCATCGAGCCTTTATGATGATAGAAGACTATATCGCAAAAAAAACAAACAGTTTAAACGGTTGAATTTATTTTATGCAGCACAGACTTTTCGCTTATTATTATAGTTTATTCGTCTCGCTTAGCTTGCTATGTAAAAGAAATGTTTGTTATTCAGATCATATTATATTGTTATAACAATAAAATTAATTGCATTCAATAAATCCCGGGAACCGAGTGACATCTTGATGACTCACAACAAATCCTCAAATAATCCCAAAAAAATAATAAAACTAGTGTTGGGTTGGGTTATGCATGAATCAGGGTGATGTCACCTTAGCTCATCTGCAACATAAGTTGCGAAATGAAAAAAATTATTCTCTCATGGACCGCTGTCATATCCATTGGGGGCAGCCCGTAATATTATACTGTAGGCAAGATGGCGCCCCCAGTGGCAGCCTGAAAATTGTCTGCTTCTGTTCACCGTCCGCCCCGGAAGACCAAAATACTAGAGCAACAGGGTATGTTTTTCATTTTTTTTTTTTTTTGTACAAACTTCGTTACCGCTTATGTATTCAGCTAGGTCAGTTCATTAAGAACAGGACTTTTTATGGCCCAGTTTTTTTTTGTGGGCGGTGATGAATACTTTTCCCGCCCCGAATTGTGTTTACTCCAGCTGTACAAAATTAGAGGGCTAACCTTCACTGTTGATTTTGACAACAGAAAAAAAAAAAGAAAAAGAAACCTACAGGTGATTAGCACTGATAAAAAGGATACCACAGAAAAAAAAAATTGCCTACAGTAATGACTGCAGATTACGAAGTATTGACGTCAACCTCCTTGCATATAATTGACTGAATTCTCAAGCAGCATCAGTATGGCTCATAAGGAAATCAGCACAAAAACGACTAATTAGTGCTGCTACAAGCATGACGGGCTTTAAGAGTCAAAATACATCCTCGACCAGTTTGTTCGCGATTAGTATAAATAGTTGAAGAAATCCCGAAGTAAACTTCGAGCTGTTCCTGCTCTTTGCAACCTTCTGAAAACCAAAATCCAATTAGTAATTAAACTGCTAAAGATCAGTAATCTTTCATACTGGTTTGCTCTTTGTTCCCTCATTTTGTCAAATCACTTGCAACCATTTCCAAGTTGACACATTAAGTATTCACTTTTGCGCCCCCAAAGCCATATTCACAGCTACTCAAGTTTTGGTATTCTAACGATCTACTAAGTCCCATTTCTATTGTCAAGTTCGCATATATACATTTGAATGGCACTTAGAATTCTCAGAAATCCTCTACTAAGAAAACCTTTATTGCTCAACCGCTCATTCAAATACCACACAATGACTTCTACCGCTACTTCTCCAAAGCCTTTGTTTAAATTGAACAAATCCAGCTCAATCCAGGAGTACTTGCAAGCTAACGAAGCCTGGGCAAAGGATGTTGTTTCAAAAGATGTGTTGAGTTCTAATGCCCTTGGCCAACAGCCACACACTTTGTGGATTGGTTGTGCTGACTCCAGATGCTCAGAGTTTTCCATTTCTGGTCTTCAGCCTGGTGAAATTTTCACTCACAGAAATATCGCCAACATTTTGGATAACAAGAATGACGTATCCTCAAAGGCAATAATCAATTTTGCTGTCAATAGCTTGAAGGTCAACAAAATATTGATTTGTGGACATACAAAGTGTGGAGGTGTAGCAGCCACTTTACAGGTTTGCAAACACAGTGATGCAGGTGTTTCAAAACAATTACTTGACTGGCTTGATCCTTTAATTACCTTGAAATTAGAAAATGAGGAAGAAATTAACAGACTCACTTCGGAAGATGAGAAGAACCGTCATCTTGTTGAATTGAACGTTAAGAAACAAGTCAATCACTTGATTAATAACGATGAGGATGTTAAAAAAGCAATTGCTGAAAAGAGATTGGCAGTTTACGGTGTTATATATAACGTTGATACAGGATTATTAGAATTGGTTAAATAATGTCATTAACTATGTCTCAATTTCTTTTCGACTTCCCCTTTGTATTCTTTTAATTTTACGGTTCTGTTTTCAATATTATTACATAGACCTATTCTATATATCAAAATATTAATTAATCCATTTGCATTTAAATACGTGAAATGTAGCATAATTATTGCCACGGATTTGTTTTCGGTTGACAAAAACGTGTTGCTGTTCAGCTCATCGTAAGTTTAGTAAATCGCTTGCACCGAGCGATCCAAAGTTACAAAATATTATCACGTTATATGCACGTGATCAAATTTCCCCAATTTTAACTTGCACTATTGCAGCTTTATCTCTCCTCTTAAAAAAATTTTTTTTTTCTTCTTTTCAAGTATTCTCTATCTGCCTGCAGCTCATCTCATCTCGTGAAATGTTTAACAATGCTCCATCCAGACTAAATACATTTATTAATTTTCCCTTACTATCAACTGGATAAAAATAATAAAGATATTTAGTTTCAGTGATTGCTCTTTTTTCCTTCTTCCAAAAAAAGTATTTAAGTTCAACAGAAATCAAGATTCCCCTTTTATGGATAGTTGTATTGAACATGTCGAGCGAACAGAAATTAGACACTAATCCTGAAATTCTTTTGAGAAAGAGAAAGAATGCAGACCGTTTAAGACTTGCCAAACAAGATCAAGCAAGAGTAAAGAAAGAAGCACAGTTAAGAAAGAGAAAATTAAAGAAAAACAGATTCATCAGAATTGAAACTGTCTTGGCTAAAAAAGTAGCCACTGAAAAAGAAAAGAAAAGAATACAAAGAGCTACTAAAAATTCATCTAAAGTTAAATTGATTGAAAGATCCGCCGAAAATAATGAAGAAGACGGCCAGGTATGGGATGCTTCTAAGCCAAAATTATTACTAGTTATTAGAGTTTCATCTGGAAATAACAGCAAGATTCCACCAAAGGCAAAAGCTATCCTTTCGGCAATAAGATTGACACATACTAATTTGGCAACATTTATTAAACTCAATTCTACAGTGTTACCACTTTTAAAGCTTGTTGCACCATATGTTGTGATTGGTACTCCTTCTCTCATTACTGTTAGAGAACTTTTACAAAAGCGTGCTATGGTTGCAGGCGAGAATAAGCAAAATGTGTTGCTTACCGATAATACTTTGATTGAGGATAAATTTGGAGATCTGTTGGGACTCATCTGTGTGGAGGACTTAGTCCATGAGATTTTTAGTTTGACTGAAAATTTCAAAGAAGTTATGAATTTTATCAAACCATTTAATTTGAACCCTCCAGTGAATGGATGGGGCCCAATCTCCAAGTTGAGAAGAATAGAATTGAATGAACAGAAAGAAGATATCAACTATAGAGGTGACAGTCCGTTAACTGAGGTTGATATTGATGAATACGTGAAAACAATGAATTGAGAAAGTCGTTTCTGTATGAGTAGCTGGCTTGTGAGTTTTTATATGGTTTTCATTTTATTCATTTATTTTTTCATCATTTGTTGTTCTATGGAATGTTTTCAATGTACCTAATCAAATGTGTTTTATTTGGTTATTTTGTTGAGATGTTGTTACTGAGATTTGACAATGTATAGTTTTTGGGAAAAGATTTTCTTAATATAGATGTTGTGTACCTTTTACTTTTAATTGATGTAGAGTATGGGGGAGATCGAAACACTTTTTGTGGATGATTTGAAGAAAAGTAATGTAAAGTTAACCCCCGAAAAAAATAGTACGTTTCTCGGGAGCAAGAAGATCAGTATGAATAAACTAGAAAACAAACAGTACTGGAACCGACTTCGAATTTTGACCAGTTTCCACGAGGCTTGCTGTATCATTTCCATTCAATGTTCGGCTTGTTTTCCCGAAGAACATAATAGCGGACCCAAACCTTACTATCGCTGCTGCAAGGAAATCACGACTGATTGTACAAGCACATTGCCACGGTCAAACAACCTGTAAGCACAACGAAACCAGCCCATTGAATACAGGAACAAATCGCTGTGCTTCCGAATATTGGAGCACTAACTCGACTGACCTTTACCTATTCGGATACGCTAATTGGCTGCTGTGCGATTCTTCATGTCAGCTACCATTTACGCCAAACTCGGATCTCACTCTCGTATATGCACTGCACAGAAGCACCGCCACGTCTCTCCGGCAAATTCCGGGCTCGTTTTCTTTTTTTCTCTCTTTTTCTCCTATCTGATAGCCAGTACGATGCCCGCCTGCTAAGAAAAATAGCATTTGCATAAATGACCATCATTTTATCCATCGAAGATTACCGGCCAGTAAAAAAACAGTGATTAAAAATGCGACGCACCCCAAAGCGTAAAATAAGCTCCTGGAGCTGGTTCAAAACAGAAACTTGGGCTCCTACGCAGAGCTTAGCCAATGAGATACGTGAAAGAATCCAACCGGAAAAAAAATTTTTTTTCTCTTACGCATTTATATTTTATGACAATGTATGATCCTATAGAACACAGCTTAGTAATTCCAGTAATATCTAGCAAAACATAGTACTAAACTGGACTATACTATAGAACAGTATGTACTAATAGTACCAATATAGAAAAAAAAAAAAAAAAAAAAAAAAAAAAAAAGAAACTAAAATTTCACACTTTCAAAACTTGTTCTTAGTATCTAAGGAGTTTTTTTTTTTTTATTTTTTTCATTTTTTCTGTTTATTTATTTTGATATTTCTGATTTTGCTCTTTTCTTTTTCTCTTCTTTATCCTTTTGATCCTTTTGTCGATCAAATATTAAATATTCAGCTTATAAACTAATACACACATATCAATAACCAAAAATGGGTGAATACAAAGCCGGTAACGCTAAGAAAGGTGCAAACTTATTCAAAACCAGATGTTTGCAATGTCACACCACCGAAAAGGGTGGCCCACACAAGGTTGGTCCAAACTTACACGGTGTATTTGGTAGAATCTCTGGTCAAGCTCCAGGTTACTCTTACACCGATGCCAACATCAAGAAGGCTGTCCACTGGTCTCCACAAACCATGAGCGACTACTTGGTCAACCCAAAGAAGTACATTCCAGGTACCAAGATGGCTTTCGGTGGTTTGAAGAAGGACAAGGACAGAAACGATTTGGTCACCTACTTGGTTGAAGCCACCAAATAAGCAGTTTAGTCTGCTCATTTGAACAACGTTTCTTCCAGCTAGTAATTGTGTAGCAGTCAGAGTTTTGGATATCCTCCCAAAGAGTATCCCCCCAAAATGTCTACAGAAAATCAAAGCTTTCTTCCTTTGGCAATACGTCTACTAGATCATTATTACAAAAATGGTTCATTTCGTTATATATCAACAAAAAATAAATATTAAACTGTGAATAGTGTTGTTCATAGCAACGTTTAAAATAAACAACAAACTTGTAGAAACAATTCATTACTCCCAGCATCTAATCACTAGGCATTGACAGTTAAGTCATTCAATTTTCTTGCTGATCGCATGAAGTACGTAATCAGGGGATATATCACAGTCAAGTCCGGACCACTGCAAGTAGTTCCTTATCCGTTGTTCAAACTCCACTCCATTCCACATACTAGATCCTTCCAATTTCGGCATATCCAAAGCTTCAACACAAATTCCTGCAGCTACATTTGCTAGTATCGCAGCTATCTCCCAACTATATGTCAAACACAAACCAGTAACAAAAGCCCCACAACTAGTATTTCCTGCACCTGTGCAATCCATTATGTGCGCTTCAGGATTTACAGTCTGGTACGCTGGGAACCATTTCTTGTACCCATTGTTAGTCATAACCAAAATACCCAAAGCACCACAACGTATCACTAGCCCCGAAGATTTCAATTTGTTGTTTCTTTTCACTAAATATGGCAAATATTTCTCACCCACATTCTCAATTTCTGGCTTTGTAAAATACTCGGGAAGCCCAAAGAATCGCGAAGCTTCTTCAGAATTGGGAGTTATGATATCAACATATTTCAATACTTGCTGACAAGCTGACAAATTCTCCAATGTGCACAAGTCAGGAATCGGTTCCCATATGATAACAGTGTTCAAATTCTGCCCTAATTTATCTCCATGTTTTGCTTTAATCAACTTTTTCAGCATCTCTTCACATCTTTGAGGTGAACACACAAAATGAAGTGATTCTGAGTTTAGTAACTCTGGATATTCTTCAAGATCCTCAATGTCTATTCGCTTTTTGGGAGTCATGTACTTGAACTCTCTGAAATCGTTTTCTTTGTAATTGTTCCAGCCTCGCGTTGTCAATCTGCTTGCGTCTTTTCGAAAAATTATTCCACTATTCCATTGACACAATTTTTCCCTTGCACTCTCAGGAAAGTCAGAACCTTCATCAACTATCATTGCACATTTTGATGTATCGTTCAACGAAAGTGTGATACGAGATCCAAGCGTCGAAAATAAGCCTCCACCTCCAAGAATATCATATTTTGATGGTTTATCAGGATAATGAATTTCATCAATTATAAACATCCCAAGGGTGACAAAAAGCATTTTATCGTCCTTGGACATTGTAAATAAATTAATAAAATTAAAATGTATTTTTTTAGTATTGATTCTAATAGAAACCCCGAGGTTATACTAAGATGACTTCCTTTATCTTTGATTCATTATCGCTACTAATGATTCGCATCTTTTTTTTTTTTTTTTTTTTTTTTTTTAAGTGTGTTACCAACAGTTATTACATTCTCTAAATATCTAACTTAAAAAAAACTATCATCAACAACTCGGTGATACCACACATTCACTTATACTGATACTGTAAATTAACTTGATTACAGGATACCCCAGTCATCAAACTAAGTAATAAGCCCGTCTTCTTTTCTCAATTCATCATATTGAGGATTATAGTCATATAAGAGAAATTGACAAATGGCATTACTGACGTGCGTACTTTGATTATCTAATACAAAATGGTTGGAGTTGAAAGTCTTCAATTTATTATCAGGAAAATATCTATCCAAGCATTTTTGTACATCTAGAATATCTTTTTCTTGCTTGTGTTTGAAATAATTCGATGAACGTCCCATTAAAAATAAAGAAGGATTTGTAAACTGGGCATCAATTGGCTTCCATTTTGCATACTCAGGAACAATAAGCTCTTTAATATAAGATAATGGAATCATTGGCTCCAAGTATGGGTAGCCATTCAAGATCTCTTTGTTTATTGGTTTTTTGCTGATATTTTTTAAAAGATATTGTATGGTTTTGGAATCGTGAATTCCAAATTTCTCACTTCCCATTATTTTATAACACTTCTCCAAATATGATTTATCATTTTTTGTGATATGAGATTCGTTAACAATGTTCAACAATGCATTGAACCAGTTTGTCAATTCGCCAACAGCATCTTTTGGTAAGTCTCGTGGTAAACTTTCTATACTGACTAATTTGCTTATCTTCAACTTCGATTGGAGACCAGCGAGCATTGCTATTTTTCCTCCATAGCCTTCCCCGATGAGAATAATATTTTTTAAGCCCATCTCTTCACAGAAATTTGTGACGTCTTTCACGAGCAATTCCTCGTTGAACTTATAAAACACTTTAGACTCATGTTTTGAGTCAGATGTATCGTGTTTATTGGAGTAATTTCTAAAATTCAAAGTGTAAACATCTGTTTCTAATGTTTGACAAATATCATTGGCCTCTAACTGTAACGACTGCTTACTAGACAAAATATCATGTAAAAAAACAATTGACTCGTTAGGATTGTTCATTGATTTGCTCAAAAAAGAATGTGTTGGCCTGTATACATCGTAATCGAATTGAAATTTATTATGCTTTCCAGAACTACTGAAAAAGTCAAGTTCTTGTAAACTTGCATCGGTTTTGAATCGTTTACCGAGAGTAAATTGAAGCAATCGTCTTGAATATATTTGTGGGGTTCTAGTAAACATTTCCAAAAAAATTCAGTGGGTTATCTTTATTTCCTCTTAGTTTTAGCAGTAGAAATCTTTCATAGACTTGAATGATAAAAATTATAACTTCAATCTTTCAATTGAAAGGTATATTCATTTCAAATCAGCGAACATATGTTTGCTAATGTTTAGCAATTTAGTGTGGCTTTTATTTCTCCGATTTTTTTTTTTTTTTGACATTTTAGGTTTGGTAGGTGCTCACCAAATGATTTTCTGTTTTGCAGAATTACTGAAGCTATATGCTCACGTTTAAGTTATATCTAGTTCCAGTTAAGTATCACTTTGTGATCAACAAATGAATCCAAAGATAGAAGGTTGTTGAAAAATTCACTTTAAAATTCGAAAAAGAAGCTTCATTTTAATTAGTGTAGCAGACAAAAGATTATTTCAATTCTACAGACGTTAAAAATGTCAGATAATGAAGATTTTATGATGTCAGATGACGACGACAATTTTGAGTATGAAGATAGTGATGAAGAAATTGATGATTTTCAAGAACATAGTGAGGTACAAAGTAACAGTAAAGAAAATGTCACTAAAAATCAAGAGGAACAACCTGATTTCGAAAACATGTACTATTTTGCTAAATCAATGAAGGATGAAAATAGATTAGAATCGTTGGAATTGTTTTCAAAATTGATCAATTACATAGTAGACCCTGAGAATAAACCCCTTAGTCCAGAAAATTTTTCGGAATATACGCGCTATAAGTTCAAAGGGGTCAAGCAAAAATTAAAGATACTATTTAGTTTATCTAGATTGGAAGATTTTCTATGTACTTATGAGATTCTTCTTTCTTTGAGTGAGCAATTGATTGATTCTATTTATTTCACAGATTCCCTCAAGAAAATCATCGATAGATATACCAAGAATAATGAAGACATAGAATTCATACTAAATTTCGTGAATAAATCATTGGAATACGACAAATTTCTAGACGATAAATTATTTGTTAAACTTTATACAGTAAAGATAAAAATCTTATCAGAACGAGACGATTTAGAATCACAGAAAAATGTGAAATTGATGATTCAAGACGCAATTTCAAAAGCTGGGAGTTACAAGGATTATACAAAACATCAGTTTTTGTTGGAAATATATGCTATACAATTGAAGAGTAACATGGGAACAGTTCCGGCTCTTAGTGAATTAGCAGCATACACAAATCAATTGGAATCGAATTATCAAAATTGTGTTGATATAATGAGCAATATCATATTACATCCAAGAATGCTTGGAATTATAAAGGAGGCAGGTGGAAAAGTTGATATGCTTAAAAAAGATTTCCTGTCTGCAATTGATAAAATCGCAGAAAGTTTCAAAAACTACGATGAGGCTGGATCCGTAGAAGATAAGTCAAGAATATTGAAGATTCTTATCGTTTTGAATATTTTGGCTTTTAGACCCGAGGTTAGCGTATTGCAATCCAACAACATAAAACCATATTTATCAAGCCAGGCGAACAACAATGATAAAGAGATTAATTGGTTGATCACATTATTGAGATATTATGATGTCAACGATATCGCCTCTTTCAAAAATGTGTTACAAAAATTCCAAAAAGATGTTAATAAAAAAGATACTTTGTTTTTGACACTTTTCACATCAGATTTGCATAAATCAATCAATTATAAAATCTTATTACAAACATTTAAAGTATACTCAAAAGTCAATTTTGATTATATCATTGAACTTCTTGGGTTAGATGATATTAACGAAATTCAAGATCTCACATTTGAGATGATCTCCAAAGAAATATTAACTGAAAGAATCTCTTTCAATTTTGTGGATAAATTCCTAAAAGTGGCGAAAAATGATGATCCTATTGTTCTGTATTCAGTCATTCCCAAGTCACTAGATCCTTCCGATGTTACGATTAATATGTTTGACTTGACCTCCAATTATTTAATATCAAAAACCAGTAAACTTGATAAAGAATTGATATCCAAGTTTATAGATTATTTGAAGTTGGGACTGTTTGAAAAGTCTGCAGACTCATTTACTCAGAACGAAGTGGTCCAATTGGAAACTGTATTGAGTCTTGATACTTCCGTGATAAGTTCCACAACAACTAACAGTAAGTTAGCGAGTAGAATATTGAGTGAAAATGCAAAGAGTCAAAAATTATCCCATACAGTTTTTGAGAACAAAAGAAAATATATCCAGTTAGAGAAACTCAAATACAATGAATCAAAAGAAAAATGTGAAACAATCATAAATCTTGACTTCAACCGTGAAACAGTTTCCCGAGTTTTAAACAAACTCAACGACTTGCAAAACGTTTTGTTTTCCAGTAAAGAGCTTACATATGTACCGTCGGTTCCATCTAGTGATAAGTCAAAGAGTTGATGCTAATTTTCATTTAATGACACATCTTATGTAGTAATGTTATTTTTTTTGTATCTATTTTGTATATGACTTCAGATATGATAATATCGTGCATAAAAAAAAATAATTATAAGAGAAAAGTATCATGAATATTATTAACTAAAATGGGAATCATACATTCCAATACTATTATTTAGAAAAGTGTTCTTCAAAATAGATTGGAATTTTGTATCAGCATACTTTAATAGCAATCTAATAAACAGCAAGAACTCTGGCATATATCAAAATTCGATCAAATGGAAAAAGCAGCCAATGATTTCTGCAAAATTATTGCCATCTATATTACTACTAAGGACGGGCATGCTCTTTCCCAAATATTGTCTATGAATAACTTAATACAAACAGAACCTATCCAGGATTTGGTATTCGGAACAAATGTACCGAATAAATCACAATTGAAACAATTTAATTCATCTTGGAGTCCTTTTGTTGAGGCGTTCTTTGAATTTATCAGAAGAGTCAATGGTCCAAAGAATGAAGCCTTCACAAGTAGTAATGAGCTATTGAAGGCATTGAATAGATGCGCAGAGAAAGAAGACGCCTGGATATTAGAGTCAATGAAGACTGTGTCAAAAGAATTGAGGAGTCTAGCACTTCTTGCTGATGTAGAAGATCAGGGATCAGAGAATTCAGAATTGAAGTTAGAAATAGCTTCAAGAACGATAAATAAGTCCTTCACCGTTTGTCTCAATGATAGGGAACCAATTGGGACGATTAATAAGTCACAGGCAGTGTTTTATTTCCTGAGTTTTCTATTCAGTATCTACTTCAAAATTAACAAATTGGATCTTGCTAAATCGTTGCAGAAGGCTTTGAAGTTTAAGGAGAACACTTTGCCTTCAATCAAATCTGTTCCAGAGTCTCATGCCGTAACATATTTATACTACAATGGTTGTTTATACTGTAATGAAGGAAATTTAGAAATGGCTTATAATAACCTATCAGAAGCTTTGTCTATAGTTCACGAAGATGCTATTCAGCAGCAGCAAATGATTTTAGTGCTATTGATACCTATAGTATTCTATCATACTGGAATATTTCCATCCAAGTACCTATTCGGAAAGTATCCCAAGATTCGAATGTTATATGGGGCAATATTTTCTGCGATCAAAACAGGTAATTTGATGAAGTTTGATTATCAAATCAAGAGAATGGAAGTATTTCTTTTGAAAAGAAATTTGTATTTGATATTTCGTAAAATAAGATTATTAGTGGTCAGAAGATTATTCAAAAGAGCATTTTTGATAGCATCTACATTGCCTCAAATAGAGAATATATATCAATTTCCATTAGTGGTATTTACAAAGGCGTTAGATGTCTCTTTGAACCCTCCTGTTAGCAAGCATCATAAACATGTTGTGACGAATGATGAAACTGAGACCTTTTTAGCTAATTTAATTTTTAATGGATTCATCAAGGGTTACATATCTCATGGTAACGGTGTTGTTGTTGTTAGTAAAAAAGATCCTTTTCCAGGTAAAATTTCGGTGAAATAGAATGTGCAGTGTAGAATTTTGAGCATGTTGTATACATATTCTCTTGCTTCTATGTTGATTTCAATAAATTCAGGATTACTGCTCTGAAAGTTAATACAGCGATTGGTGGTACAATTTATGATAATGAAAAAAAAAAAAAATAAGGGAAAAGTACAAGCAGCTATGATATAAGAAGTCTTTCTACGATTTGATAAAGTCTATACATCAAATAAGAGATTTTGAACATGAATAATACCTGACAGGCTCTACATTGAGTTGAAAAAATCAATTGTTGATCCAATTGAAGGTCGAAAAGTGTATACTTTTGAAATAAAATCATTTCAGCTTCTAGAATTTGAATTTCGCCAAAAAATTAGAATCTTTTGCTTTAAATTTCGGGTTTTATAGTTGTGTTTAAGGTAAATCCTGATGCTCACCCTTTACCTTTAGCTTTATATGGATCAGAAGTCTGGCATATTCTTTTTAAACGTAGAACCTCAGAAGACACTGTTACTGTTCTTTATTTTCGTTCCACTGTAAAACTGCATCACTGTAAATCATAAAGACGAAAAAAAAAAAAAAAAGTTGCTGCGCTGCGGTATAAATATAGACATGAAATGCCTGTATATAAACTTATGGCTGGTTGTTTTAATGTACTTATAGTATCCAGCAATCCCATCATATCCAGAGTACAGAAGTATTAGAGACTGCAACTGTGATTAATAAGATAAAAATAACAATATGTATCGTTCAGGTTTAAGATTAGCTGTCAAAGCTGCCTCTCAATCCATCAGCAAAAATGCATTAGTTGCTGCTAGACTTCCAGCTACCAGAGTTGTCAGCCAACGTTTCTTTTCTGTTGCCTACCCAGTTTTGAATAAGAAGGCTGATGTCATTGACATTCTCAATTCTGAAATCAGAATCGAAAAAGAAATGGCTGCCCAAGAAGAAAAACCAGAGATTATCGATTCCTTCTTGCAATCCACCAACTTTAAAGTTGTTGCCACAGAAGGACGTAGCTTGCACGAAATTGTCAAGGAGACTGAAGATGTCAAGGTGCACGTTTATTTTGACGTTTCCCAAATTACCAACATTCCTCAACCAGCCCCTGAAGAAGCTGCTGCAGAGGAAGGTGCTGAATACGATGATTTCAATGAGGAATTTGCCAACCTTAATGTTGTTCTCGAAAACAAGAACACCAACTCCGCCATTTCCGTTGAAATTTTGTTCAAATTGGACGATGGATCCTTGTATATTGAAAGTTTAACTCCATACAAAACTGCTGAAGAAGCTCTCTCTGAGTCTGCGGAAGCCGAAGCCTTGAGACAAATCGCCTACCATGGCCCGGCCTTTAGCAACTTGGATGAATCTTTGCAAACAGCTTTCGAGGATTATTTGAGATCCTTAGGTGTCAACGAAACTATGGCTGATTTTCTTGTCTCATACTCTGAGTTCAAGGAAAACAAGGAATACTTCACTTGGTTAAACGATGTCAAGACTGCTTTGAAATAAGCCAGTGTTGTTTTGTGAATAGTACCAAAATGCAATAGCATACTACTATATAGTTTTATAGTTCTTATCACTGTTTTCACAGTTTACTCGCCTGTAAATATATAATAATTGATAACTAATACATTTGTTGATTTCATGAGTATTTTGCTCAGTTTCTGTCAGTGCTGGTTAAACCAATGTAGGTGATTGTGGTTGTTGGCTAAGAAACATCAAAGCTGTTCATCAAGAGAAGTGATCACAATTATCTGAGAAGGGCATTAAGAGCTTGCCCTCAAAATCACGTGGAGTTTGAAAAAGAGACAAAAAGTTTAAGAAACTCACATATGCTTGAAAACACAAAAAAAAAGCAAATTTCAACAAATTTTGTTTTCACAAAAAGTTTTGAAAAACATATATCTTGTAGCGGTCTCACTATTTAAAAAGTAGTCAAGGCGGAGTGAACAAAAAAAAAAGATCAACAAGGAGTGCAAGAAGCAACTTCCGCGCTAATATTGACATTGGAAAAACAGAAAGCCCTTCATCAGCTTGAATAACCCAAACACCAGAACACTAAACAGTAATTGGCCGGGACATTACGTACCGAAAAATAACGGTGGGGAAAAAAATAAAGATAGAGGATCTCACAGTAGAAGTGAAAAAAAAATATGAAAAAGTAAAAACTAATATTGATTGTTAACCAACATACTTACACACAGATAACTATCAAATATAGTCTGAAATATCAACATAACGAATATATATCAAAAATGTCTGATTTATTAGTTTCCTACGCTGCATTAATTTTGGCTGATGCTGAAATCGAAATTACCTCCGACAAGTTAACCACTTTAGTCAAGGCTGCTGGTGCTTCCGTCGAACAAGTAAGTTAAAAGAGTAATATGGTTGAAGCGTATATATTTGTGATTAGAAATTTGTGGAAATTGGCCTTATAGTGCCAAGCATATTGGAAAAGGTTGAATTTTGGGACTAAGGGATTTGTATAGCTCCAGGACAAATGTCGAGAAAAACCAATAAGAATCAGGTTGACTGCCTCGCAACAATAGAGACGGAGCAAGCAAAAAAATGATCAATAAAATGGGTAATGCCTTCAATTGTAAAGATTTCCTAGATTTTTTTCCTGAAAATGAAATACAATAGAGTATTTTACGTGAATTAGGGACTACGAATACTGTCATCGAAAAAAAGATTATTTATACCAAGAGAATAGAGGATGATCTCCTTTTGAAAATTTACGTGAACATTGGATTACACTTAACATTCTCATATCCATTTTTAACAGGTACATTTTATCCAGTATTATGTGTGTTTTTTGGCCAGTCCAGATAGAATAGTTGAACAAGGTCTGAAGAAGTATTACACAAAAAAAGGCTCCAAGTTTGTATCAGATATACAAGGGGTTTCAATTCAAACTTGCATTTTTCAAATCACATCAATAAACGATACCTATAAATGAGACGCATATTGCAGCATTCAAAGAATTGACATACTAACTTTTTATTTAGGTCTGGGCTGATGTTTTTGCTCAAGCTTTGGAAGGTAAAGACTTGAAGGAATTATTATTGTCTGCTGCTGCTGCTCCAGCTGCCGGTTCCGCTCCAGCTGCTGCTGCTGGTGGTGCCTCTGAAGCTGCTGCTGAAGAAGCTGCCGAAGAAGAAGAAGAAGAATCCGATGACGACATGGGATTTGGTTTGTTTGACTAAGCATCCTAATTGTATAATCTTTTTCATGTCTAATAAAGTTTCAATAAGTTTTTAACGGTTTACAGTTTGTAGATTAATGAAGAAGATTTTAGTTCATTTTATTTACAGTTTATAAAAATCTATTGAATCATCAATTTTTTGACGTAAAAATTGACCTAGAGCACATTTTGATGGAATTTTTTTTGCAATTCTTCAACAAACCATAATAATCTTCTATCGTCTCCATATTGACCAATGACTTGCACAGCACCTGGATATTTCTCTCCATGTAATTTCCAAGGAACAGAGATTGAAGGTAAACCAGCCAATGATGATGGAATCACATAAGCGTCATTTACATATGTACTAATAGGGTCATTTTCTTCAACATTGAGGTATTCCTCTACTGTTGGAGCTTTTGTTGTAGAAGCTGGAGCAACAATAAAGTCTATTCCATCTTTATTAATCTCTTTATTTTTTTCCATTATGTTTGGCATCTTGAAAATATCATTGAATTCTTCTCTTATTTCATTTCTCAATGAGTGTGCCTTCATTAAATTATTCTGAAATTTTTCAGAGCTCAAATTGTAATTCCCGATTAAAATTCTTTTCCTAACCTCTGAGCCAAACCCAGAGCTTCGCGTCTTACTTATAGTCGTTTTGTAATCTCCATCTAATTCTAAAGTACCAAATCTAATTCCATCATATCTTGCTAAATTCGATGCAGCTTCTGAATATGCAATTGTGAAGTAAACAGGAACAATATTTTTTAATGACAAGATATCTATTGGAATAATGTTACATTTCAAGTTCACAAATAACTTGCCACATAATTGTTTTAGAGAATCAAGCATTTCATTGGATGTACCTTTGGCTAAAAAGTATTTGGAAATACCAATGTTAATACCTTGGAAATCATGCAGAAGGTTATCACTTGTGCTATCCATTGTTTTCCTAGTTTTTTCGTCTAAGCACGTAGGATCCTTGTTATCAGCTTTATCTAAGACATTAAATACTTTCGAAACTGTCTGGATATTATTTGCCAAAATTCCTACGGTATCCAAAGATTGTGCATAGGCAACAACTCCCCATCTTGAAATTCTCCCATATGAAGGTTTGAAGCCGTAAGTACCACAATAGGCTGCAGGTAATCTTATAGATCCGCCAGTATCAGTACCTAATGCAAAATCACAACAGAGACTTTTAACAGCAGCGGCAGAACCACCAGAAGAGCCTCCGGCTACTCTTTTTTCATCTTCATAAAGTGGATTCAAGGTTATCCCATTATTAGAATGTATATTTGCTCCTCCCATTCCAAATTCATCAAGATTTGTTTTCCCGACTAACGTGCAGCCATTGCTTTCAAGCAATTCTACAGCCGTTGAGTCAAAAGGTGAAACGTAATCTTTTAAGATTTGTGATGCACAAGTGGTTGGCTCACTTTTTGTGCAGAAATTGTCTTTGACAGCACCTACGAGACCACTAAGCGGCTTGTTCAGTTCATATTGATTAATAAAACTCTTTTCTATAGAATCTAATGGACGCTTATAGATAAAACTATTGAACTTGTCAATATTGATATTCTGTAGTTTTTTGGCTAAACTTTCAGGAATACTTCTTGACATCAAATTGGATTCTTTGAATTCTTTAGCTTCTATGCTCGGTTTTTAATTAGACTAGTTTCTCTTTCAGTAAAATGGGTTCTCAAACTATTTTATCATGAAGATGAGAAAGATAATTTTGTATTTATCGTATAACGTAATCTGCTGTACAGATTAAATATTTGTATTTTCTTTAGAAGATGGTAATCCTGCTTTTTTTTATCTAATTTTATTTTCTGGAGAGGAAAACTCAATATTTCCTATTATGATTTTCGCTACTGCAAGATTCGAAGTGCCCTTTCCTAATATATAAATGTGAAGAAATCAAAAGAAACGATGTCAATTACTTCGAAATAATATGATAAATCCAAAATATTACAAATATGTGAATAAGAATTGTTTTTGTTTGTTGAAAGATGTAAATAAAGAATTTGTCAGACGAGAACATATAGTGAGAAGCTATCTGAGATCTGCTACTTTTGATAATCGCTTAAAAGGTCAAAAAAGCCTTATAACAGATGATTTATCTGCTACACATGATACGCACCTTGCTAATATGTTTAACGCTTTAGAAAAACGCGAATTTCAAGTGAATCACAAAAGAATCCAAAAGGATGAAGAATTGCCATATGGGCATCATTTAATTTATTTCAATCCTCTGGGATCTCTTCTAGATGCTGATGGATATGATAGCTACCAAGCACCTAAAAGTATATATGATCAGAAGTCTATTTTCAAAAGGCGTATGTGGGTGGGAGGTAAACTAGAATTTAATAATGATCATCCACTAAGATACTTACAACCTTGTGATTGTTTTGAAACAGTTGAAAAGACCATTTCTTCACATGGTAAAATATTTGTGCAGATAAGGCGTAAAATGAAGACAAATGATATTTTGAATCTTACAGAGTCAAGAATGTTAATGTATACCAATGAGTTATTTAATCTCGAAAAGGCTACAGAATCTTCTTTCAAATCAAATGCCAATTTGTTTGATGAAACTGTAAGCTTACAACTATCTAGAAACTTTCTATTCAGATTCTCTGCATTGAGCTACAATGCTCATAAGATTCACTACGATTTTGATTATGCCAAAAATTGCGAGAAATATCCATCAATTTTGCTTCATGGTCCGTTGACTGTTGTTCTTCTTTTGCAATGGTTTGCAAACCTACATCCAAGTTTGAAAATCGCGTCATTTGAGTATAAAAACAAGTTTCCTTTATTTCTAACTGATCAGGTCGTATTTAAGATTAAGCAAATTGACTCATCGCATTATTCTCTTTGGTTGGAGAATAAAGCGGGTATTCTTTGCTGCGATTCTAAATTGCAGCTCGAGTTGCCCCAAAAACGATTGATCCTTTGAGGTCTAAGAGCGTTAAAACTCTGCTACACCATTTTTCATTTATCTGAATACCAATCTATCCATTGAGAGATGCAAAATTAAAGAGAACTCGCAAGGATGGAGAAATTTCAACCTGTAAAATTCAATGATAGTCCTCTATCTATCATGATAAAAAGAAACCACTGAAATATAGCACAATACTTCAGAATAAATATTATTTTTGATAGAGAAATTATACATTATTTTTCAAAAAGTTGCTCCAATAGAATGGATATTCTACACTATAATATTATCGTAGATGAATTGGTCTCTTTACAAGATGTAGTTATTTATATAGTATGTGATTCGCATATACTACAAAAAAAAAAAAAAAAAAAAACTGGCAAACAGGTAAACAAGGATAGCAAATAACCATTTGATAGCATATTTTCTTTTCAACTTAGTACACACTCAGAGAGAGATTAAAGCTACTAGAATGTAACTCATATGCCATAGCAAGATTTTGTCCAAATAAAAAAGAAGCAATTCCTGGTCAAACTCCTATGAACTCGTTTAATCACCTCTTAATCTTTCAATATGAAAAGATTATAAAGAAAAAGACATCTATATAATTTAGAAAACTGAAATCTATTCCTATATAGTATTATAGATTACAAATTCGAAAACAGATAGGACTGTGTTTATGAAAAATGTGTGTACAAGAGTGGGAATTCTTGAATAAAGGAAAGGCAAATGTGGTACTAAGAAGCATTGAAAACAAAAATTTGGTGCTAAGACTAAGACAGAAACAATTACCATCAGATAACGATTACCAATCTACTGAGGCTATTATCGACTACATGAATAATAATATTCGATGCTTCTTCGATAAATTTATGGTTTCTTTTAAACCCTATAGCTTGAATACCGCGTTTCTTTTAGGGATAAACTCGTGGTTAAAAGTAACACACGGTGTAGAAGTGAACATTACGGAAAAGTTTGGTATTCTTATGGAGAACTGTCTCAATATTGATAATTTCAACATTCATTCGACCTCAAAATTTGCAAAGCTTTATGAAAATGGAACAGATTATGTCATTGAAATCAAACCTAAATGGTTATATCGCGACTTGAACTCGTACTATTGTAGAAACTGCCTCACTGAAAGACTCGTTAAAAAAACTAACTCAAAAAAATTTTGCTCAATGGGTTTAATAAGTCAAAACAAGGAAATAGTTGAAGCAACTATTACGGATGTATTCTGTAGCTTTGAATTTGTTGATGCAAAAATGCATTTATTTAAAAAGACTTTATTAAAATACTATTCTTGCTTTGACAACAATATTTTTAATATGTTGTGTCACTATGAAAATTTAGGAAACAATAAAGATCAAATTCTCCAGCTTAACTCGCCGCAAGATGTATCTAGTGAATTGAAACTAGGGATGGCTTTGAGGGATGTTACGGTTTTTATATCGTGGAATATAAAGTCTGTTGAATCCTTGCAGATCAAATTATTAGATATCGATCCAAAGTCCAATAGCAAATGGCTGAAATGGAAAGCAGATTATCAGTATTTGCAATCTTTTGAAGATTTTCAGGATGAAAATTGGGGTTCAAAATGTATTGTATAATTGCCTTCAATAAGTTAAAAAATTAGGTTATGTAGTTTATTTATCATTCTTTCTAAACTTAAACATACTTATCATTTTATCAAATGAAACATCTATGTCTATAATGTTATACTTATCATCCTTTTTCATCAATAAAGTATGAAACTTGAGCCATTCCAAAATACTGAAGTTGGCCTCCAATTTCCTATATTTGCCGAATATCTCATCAAAATTTGTTAGATCGTACATACATGGATGGAAATTGGAATGACCTCTTAAATGTAAAAATATTTCATCATTGTGTCCATGAAAAGTGTCATCAACTTTATTACTTGGTTTGTCAAAACTAGATTCGAGTGTCACTCCAACTTTTTTTTCATCGTACTTGCATCCCAATCCAGTGAATATATCAAGTATGGCTCTTTGGTTATGCAGAGGTAAATTAGATTTCATCATCACAATAATATCCTTGAAAATGATAAACATCTTTCCCGTTTGTGTATAAAATGGAGAGTTTCTTTGGTGAAAAACAAAACAAATATATTCTAATAATGAAACGTTTAACTCTTTTAACTTTATAAGATGATTATTAAATGTCAATAGATCTTCAATATTCATCGAAAAATCCTGTTTTCTAGTAGAAATCAAGCGTAGTGTATTGATAATACGAAAGCATACGCTATAGCAAATGATCAGAACTGCTAGCAAAATAAAGCAGGACGTATTCGAATTAGTTCCAAAATTTTTAAAATGAGGAAACTCATCTAATCTGAAAAATTCTCTATGATTTTGTGTATATTTATAGCCAGTCAAATAAACGATGTCAAATGATATCTCTTGTAATTCTTTGAAAACTGTGACCCAGTTTTTCAAATATTTCATTCGCGTCGCAGCACAGTCAGTTTTGAAAAAAAATCTTTCGTAATGAGTCCACAATGTGAATAGGATTTTAACTTTTACTAGATATAGGCTTATACAATCCTGAAACTTTGTGATTTTGCGTAGCATCATATAATAACACCTAGTTTCGTTATCCTTGAAGTTCTCTTCCGAAAAGAAATTTTCATCATTAGCAAAATAATTGAGAGGAAACCTAGAATATCTATCCTCGATAAAAAGATCTAATTTCATTTTTAATGATACAAGATCTTGTAAGCTTTTGAAAGTTGAAGCATTTTCATTTTTGAAAAACTCTGTAGTTTCCAATAAAAGATTATTAGATGATTTTAAAAAATTAAATTTAAAGGTCAAAAAATTCAAAAAATGATCATTCGATTTACCACATTTTGTTAAATCTGCGAAATCAGAGTTTGGGTATTCGTATTTAAGAAAATTGCATTCAAAACTGCCCCCAACTGTAATTCTTGTATAACAGACAATGTTTTTCAACAATGGATAAACTCGTTGTTGATAGGCAAGTAAATCTTCTCTTGTATGCAAGCCCATTCCGGCATAATAATTTCTAATCTCTAAATAACCGATCTTAGTCCAGTCACTAAATAGCCCCAATAAGGAAGCTTCTCCTACCAATACTGGCACTAGTGATAACGCTGAACGAAAATCCCTCTCTTCACAGACTCTGACATAATAAACATGTAAAATTCTTAATGCCAAACTATTAAAAGTACTCTTTTTGAACACTTTAGACTTATTGGAGCATTCAATCAGCACATTGACAAAATCAGGGCCAATAAATTCGAAGTTGTTATTAGCAAACATTTCTCTCTCTATATCACAAGTCGGACCAATTAACTCAATGTCTATTTTTATAGCTAAATATGCCAAACGAAGCACCATAAATAAGGTTCCTATATTAACTAGATCTATGTAAGTGGTAATGAGAATATTGAATGCAGGTTTTACTTTTATATCAGCAAATCGCAAGCCAATTATGCTAGTGACAATGTCTTCTTTGAATACGGGCAAATTTAGAATGGGAACGAAAGGATGTAAGTATTTTTCAAAGATGTTGAACAAATGATTAATTATATCAAGCCTTGGTAACATTGACTCAACCTTTGATATTAAACTCGTACCCACTGCTGTGACGACTGATGAATTGTTGAATGATATAGCAGTTGCTTTGGCTTTATGGAAGGAAGAAGCTAGATCGGTATAATATTTATAGTATTTATTCCTTTTATTATAAGTATTTTCAATCATACAAAGAGCTGATCTGAGTTTTATATCGTCGTAAACTTCTTTCGGATATTTTTCAGAATTAAGAGAGATGATATCGTCCAAAATAGACATTCTTATCTTTTCCTTGAAAGCTCTGTGAATCAGATGAATTCTCTTAAACAAGGGAGCGATGTAACCGTCGGAAAAAAATACGAATAAGTTATGGAAATTTTCTGCCATTACAATACTATTCGTACTGAAATTTATTGGACATAGTGAATCGTAATGGAAACTTATGACTTCGTCTGGAGACACATCTATGGTATCATTTGTGGTTTTTCTGAGCAATTTTTGAAATTCCAAGTCTCTCAATTTTTGTTTGAGGCAATCGATTTGAGCTTTCACTTTATTTTCATCACTTTCTTCGTTTATAGTACTTCCATTAGATAAGGGAGAGCTGTGTAAGGAGGGCGTGCTAAAGGTGGTGTTGGTATCACCACTGCGATCAAAGTTAGATAAAACTTTGATCGCTAAATTATTGGAATTAGGCAGAAAACTACTGCTGGGAAGCTTGATGCTACTATTCTCTTGGAAATAGCTACATTTGTCCCTAGTTGAGCTTCCATTTGTCTCTGTGAACAGACACTTGAGTCCTCCAAGTTTACATCTGGTGCAAATAGGTCTTACTCTATCGCATTTTTTCTTTCTTACTCGGCAAGCAGTGCACGAATAAAGCTTTCTTTGCTTTTTGGGATTCAGGTTACCAGAAATTGCTGACATTTTTGAAATAGCTCTCGGAATATTCTATTTGTTCATTTGTAACGAAAAGTTAGACGTTTTAGTAGATTTTGATTTTTGGGAAACCGTTGAAACTTCGATTCCATGTTGTTTGTTATGTCAGTTTTGGTTATATTTTTGTCGTTATGAATAATTGTTGCACGTGAGATTCACGTGCCAATACTCCGATGAGTTAACCACAACTCGAATCACCCAACCATGATGACTGATCATATTCATATTCGAATATAATAATCACATCTAAAAATGCATTTGAAGAACTATATAAAGAGATCAAATACTTCTAATTCAGTATTTATTTATTTCCTATTTATTATTTACTTGGTTTATCTTAAACTAAGGATTTTACTCAATTATTAGTATACTCAAGAGTTTTATACAATCAATATACTATTTATTTTCTCTTTATCTATTGAAAGTAACTAAATCACTTCTGATCCTTCAGTAATTGCTATTCAATACTATTTAGTTGCTAGAAACACTCTAAAATAACTTCAATTTTGATACATATTATATTCACGTGCTAGTTCACTATTTATCTTTAGTCACGTGATCATAAAGTGACAATTTGGGCATCTCATATCTTGGATCGGCGATCTTGTAGGTGAGTTAGTTATTACGAGAACAGATGAGTATCGGAGGATTTCTCAAAGTACAAAGTAATCTGGTTTCTCCAGTGTCGTATTTTTACAAATGAAGTTCAATATTTGTTTTCAATGATGAATATACCCCGTTTACCAAGGTAGAAGTTCTACCTTAATTCGAATTTCAATTTTCAACGAAGATGTAAAATTGTGAGCCGAACCATAATGAGCAACTTTCCTAGACGTCGTGCTATGTTTAGAAGTTAACATCTGGGGTAAAATCAATTTATTTTATTTGTCTCTTTCATGGTTTGTCTGGCGCAATTACCAACTGAGCAATTGCATCTCGGAAATATCTTGTTTAAGAACTATTTTTTCAATTGACGCGCGAAAATACCTAACTTATAACTTTCTAGAATTTGAAACTTGACAATTTCTTTGCTTATTGAGCTTATTGACTGTTTGATAATAGCCTCTTCTACAATGACTGTGGCAGCTGCTGTATTCAAAGAAAATAACGCGGGTGTTTAAGCTGTGCATGACTACGCCACCACTGCCCGAATGAACCAGGAAACCTACGTTATTTCTGGTACCTGTCATGCTCTAAGCTACTTGTCTAATCTGTCTAATTTTGCGCCAGAAAAAAAAGAGAGCACACACATGACCCCGTAGCAAACTTGCTGCTTTTTTTTCTAACTTAATTTTCTGGAATGATCCAGGTGTAGACTATAAATATTCGATATAATCACCAGTACTTCCACAACTTCGCACAGTTATAAAAACATTTTATCTCCTTTATAGTAACCAATTGTTTTCATACAGTACTTTTTTCTATTCTAAGGTATAACCTCTTGATCCAATTGAATCCTACGCAATTTTTGCCTAATTTTAGTTACAAATCTATTCCGCAAGCAATTTCATCTCGTTTTCTTGACCTTCCCTCCCACAATCTACAACATGTCCTCCTCTGTTATCGCATCTAACGTTCCAAAGACTGTTCCTGTTGACAAGATACATCATTTCTTCTCATTCTGCGGCTCTGTCGACTCAGTAACCCCAAAAACTGAAGGAGAAAAATCGTCTTCATACACCGTGAAATTCAGTGACCCGAAAGCTGTCTCCAGTGCTCTTTTGCTCAATGGTGCTGAACTCGAAGGCTCTCCTATCCAAATTACATCCGATGAAAGTGCTGCAGGTATTGCAGGTGCTGCTGCCAGTAATGTCGCAGCAGGTATCTCTCAATTGAAGACAGCAGTTGTCTCTGGAATAACTCCTGAGTCTTCAACAGCTTCTGCTGTGGCAAACCAGCCAATTATTGACACAAAAAACTCCAGTACTTCTACTAGTGCTTCCACTGATACTCACACAGATATTGCTCAAGAAGAGAAACCAAAATCCGCTATTTTAGCTGAATACTTGTCTCATGGCTATGTCTTGGGTGACAACATTCTTCAAAAGGCTGTTGATGTTGATCAAAAGCATGGATTTTCCTCAAACTTCAAAAAGTTTGTTTCTGATTTAGACAGCAAGTATCATGTTCAGCAAAAGGCCGATGACGCCAACAAGAAATACGGTATTGACCAAAAATTAGAAACCGGAAAACGTAGTCTTGACTCATACTTCACCAAAGCTCAGCAAACCGAAACAGGCTCAAAAATCCACTCTTTCTACACTGATTTGGTGAGTAATGCTATGCAAATCCATGAAGAAGCTAAACGATTAGCTCTGTTGAAAAAGCAAAACAACGAATCTTCTGAGAAGACCGAACCTTCTCAATAGATTTGAGGTAGACAAAATTTTTTGTGATCTTCACCTTTCTGATTTTCCAATGTTTTGGCAGATAAATATTCTTCTAAATATGATATCAATATTATAAATATATTTGCTATGAGGAAAGCATTTTCTGTTTAATAATTAAAGACTTGTAAGAATAGTCTCAAAATATGGATGCTAATGGAAGGTCCAAAAGATGAGACGCATTCATTTAATGCTCGACATCTAGGTCTAAATTTCATTTGAAAATCCTATAAAATTTGCAGAAACTCTCTCTGCTGAACCTTGTTTTTCTTTCTTTAAATGAATTTTGATTTAATCTTGAAATGCTCGCAGAAATTGTGCAACTTGGCTCATAAAAGATGTTGCTGTTGGTGATCACACGAATTAATAATATTGAAAGAGAATGTTGTTTTTGATGGTAACTTTTACAAGGCAATTCTATTACTTGCAAATTGTCAATCTCTCGCTGTCTAGAATTTGCTTCCACTTATTAAATATAAGTAAAAAAAACGAACAAGAATTTTCCAATACGAATTATTTTGTTATTTTTGTCCATTGAAAAAAACTTAGCTCAACGGGCGTTTGCTCCGCTGAACCATCAGACAAAATTAGAGGTTTATTGAATTCTTTGACAGGAGCATTGCTATCCAGTTCACTATTCACTTCATTTCCTAATTGGTATATTGATGTTGAAAAATAATAAGAAATGCTGCTATCAGATTAATTTTGGTCAATCCGGTACGGTAGTACGTAAGGTATTTCATAGCAGAGTATTACCAAGAAATTCTAGTATTATTCATAAAGATTTTCGTATTTCTTTTCGTATACGACGAAAGACTGCGAGGAAAAAAAAATTCTAATCCGCATCTTACTCGCAGAAAAGCTTTATTGAATAAGATAGAGATAAAAACGAGAAGTATCATACTTTACTTGGAGCTATTTCAGCTAAAGACCCGTAACCAACGAAATATTGTTACTCAAAGGTATATAAAAGCGGATAAATCGAGGATTTATTTTTCTTTTTTGTCGTTTAGTTGTTATTGTGGCTGAGAAATAAAAATTAGAAATAGAAACGATAGCTATCAAGAAGAACAAAAGTTAGATAAATAATGACTGAATCAAACTATAGCAGACTAGTGAAAGAACTTACAGCAGATAAGATTCTCAAAAATTTCCCAGAGATAATCAAACTAGAAAAGACAAGCGGGAAACTCTCTGCTGATGAAGACGAAACCAGTAAAAATGAAGATGTTTTCCAAGGAAAAGATGAAGAGCAGATCAGATTAATGAATGAATTATGTATTATTTTGGACTACAATGACAAGCCTATTGGAGCAGGGACTAAGAAATTGACACATTTAATGAAGAATATTGATCGTGGCTTGTTGCACAGAGCATTTTCCGTATTTTTGTTCAACAGCGAAAACAAATTGTTGTTGCAGCAAAGAGCGACTGAAAAGATCACTTTCCCTGATATGTGGACCAATACTTGTTGTTCTCACCCATTATGTTTTCCAGAGGAGTTGGGAAGCATCAGTAGCAATGACGAAAAATTCTTGTTGACTGAAGGTATCAGAGGCGCCAAAAACGCTGCTATCAGAAAACTAGATCACGAGTTGGGTATAAAAGGCGTTAATGTAGAGGACTTTCAATTTTTGACAAGAATTCACTATAAATCACCAAACCCAACTGATGACAAATGGGGTGAGCACGAAATAGATTATATATTGATCGCCAAAAAACAAATTGATGTGGTTCCAAATGAGAACGAAATCAGAGACCATGTCTATGTTTCTAAGCAAGAGCTTATTGATATGATGAATGATCCTAAATTGGTATTCACTCCATGGTTCAAATTAATTTGCGAAAATTATTTGTTCAGTTGGTGGGATGACTTGAAACAGGGTGCTGTTTTACAAGAAGACCATACTTTACATCACTTAATTTAGGATTTGAGCTCAAGCAAACCCCAAGAAAAAAAAATTCTAGAAGATGATGATACTATTGATTCTGATGGTGATGATTGTCATGCCAAGGACATAATTACTATGTGATCAACAAGATGCTAATTATTTCGGGTTTGTCATCGCATCATTGAAATTTCAAAGTTAACAATCAAAATTACAACTAATTCTCTTATTCTTGCTCAGGCTATCTATAGAGTTCTGACTGACCATGAATATTCTTTGTGCTAATTCTTATTACATTTACTTTGTGATGTTTACTTGTTTTTCCTTTTTTTTTTTTTGTTTTTTCCGAATCCATAAACGTAAATAAGATTTTTTCATCATATAATATAGTGAAAGCAAAAATTCAGTAAATTTCTACCCTTTTTAAACAAACTTTTCGGGGAAGTCCCGCTGGTTTTTCAACATCTAGGCAAGATTTACAAATGCTAAATCAGCAAGTTACAAAGTCTAGCGAGCTTTGTGCTAAATGTTGTTAACAAATTAAGTCGATGCTCTGGTAAATTTGCAAATTTCACCATCGAGAGAGTAATTCTATCCAAAGAGGTTTTATTTTTTGCTTTCTCAAGCTGTCGTGCATAAAATTTTTAGAAGCAGAAGAACCAAAAAAACCACACACGCAAGAAAAAAAAACATTATGGCTCTTATTAATTACTCAAGCAACGAAGAAAAACACCACAATCTAAGAAAACGAAATCCGAAGAGTTATTCTGTATCATTATCAGCGTATATTAAAGCCGATACCTCAACAACAATTACTCAATATATATCAAAAGTTCATCAAAACATTTATATATTCATTTGCGCATGATTTAGTTGAAGAGATCTCATATACAGTTAAGGTTACGGGAAAATATAGATTTGAATTAACAATCCATTACATCAACGAAATGGATTCTCATGAAGCTGGTATCCCCAATAGCGGGTCAGTTCCTGACTTGCAAATGACAAGAAACGATAGTAACTTGATGAATAACATTGACTTTGGTATAAAGAAGCTTTCTATGATGCATATTGACGAAAATGAGAATGTTAATGACAATGCAAATTACAAACCCTCCGTTCCACAAGACAAAGAGCCCCAGTCAGCTCAGAATGTATCTCCGATGGTATCCGAACTACCTCCGCCTAACGGACAGCTGAATGCCATTCCAGATTCGTTATCTCAGCAAGAGCATCCAGCTGTGCCTCCAACAGATATACATACAGTGGATATCAAATGGATACAGGGTGGTAGCAAGGTTTACATCACTGGTTCGTTCACAGGATGGACCAAGATGATAAAGATGAAAAAGGTTCCTGGCACTGATAATGAATTTGTCATCAAGCTCAATTTACCTTCTGGAACCCATAGATTCAGATTTGTGGTGGACAATGAACTTCGATTCTCTGATTATTTGCCAACAGCTACAGATTCAAGAGGTAACTTTTTGAACTACATTGAGATTTTGGACAAGCAAGAAATACAGCAACAACAACAGCAGCACCAACAACAACAACAACAACAACAACAACAACAACAACAACAACAACAACTGCAACAACTGCAACCGCAACCGCAAGAACAGCAACAACCTGCTGCGGCTGTCATTGGTAAGATAGCAGGGATCCCGGCTGCAAATGATAATGTAGACACTGTGAATCTCGATAACCCCCAAAATATGATCGAGGACAAAAAGTCATATTTCCGTAATGACCATAGCAAAGACTCTAAACTAGGATTGGACAAAGATGACGATGATATGGGTAATGGTTACAGAAGATTCCATGAAAAATCAATGATAAACAATGCCAAAGCAACTGCTCCTAATAAAGATAGAACTTATAATAACACTATTCCGGCAATATTTATTGATCCTGTTGCTATGGAAAGGTATTATCTTACTTTAGACCAACAGAATAAATCCAACAACAATAACCAGTGGTTAATACCTCCTATGCTTCCACCACATCTTGATCATGTGATCCTTAATAGTCACAATCAGCAATCAGCTAACGATGGTGCTGGGTTCAACAAGGATATTAACCCAGGTGGTACTTTACCAGTTCCTAATCATGTCATTTTGAATCACTTGGCAACTACAAGCATCAAGCATAACACATTAGCTGTTGCCACTACTATTAGATATAAAAGAAAATACTTGACGCAGGTTTTGTATGCCCCGATTTAAGTTAATACAGATTGTTAGATTCTCTACTGAAACATCTACGTAATATTTTTTTTGTAAAACTAGACTTATCCTTTTTTTTTCAATTGTACTCTATCAGTGGTCTTCTGCTCTATGTTTGCTTTATACTATCGAGTTATCATCTTTCACTTTGTTTGTAAACAGGTCTTACCGATAACCACGTGGCTCTTTTTCAACAGTGATGGAACAACTCTATCTGAGCTAACTTTTGTTTCTTGTTGATGCTAGACAGATGAAATAAATGGTTGTGATATGATATCACCAGCAGTAACGACAAGCAAGATCAAAAAGTGTAAGCATATGTATATATATAATATCATGCAGCCAAAAGATTGCAAAACCTTGGAAATGGTAAACATGGAAAAAAAAAATGGAAGCTATGATACTAAGATATGAATGGCCAAATAAACGGAGGATCGCCACTTATTGCTTTCTTTCATTATTTTGTTGATGTACAAAACTTTGAGTTGAAGGAGATTGTACGCTATTTTGATACAAGTTTTCTCTCGATTCGAATGGATTACTCAAATTGGATGTGCTGTTATCGACATGCTGTGTTGGTAGATTAGACTTGAATCCAGGACCTTTGTAATCTTCGGTATCTAGTGATTGAACATCAGCGACATTAGCGTTTTTGTATGATTGAGGAGGATATGCAGGCATTTCATTTATATTTATGGTTTCATCGTAGTTTTTGTAAAATTCTTGATCGTTGACAAACTCTTTTTCTTCTTTCAAGTGCAATCTGTGGGCTCTGACTAGTAAAGCTCCCAATAGCACCACTATAAACATCACAGGGACACATATTGTAGCTGCGATCGCACCAGCAGACATGCTGGATGGTTTCTCACATTCCTGACTATTTGGATTTTTTTTACAATTATCAGATTGATGACTCGATCTTTTGAGCAAAACATTCAACGATTCGTGGATTATTTCATTAGCAAGAGCGTTCATTTTGATTTGAGACGTGTGGAATGCTATTATTATGGGCCTTTTCGTTTCCTTTGATCTTGGGCACGGCTATTTTTTGTGCCAAAAAAAACAGTCCTCAAGTTGACTTACGGCTTGATTTTCTTGTCTTAGCTATAAAGAAAGAGAAAAAAGAAAGTGTTATAGAATCAGAAATATTGAAGAGCTCTCTAAACGCCTTTTTTTTTAATTCCTTGTTCTGTTTGGTATTGGACTTTTGACTTATTATTGTATATTATTGGGTTTATTTGGTATATATAATTTGATTTCTTATGTAGATATAGAGGTTTTCAAATAAAAAGTGTTGTTATTTTTTCTACTAATCATCTATAAAAAAAAAAAAAAAAAAAAAAAGCTAGAAAGTACTGTTTCGAGATCTGATTATATGTAGCAGTTATCAAAAGGTTGTCAAAGTTTCAAAGCCCTTAAAGTAAAACAATAAAGCGTGCTATTCTTAGAAGTAAAATAAAAAAAAAGCGTGCGTGCGCACAATCATATGCCAACAAACTATGGGTCTATGAATAAGCCTAGATCACTGTTAGTACAGCGAATCATCAACTTCGAATCATGAAACATTAAAACTGGATTCAATTGAGATTTTTCAACCATTGTTCGAAGGACTGCAACTCGCCTTTTCCAAATTCTGAAATCTTGCCTTGCCATTTGGATTTGGCACCACCACCTCTCAAGTTTTGAAAAACCTTCGAAGCGATCAACTTTTTTCCAAGATCGCCCGACTTCTGACTGCCAATAATCATCAAGGCGCCTTGATTGGAGCTCTTGTCCGAAGAAAAGTCTCCAGCCAAAAGAACCAAACAAATTGAGCTTCCCAAGGCATTTTGCGAAAAATAATTGTTGCTGAGTGATTTAGAGATGAAGTTGATGAAATCAAATGACTTGTCTGGATAATGCTTAAAGATTACACTATCACTGAATTTGCTTTCCAGACCAGCTTCACTTGGTCCATTTTTCTCTTCTTTTTCCACACACAATTTCTCGATTTTTTCAGTTTCAAAACCAGCTAACTCTTCCATTAATCGTCTGATACTACTTGTGTTCCTCTTGGATTGTATGTTCATTGAGCTGATCTTGCTACTGATTTCATTGAGCTGACAACTCAAACCTGCCATACAATCTTTCAAAATCGAGTAGTTGTATGTGGAAAATTTGCTATTTCTCAAGTTTCCACAAAGAAAGAATATTTTGGAATTACCTCCTCTCACATTCTGTTGATTCTTCAAAACAGTGATGATATTAATTTCCAACGTGGATTTTAAATGAGTTCCACAGCAGGGATTTGTATCATATGCATTTTCTTCTCCAGGTTGACCCATTTCAACTACTCTAAGGATTCCTTTACTCAAGTCGTAATCTTTTGGAATTTTCTTTGTGCTTACACCATCAGATTTATTGCTCTCGTTCTCAAAAACGTTCGGCAATTTTGTTCTAATTGGCAAATTTTCATTGATTTTTGCAGCACATTCTTCGTTAATTGTCTCTATCTCTTGGTCGGTTAACTTCCGTGAAATCTCCAAATAGTTTACTAAATCACTGAAACTGGCCATTTTCCAGGATAACGTATCAAGATTGTACAACTTCTCTAGAACTGCCGATAATAAATGCTGGCCAGTATGTTGCTGCATGTGGTCTAATCGCGTACTCCAGTCTAATTTTACCTCGACCTGAGCACCAATAGATAAAGATCTATCTACTTCGTGTTTTGCGATAAGACCATCTCTTCTGACGTAGTTCACAGTTACCGCTTGTCCGTGTTCATCAATAAGCTCACCTCTATCTGATGGTTGACCGCCACCCTCTGGGAACAAAATCGTGTCTTCTAATTCCACCTCAAATGTCTGTGGTTCATCTTTCGGTTGTTCGCTTTTGTTTGTCTTAGCTGTCTTTTTTATAGGTTTGCAATCAATAACCTTTGACTTAAAGCTCTTCAAATAAGAGTTGTTTTGGCAGGCAAGATTGCCTACGATAGCAGAACTAAACTTCGCGGAACTGCTACTCATTTTTGGCTTAAGCAGTGGATAATGTATAAGAAAAAGATAATATTTGGAGAGAATAGATTTGTAGAATATATTGTGGAGCAGATAAGTAAATTTTCAATGCACAAATTCCTATTTATCCTATCTCAAAAAGGATATGAGTGATCACCGATAAGATAAACAGAAAACCACACATCTGTACATCAAGTGTAACGGTTAATGCATGTTGTATTGTGAAGATATCAATAGAAATTTGTTGTTTCGGTGTTCTTTCGTTGTTTTTTTTTTTTTGGTTTTTTCTGAGATTTCCGTTTTCTTTTACTTGTTTCGTCTTGGAATTCACTAAACTTTTACACGATAAATTACTTGGAAAATATTAATTATTATTAATCATACAACTAAATGCGCTTGTCTACACATTTCTAGCAGAAACTACCTTATTGCTAGTCTGTATCATGTATGACACATGTATGTATATAGTTCAATTGATTTATATGTATTAAAATTCTGATACTGTATGCATATATTATTTTATGAAGGATCTGGATGTTGCAGGATCTCTATTCGTCGCAATCAAAAAAATAAAGCGGAAGTACTTGTTTGTCATGCTATATTACTGTAACAGAAATCGATCACCTAAATCGAAAAAGCAAAAAAGTCATGAAAATAAGAATAAAATTTGCTTTCCAGCAGTATTAATCGTTGTCTGATCGTATATATTCTAGAATAGTAGAAGAAGATATAAATTGACACTATTTTCGTGGATAAATCGATGTGAAAATAATCAAAAAAAATCCGAAACAACTACAACAGTTACTAAATTGTTTATGAAATTTATGAGTAACTCGAAGAATGTTATACGTTTCAAAATGCAGTAGGCGATTGCTTAGAAATTTTCGAGGATAATCCGAGAAGATCCTTATTGTTTTTTTGTTGTTTTTTTTGAGTCAGCTTCAAGCCTCGCTAGAGTGTAAATATTCAAGATTGAAAATTTGACAAACCTCTCAGAACATTCCTTCTCGGTTTGTACAATACACTCATTGATCAGTGTTTCTTTTATGTATGAGGTTTTTTTTTTCGTTTATCTGTTTCTGTATTCTGTTTGTGGAGTTTGTTTTTTTTTTATTCTTTTTTTTTTCGATGCGCGCGGCATTCTATGTAGTGAAATATGGAAGATGGGGATATCTAATAGCTCTTTGTATTTTTGGGCTGTTGTTCGAAAGCCAAATTCGGCAGACACCCTGCATTGCTGATCATTCACTGACACTTCTAGGTCAAAAGAAGAAGTCAGCTTGCGCATCATTGGGGGGAATTGAGTTTTAATACCATTTGTGTACTGGCTCTATCAATTGTAGATTTTTTTTTCCCCTTTTATTTCCATGAGCATTCACAGAAAGAACTCTTTGCATATGAAGATTCGGCATGAGAGATATAAATTCTGGCGCAGCTGATCTTCGAATTCTTGGGTCCAGGCCGCCTCGGTTTTTCCATCAAAAAACTTTGTAACAGCATATTTCCCATAGATTTTTGTGTATTCTTTTTTTTTTTTTTTTTTTTTTTTTTCATATATTGTAATTTTCGAAATACAAGGCTGTTGTTGAACTTTTCTAGCTACCAATTACATTAATTCATTTGTTTCGGGCAGGTTTCTGACTGTTCAAACTATCATTTTGTGCTTGAAGATGTTGTAATTTCTATGTTTTTTTTCTTTCATCGAGATGCATCCGATGACTAGAAACAATTGATTAAAGAAACGAGATACCATCATTTTGTTTTCTTATTTCACGTTAAATATACGATTTCAGATAAATGATTATATTGTACTTTTTGAAATTCAATTTATAAACCTCGTTTCTGTGTTATTAGTTGTTGACTCTTTTGTCATCGATCTGCCAAGTTTATGATAAGCGCCCGCAGATATTACTAAAACTCTTTGGAAAGAAATGTGGATAGGTAAATGCACATGTGGTTGTATAAAAAAAAAATTCTGAAAAATATTATTTACGGTTCTATGTCTGCGCTATCTTATTTGGATAGCGTGGTAGATTCATATATTCAAAGACGTTAAATCTTGCATACAGATACCTAATAGGATGAAACATAAAAACTTGCATGCATGGCCCGGTGCATATATGAGCAGGTCAACGGTTGTGCAAGCATTTTTCCTCAATTAATTTTGCAATCAATGTACAAACAGCATGCAAGTTTGCAGAGCGGCAAACAGTATGATCCTTGCAACACTTGTTGGCAAACTTATTATCCAAGCCACATGAATTAATACTGCCAGGGCAAACTCTAAAGCAACAAGAAAAAGTTTCTAAAAAAGAAAAGTCCAAGCTAAGAATGAGTATTTTTTTCAAAAGTATACTGGTAATAAGCAGTCTCCTTTAAACTTATTTGTCTCAAATTAAATTCAGTACTGGTACTGATTGCGTAATATATGGATGTGGATCTAAAAAGAAAGAGAAAAAAAAAAAAAAAAAATAGTTTTAGCATGTGAAGTGTTTAATTCATACAAGCACAATCAGTTGGTCAACATTAAATCAGACAGAGAAGACGCGCACTCTTAGGCGCTAGTGTCTGGAAATGCATGAAAATACTATTGCTCACAAGACATTTCTGCTCTTTTCTTCCTCACAGTGAGCAACTTAAAGTTCTTTCCAAAATGTTCCTAAATTGAAGTTGGCCTGTTTCTTTTCAACCGTTCCAACCACAGGTTTCATCAGAGTAATTTTTTCCCTTTCGCGAGAGTAAACTACTATGTCAACAGATCAAGTTTTTTTTTTTAACACGCAAGCCGCAACATGTGCTGTTTGAATGTCTAAACAATATTATTTTATCACTGCATGAGCTCCACAGAAACCGTGGTTCTGGAAAGGGGTTTAATCGGAAAAGAAAAAAAACCAATTTCCTCATCTACAATTGTTTTTTGCCATGCTATTCGCTTGGTGGTTAGCTGATATCAGCCTAGCTCGAGAAATATTATCAACCAACTATTACACTATCCCAGAAAAAATTTAAAATTTTTTCCCAATGCAGCCTTGGTGCAGTTTTGCGCATAGTTGCAGAATTATGATTGTCTGTAACTAACTAGCAGAAAATCTTTTATTCAATGTACACAAATATTATTGACAAAAAAATGCGGCCAGAAAAGCAATTCAACGTTAATGCGGACCTAGCAAAGTTTTACAGTGAACAAGCGCTATAGTCCATATGTACACAAATTTATTAATATGTATAGTCAATTTACCTTGATTGGAAAATCTTCTTTCCAAATAAGGTTAGTGCTAAACCATGCCATAACTTATAGTGTTTTGGCATTTTTCATCCTGTTTTTTTTGGCTTTTTTTGGTTTTTTTTCCAAGTACCTTTCACAATGTGTAAATGTAATCTGATCATGAATTCTCCAGTTTAATAGTTGTTATTCAGTGTAATTTATTACTCTATGTAATACTTGAAACAACCGGCGCAATATCCAAATATTGGATTCTATTCTCTTATCTGGAAGCAGTTGCTCGCTTTTTTCTTTCCGCTTGTTTCTCCTGGTCCAACAAGGCTTTACGTGTTGGTTTCCCGCTCACTTGTCCTGTATTTTCCGTTAGTTTGGTTTCACTAGCGTTTTCTGCTGCGTCGGACGCTCTTCCTAGTTCTATTATTATTTATATCTCTGGTTCTTATATTCATTAAACTTTGCTATTTTACTTCATCTCTGCTAATTTCAAACCTTCTTCTGCAACTTCAATTTCTTTTTTCTGGTTTTGTGCATACTATTTGACCTTAAATTTTTCGGGGTTTCTATAGTTTATTTGTTTTTTTTCTATTTCTTCTATCTGCATTGTTTTCGTTATTTTAATTTTTTCTGTTTGTTTATCCAGTTTCTTTAGTAAAAAGCTCTATCATATAATAGATTTAACTCAACGCACAAACAAAATTTTTTAGAAAAAAAAAAGAAAAAATATATTTATCCACTCTATACAAGACACAATACCTCACTAACAGTGAAAAAAAAAAAAAATTTATTATATATATAGATATATTACTATTTATATAATATTTACACTATAACATCAAATTCAAAAAGAATTAAAGTGAAGATACCCAGAAAAACCTCCTCCTTCAAGCTAATCACAGGAAAGGATCTCTTTTGTCAAAAAATCCTCATTTAAGAAGCCCGTTGTGTCATTGTGTCAACCATATCTAGTTATTTTCACCTCAGCTGTTTGACCACTAAGAGTGATAATTGTTTCACACGTAGCTTCCTTGATTGTTCCGATCCATTTTATCCATCCAACCCTCGTTTGTACTAATTTGTTGCAAATAAATATCTGCATTTAGTGTGATTCGTTGCATGGGAGCCTTGCAGAGATCTTGCTGTTGTATCATAGACCTGCTCCGGTGGACAGCAATTACAAACGGTCCTAGATCGTGATTTCTGGCAATAAACCTTCAATACTCGCAAGCAGCTTCTTCATTAGCATCCTGTTTGTTCAATTGGTTGATATTTTTTGTGTCCTCTTATATTACATTGTGATTTTTGCCTCCTCCTTCACAAACCATTTTTATTTCGCAAGAAACTAAATTTTCTTTTTCTGAACTTTTCAGGTGATTTCTGGTTGCAAAATCAAGGTATCAACATCTTCTCCTGATAGTTTTATTACAGTGGTCTAAAAATCTCATAACTGGTTGAAAACACTGGAAATTTTATACGATTATACGTTCATCGTTTTTCGCTCCTCGAAACTGCGCATCACCCTATCACCGTCTAACTTCAGGAGAGGAAAATGACTTCCCATAATTACAGCACTCAAGTAGATGGCTCCCCGACAGAAGTTATTGCTCTGGCTCACGCGTCTTCATCAAAACACTCTACAAATACTAATCCTCAAGATACTGTCTCTAAGCATGGTTCTTCCCAAAGTGGCCCATCTAATCCGCCCACTAAAAAGCTTGCTTTTGTTCATAAACTTTATCATATGCTTTCAGATAAAGAGCTTTCCCATTTGATTTGGTGGTCAGGCTCGAATGATAATGAAGGTAGATTCGCGATCAATCCTTGTCCGGAATTCTCAAAAATATTGACTCAATTCTTCAAGCATAGCAACATTTCAAGTTTTGTTCGTCAATTGCACATGTATGGATTTCACAAAGTTAATAATGGTAATCTTTCTAGTAGTGTTAATCTGGATTCAAAGAAAGAAGGACCTGATATCTGGGAATTCCGTCATACTTCTGGAATGTTCAAAAAAGGAGATGAAGTATCCCTATCTTTTATAAAGCGCAGACAACCTCTCAGTGCTATGAAATCTTCAACTGCATTCCATTCGATCCCTAATCATTCGGAAATTCCTATACATCATTCTCATAGTTTACCTGATTATAGAATGGCAGCTGCACCTTTCAATCCTTATGGAAGTCAATCCCCTAATAGCAACAGTCAAAGATATAGCGTACCTTATTTATATCCATATCAAAGAAACCCACACCAAACATACCCATCCACCCAACAATTTTCACGGCATCAACAACAAAATTCACCAAATCAATTTTCATATAATTCTACTGTTCCGCTTTCTCAAGATAATACTATGCAACTGCAACTGCAACCATATATGTTTCAAGGACATCATCTACTGGCGCACAATCAAAATCAGCACCAAAGAACTTATACTCCATTACCACCAACATCAATACCTCCAGCAATGCAGCATCAACATGTGAATACTTCTCAGTCTCCTCAACATTACGTATCGCCTAGCATTTCAGCTTCTCCTGTTTCATATTATAGAAACTATCACTATCCACAAGCTCAGTCAAGCACAACAATACCTACTGCTACGAAAACACACAATAGGTATCAAAACGTGGAACCATCTGGTATGGAACCTCATAAATATTCTTCTGGTGGCTACCTTCGTGGAAAATCAATAATTCTGCCTACAATTGCCGAGAGCAATATCAACAGTAAGCCGCAGTCTTCTATAAGACTGCATCATAATTCTATAATTTCTTCAACTTCAAATACCTCTCTGCACCCACCACATTATATGCTGCCAGTTACCAATACTAGCAGTGCACCTTACTCAAATTCAATTAACAACACACCTACCTCTTCCCAGTTACAATCACCAATAACAGCCAGTCAGTTTGATCAACGAAATATTTCTAATTCAATCAGTGCAACAAGTAGTGAAGTGAAGTATAATCCTGCATCGTCAAACTATGCAAACGAAAGTGGTTCAAATTCCCCCTTTTCAATTCCTAAATATAATGAAGAATCCAAGATTCGAGAAGGTTCTTTTGTCGATCCATTATCGAATGATGGTAAATATGATCTGATTTCGCCTCTAAATGCTTCTTCGGTGGTTAGAAATAGAATCCTGAACAACGCTCTTGAATCAGATCTCCCAAATATCGCTCAACAAAGCTATACAGGTAAGTTTTCGCGTAGCTCTGAACCTAATATTGATAAGTTATCCTCATCAAAAATTAGAAATTCTATTTTCATAGCTCATGGACACAAAGAGAACAGTATTTCTTCGTCTGCTCTTGAAATGCCTAGCTTAGAGTCTTCAAAAACCAATAGTGAGACATGTGATAAAACTAGAGGAAAAAATAACTCTAACAATATAATTCCTCTGATGAGATCCAGCTTGCTATCCTCTTCATCTAGTAACAGTTCTTCCCAAGAAAGTAGTTTAGCAGGTGCTACGCCTTTCTCGAGCGTTGGTTCAACAAAGTCTTCAAGAAGTGTTGGTGGGAGTGTATCCTCAATTTCTCATCTATTAAATACCGGGAATAGAAATTCAAGTCATTTTGAAGGGAACGATTATAAAAGAAGGGTGCCTCTTCTCTCTGGTAATCCTATCGTATCTGGCTTAAACCAGGATATCAAGCAAAAGCAATTATCGCAGAATGGCGAGGCTGACAAAAGTTTGATTTCTGTTTCATCATTATTAGGTGACTCGGCTCCAAGAAAGAGGCATTCTTCCTATTCAGTTGATGACCCTGAGTCAAAAAGAAAATGTTGAAACGACTGAAAAATAATTTTGAGGCTTGTAAAAAGAATTGGTTCTAGTATTGTATTTTCGCCAGCTAAGAAACAAAAAAGAATCAAGATATGCTGCCCTACTTTCCTTTAATCGTTAGTTTTATGATTTTTCGCATCCGCAAATAATTATTTTGATTCGTTATTATTTACTTTCGTTTTCCTAGGTAATTTTCTCTTTTATTGTTTTAAGATATAATTATTTTCATTTTTCTTGTTATTAATATTAGTTTTTGTTTACTCTTGTTTTACATTTTCCCAGTGTTGATTTCCTTTTCCTTTTTTTTAACTTATTTTATTTATTATTTTTATATCTCTACTAGTTTCTGATTTACTCATTTTGATTTAATATATTTAGTTTTATTGTAATGCTATGAAGTATTTATACTGGTTTTTGTAGTCGATTCGTCTAGAAAGTATAGAGACTTCTAGTTGCCTCACGTTTATGTTTGTAATTAAAGTTTATTCAAAGGATGCATCTTAGATTTTCCTCTCAACCTTCTATTCTAGCATCACCTCAAATAGTCTCCTCTATTATTGTTTGACTTTTAAATAAGAGCAAAATCTCACACATTTACAAAAAACTGTTTTCATGAAAATAAATAAAACTATAAATATATTAGAAATTATAAACAATAATTAGAATCTTCTAGACAATTTTTGCACTAATCTTTCTTTTCAAAGTAGTCGGACATCTCTTGATCTAACTCAGCAGAGGTCTTTGGCTTGTTTGGTTGCTTTTTGCCAGCGCTCTTTTTTGGTGGATTCTTTTTGTTTGGTGCACCACCGCCAATTCTGCTTTTGAGATTGTCCTTCTTTTTTTGCACAACCTTCTTGTTTTCGGTTTGGTTTGCTTGAATTCTGGCAGCAAGAGGCTTCTTAGTTGGATCCAAGATTAACTCAATCTTTAAGTTGTTCTTACCACCATCAATTGGAGCACCGTTATACAACTTAACAGCCTTTTGAGCAGAAGCAGAATTCTTGAAAATAATAGTTGCAATACCTTTGGATTGACCTTTTTCGTTGTAACTTAAAGCAACGGTATGAATACCACCAACAGAGCTTTGGAAAAATTCCTAAAAAATATAATTAATATCTAGTTCATAAAAACTAACTGTAAATCATCATCAATAAAATAAAAGCAAACATGAACTTGGAAACAAAAATGTGGAACGCTTGAGGGATTGAAAGAAATCTATAACCCGATAAAAATAATTCTATAACCTGACAAAAATAAATCGACAACCTAAAATAAATCAATAACCTGACAAAAATAATCAATAACCTAACAAAACAAAAAAAATTACCTGATAACAAATAGCAGAAACTAAAATTGATGAAAAAAAATGAAGCTAATAATTCCAAATGACTGTTTTTTAAAATGAACCTTATGTTCTTAGAGAACCTCTTCCAGCACAAAATGATATGAAGTTGTTGATGACACAAATATATATGAATGCCGCTGTTTTATTGGTTTGAGAGCACTTAACGGTGGTATTTATGAATAATAATCAAGAACACAAACTTATTGCTCAATAATTATGTGGCACTAAGTAGCTGGGTCAAGTTGACCGTTCCGCACCCAAGCTATGTGAAGCTATTCAATTCCATTTTGATATAGAAAACACAGAACGAAATCACAAGCTAGAAATATGTGGCCATTCCCATGAGATAGCGATAATGGGTGATCGTAACAAACATCTTAAATTTCGAGTTAATAAACGCGACTTTTCTGAAAATACTTTGATATCACGTATGTGCTCTCAATAATAAAAGCAAACAGCAATTTCATATCATATCATAAGATTGGCAATTGGGTTGTTTCCAAAAAAAACATAGGTGTCATTTTCACAGCAAAATAATATTAGAAATAACATACTTTAATGGCGTCTTGTTTAATATCTTTTGGCTGTAAAAATAATGTTAGTAATCATCTCCGGCTAATCATTGGCAAACGCGTGCGATGAATGAAAAAAAAAACTCCCAGGAAATACGAAGGTATTTGGATTCGATATACTATGAATTCTCTGTCAATTCAAAGTTCTTGCTTTGGGTGCTGGCTTGCAAAATTCGACAACAATCATAATTAGGGGTTCACTATGCAGTAATTCCTAAGTGGAAAAAAAAACCGACAATGTCAGAAGTTGTTGAGAATAGCCCCCTAATAACTATAAAAAGGGCATTACTTGTAATCCTCAATCAATAGTTGGGAAAAAAAACAGATAGACCACAAGTAGCAATAAGGAAAGAACGTAGGTTTGCAAAAGTTTATGCTGTTTTTTTTAATCCTGCTGGGAAAACATTTATAGGAAATCAGCAGTACCAAAGAGGAATTCGCAGCAGCCAAGTACCAAGCATATCCTGGGAGATGCTGTAGCTCAATCAATGATCCTGAAGGGGACAAAGCAAAAATAAAATTCAAAATGAAATGAAAAAGGCTTCGCAGAGGTGCTTGGATCACTCGAATGTTGAAACGCATTCTGGGTTTGCACCATGCTTTCTTTTTTCTTCAAAGATCACGCCAGTATCAGGAAATAAAATTAACATACTAATCCGTAAATAACAGCCTTTGTAGCAGAAGAAGCATCGATGACTTTGTTTGCAGTGGCATTGAAAGCAGCAGCAGTGCTTGATGTCTTCTTTACGCCTGGACGTGGTTTGCCAGCTTTGTTATCACGAGGCTTGCTGACTTTAGAAAATTTACCAGATTTCTTATTCTTGAAACTGTTCTTTCTGGCACTGCTTTTGGCAGCGATGATTTCATCAAGGGATTTATCTAAAGAGGCAGACATGTTGTAGTGATATTAATAGTTTAAAAATTCCTAAGTTAGGAGTTGTTAGTTTCCGATATATGGGATACTTTTAATTGAAAACTGATCATTAAATGAAATTGAAAAGTAGCAAAAAAAGCTCTGTTTATATTATTTGTATATTATTTCTTTCTTTCTTTTCCGAAAATTTTTATCCCCGTCTATTTTGCCTTTTTCTCTCTGATTTGCCCCTAGTATCTCCAATTTTCAATAATTTTCTTACAAAAACAAAAATTTGTTCTTTGTTGTTCTTTCCATGTTCTCATATTGTAAAATAAACAGAAAAAAAAAATGGAAAAATGGAAAATCCGTCTTGCCATATGTGTTCTGTTACTGCTAATGTCTGTTATTGTATGCATCTGTATGCGTAGGTCACACCATCTTCTTGATTGTTTAAAAACCCTGTACAGAAGCTAAAATAAACAGAAATGCCAATAATGCTAGAATTGATGAATCTCTCTTAATTGAGCTACTATTGTAAGCTAAGTACCAAATTTCTGTTTTAATTTTGGCATATTCTACTTAATTGATAAAAATTAATTTGAACAGCTGAAAAGAAAATCTCTTTACAATCATTGCAAAAACACATGGTTCTGAGTAACATTGCAAATTTTTATTGTTGTTCATCACTGTTCAGCTCTGTGTTCAGCTCTAAACATGTAATGACTTCTTTGATATTAAAGTACCAAATTATACCTGCATGTTTCGAAATATTATTTGCATATATTGATGAGCTTAACGCTATCATTGAAAAAAGCAAACAGACACATATTGCAATCTCATACCAAAATGCAATAAAACCCCTGTAGTATCTGTGTTGATTTGACTATTCAAAGGAAAATATATAATAATAACAAGAGAAAATAAACAAATTAAAAAAAAAGGAGACATAAGGAAAACAGCGAGACTACAGCAGTTGCTGGAACGTAAAGATTTATTCAACTTTATCTTTGACATTATAAAATAAGTTTAACAGATAGAAAAGGCAAGAAAAAATAAATAGGCAAGACATTTCTTAAAAATTTGCTAAAAATTTTGACATTATGACTTTTGCTACTTCACTCTGTAAGTTTCTACCAATGATATGACTATGACTTGCAAATGATTTAATAGTTCCATTACTAACTATCTGTTACATAGTGGGGTTTCAACAGCTATTTTCTCCAACATGTATTTTAAGGTTTATTTTGGGTGCCTTTTCGGTATTTTTATTGTATATATGCCTTGATTGTCTTGGTATTGTAGGTCCCAAAAAAATTAAAAACCTAAGCGAAGTCCCAGGCTTTCCAATCGTAGGTAACATCCATCAGACCTTAAGCAATGCTTCTTTGGTTTATTCGAAGTGGGCAGAGCAGTACGGTGAAGTATATCAAGTTCGTATGGGATGTCGAAGAGTAGTAGTAGTCAACAGTTACGATGCAATAAAAGAGCTATGGTTACAAAACAGAAGCAAAACTAACTCAAGACCTTCTCTCTACACATTCCATAGCGTTGTATCCTCAACCCAAGGTTTCACCATAGGAACGACCCCTTTTGGTGAATCCTACCAAAGAAAAAAGAAATTTGCCGCCACTAATTTGAACAAAATGAGAGTTCAAAACTACACAAATCTTATCGATGACAGTTCAGAAATGATAATCGAAAAAATCATCAAAGATATCTCTTTAAATAAAGGTTTTAATGAAGTAAATTTGACACTTTACATCCAAGCCTATACTTTGAAAATTGCGCTATTCATAACATTTAACTACGAATTTGAGTTTGACACAGATTTCCATCAAAATTTGTTGAAAGAGATTTGCTATGTTGAAAATCAAATTACTAGATTGAGATCACATACATCCAATTTTCAAGATTATATTCCAATGTTGAACCTATTTTCAAACCAATTAAATGCAAGAGCAACTCAACTCAGAAAAAGAAGAGATGTCTACATGGATTTTTTTACTGATGAATTGCGAAGAAAAATTGCGAACTGTGATGACTACGAAGAGATTAATTGCTTGGTGTATAACGCTTGGAAACAAATGGAAAACAAAGAAACAAAATTAACTATTGCCGAACTTAAAAGTGTTTGTCTCACAATGGTCTCCGCTGGCTTAGATAATACTGCTTTGAACTTGTTTTATTGTTTAGGTCACTTGAGTCAATCCGGGTATGGGTATAATATTCAAACAATTGCAAGAGAACAATTATTAAGATATTACAGCTCTTTGGAAGAAGCCTACAGAAAAGCACCATTTGACAAGCTAAGAGTTCCTTATATTGTAGCTATTTTGAAAGAAACATTAAGACACCTCACAGTATTACCAGTTTGCTTACCAAGAGAAACAACAGATGATATCAGGTTTAAAAATTGTATAATTCCAAAAAAGACTTTACTTTTTATGAATGCATATGCAGGAAATCATGATGAAAACTATTTCCCTAATCCCAATTTATTTGTTCCAGAGAGATGGTTAGATCGTAACAATGAAGATGAATTTACAATCAAAGTTAATTTGACACACTTCAGCTTTGGCTTAGGTTCAAGAATGTGTATTGGTAATCATTTATCATTCCAAGAAATGTACACCTTGCTAATACGTCTTCTTATCAAGTTTGACATAAGAGAGCCAGAAAAGTATCCTAAAATGATAAACGACAATCCTTTCGAATTGAATGAAGTGCCAAACTCTGTAGCCATTGAACCTATAGACTATAGGATTAGGTTGATTAATAGAATTTAAGCTCTGATGTATATCATTAGTTACTTAATCTCAAAAAATAACAAATACTTTTTTAAATCAAGTAATAAATTTACAATCAAAGAAAATTATAATATATCACTTCTCCATTTAATAATTATCAATAATTATACATGAAAAAAAAGCAAAAGAATCATTAAAATCATTGTAGGAATAAAATATTGACATATAATTAAATTTTGCTAGCTTAGTCAAACAAACCGAAACCCATGTCATCATCGGATTCTTCTTCTTCTTCTTCAGCAGCTTCTTCAGCAGCAGCTTCTGATTCACCACCAGCAGCAGCACCACCAGCAGCAGCAGCACCACCAGATGGAACAGAAGATAATTTTTCAATACCTTCAGCGATCAATTCATCAGCCTTCTTACCAGCAATTTCGGCAATCAATTTATCGAGCTTTTCAGATTCGACTTCAATGCCAACAGATTCTAAAACCTTAGTGACTTCATCGGCAGTTGGTTCAGCCTTACCAGCTTGAACAAGTAATAAGTAAGCAGCCAAGTATTTCATCTAAAATAATATGGTTAGTAAACATACAAAAATAGAAAAATTCAACCCCATGAGAAACGATACAACAACTCCTTGAAAAATACACAATTGCTCATATCCTGAGAAGCTTCTCTTGAAAACGTCTGAGATTTCTAGTATTTCAAAATATACTGGAATACTGGCTTTGTCAAGTATCAAACTGGAATAAATTATTGAGAAAAAAGATTCTAGAGTCATTTTAACATGTACATCCTTGTAGCTTAATGAATTAATATATCTCTATGCTCGCAGATTAAACTGGATCAAGACAATCTGTCCAAAGGTAATATTTTCCGGATAGTGTGCCAAAACATAACGCTGCTTGCACATATTCGTCTGTGCTGCGAAATCAGCTCCACGAGCTTCCAAGTTTTCCGAGTGATTCTTTATTTAATGATTGATCAATCTCCCCGATAGTTTAGCGCAAATTTTCTGTCTCACATGCTATCACAAATATTCATGTCTGGTATCTCAAGACGTTTCTTGAAAGGATTCCCTGGTTAATCTCTTCAAAATATCCTGCAAATTCCAGCTTTGGCTGTATCGATTATCATGAACCATTCGTTTCACATTCACATACTTTTTTTTACTATTGTGTTGTTTGATATCCTAACAATTTAAATAATGTCAGCAATAGACTGTTTGAGTGCTCGATAGCTAAGCTTGACAATATAGACATTCTATCTTTTTCGTTTTTCTGCTATGAACACTATACTGAAAATTCGAAATTTCAGCCTAAAGATGCAACTGCGCACTGTACTATGAAATCTGTCTGTCTGTCTTGAAATTTCTTACTCTATCCAGCCTTTAGCCAAACTAACTTTAGAATCTATGTTCAATTCAAAACTTCAAGTTCTAGGTAATCAACCGTTTTATTCTTCATTTTTCATGTCTTTGTATTTTTTGTCGAAACATAAAAAAGCTTGAAAATATGGATTTCTGCAAGAAAAGCTGATAGATGAAAAAATTACAGCAATCATTCCTAAAAGTTCATCATGTGACATTGCCCTCTGATAAATCACGTGAGTACATTGGACCGTAGCCGTGTTGGTTTTTCTGAATCGCAAATGATGGACGGAGTGTCACCACACAGTAAGTAACCCAGAAATATAGGGGAAAAAATATAAAGGGACACACTGCATGTTAAATTTTCTGTTGATTTTGAACCATAAAAAAACGCCTAAGATAGCATGCATCCATAAAGGTCTATATATAGGTACCCCTGTAGTTATAGACGTCATCCTTCAATACACAATACTAGACACAGTCAGGTAGAAACTTATCAGCAGTAGAAATCCGCTGAGTTTGAGGTTCCTGATCACAGATTCAATTATAAGTGTATCTATTTATTGAATTTGTTTCATTTTTTTTGGTCCAGTGTATTACCTTTATAAAGATAGACATGTCGAACAGATCGCCTGACAAACTTCTCTCCCCTCCGAACCTTCCCTACGTCCCTAGATATCAAGTAGCTGATGGGCCCTCGATAGATTCTCCAACACAGTCGCAGGCGTCTTCCTCCGCATCTCCCAACAAGTTGGCTGTAGGCAATGCTAGTGGATCTCCTCTGGGGGGATTGATGTCCTCTGTGTCTTTGGGGAAAAGTAGAAGAACCCGTCCCAAATCTATATACTCAGACTTGGACGGCTACATCAATAATTCGACACCTTCGCTTGTGATAGACAACAAAGGTTCTCCTAAAAAAATCTACGATGACGACTATCAAGATTTGTTGTCTCCTCCTTCTCCGAGTTTCAAATTTGGCCCTCCAGGTTCACCTTCCCGCAAAAGCATCCTGTCCAGAAGAAGCAGTCCTACAAGAAGAAGAGATTCACAAAACTCTGGCGTTGCAAGTCCTTTCAATTACACCTCCATTTCAATGTCAAGCAATAATACCAATATTCTTCAGAAAGCCTCTCATAGAAAAGGTCATCGCTACAAGCATTCCTCTGTCTCCATGAATTTCTTTCAGGAACCGAAAAAAAAGTCTTCACAACTAAGCATACCTTCTTCATTACCAATCCCGAACTTCAGTGAATTTATTGAATCATTAAAAGCTGATCAAAAATTCAAATTATCTAGTTGTGCCATTCACTTGGTTTACGCTAGTATTGTTTTCATTTTTGGATTTCGTTATTCTTTACCTTGTTTGACAACTCTTGCTCATTTGGTATTTTTTGATTCAATTAACAACCTTTTGACCATTATTGTGCAAATATGCAAAAATTTTGAAGTTTGGGATAAAACCTCCATCAAGAGACCTTTTGGTTTATCCAGATTAGAAGTTCTTTTTGGATTTGCACTAAGCGTAACTTTATTCTACGTTGGTTTTGATTTGATCACACATTGTATTGAAGAATTCGTTATCAGTCTTATTGATTTGGATTTCAATCATGAAAATCATTCTGAACATAATGAAAGCTCAAAAGAGATGTCTTCATTTTTGTTTACATCTCTCGTCCTTACTGGTTTGGTTATCACGCTTATTAATAGTAAATTATTGTCATACTCAGCAAATCAGGCATTTGATTCAGACTCCGCCGATATCATAAAGAAGAATCTGTCGAGCTTAGGCCTTTTGGATGATGATGAAGATGAAGAGACAAAAATGAAGCAAACATCTTTCATCAAATCAGCTTTTATGAATATGGTTAGAGGAATTAGAATTATCATCACAAGAAACACAATTGTCACAAATCCAATTAAATTGTTGACTGTAATGTTTATCACATACTTACTTGTTTTCTATCAATATTTCAAAAATGTCATTATGAGCTTCAATGAAATTCAAACATTTGTTATCGCTATTTTAATTCTTTATTTTGCGTTCATCATGATGAAAAAATTATTCAAAATTATCTTATTGGCATTTCCTTACAATTCCAAAAGTTACAATAGAATATCAATTGATATAGAAAACAGAATTTCGCAAACTGAAGGGTTTAAGTCTCATTACAGATTTGATAGAATATTAATCACGAAAGTAAATTACTCGTTGTTTATTGTGTTGGTCAAATTAAATATGACAGGCGGGTCTGATCAAGATGAATATAATGTTCGTGTTGCACTAAGGAAAATTATAAAGACCTCCATAATTAAAGCTGAGCAAGACAATGGAGTTTTAAATTTTGAAATTACAATTGACGTTGATAGAATGTAATCTTGATTTTGTATATTAAATATAAACATTTTTAATGGCTATATTTTGTAAAAACTGCTGGATTCTCATGTATGAGGCTATTATTATACCTTATAAATCAAATGATAAGCGTGCTTGAAAAAAAATCATATTTTATTAGGACTCTGCAAAGGTGAGAGAGAAGTACGCGTCACAGATTCTATAATGATAGCAGTAACGATCGCACTGATTCGAAGATTTATTCCCCAAGTTCAAGTTAGTTATAAGTTTATTTGTAATGATTGTGATTGACATATCCGAGCTTTCAGATTTTGAGGTAAATACAGTATAATGAATCAAGATATACATCCTTTAATGGAGGACGGAGAACCAATGGATGATTTATTGGATGATTTAGAATTCCAGGAAGAATTGGATTACGATGTTTTAGCTAACAATCCTTGCGATACAGGATTCTATGGGCTCGACAAATCCAGCAAAAATGAAGAGGCATATCTTCTGTCTGATAGGAAAAAACACGTATGTTCAAATGACTATCAACCGACTTGTCTAGAGAAAGACAATACAAACCACAAGCAAATGACTCAAACCGATCAAGACATATATGACATACTATCAAATTGTTCTCCAGAAAACCAGGTTTTGTATGATTATCAACTATTATATAAACGAAAGACTTATGTGCCACCACTCAATTTTTCTGTGGTTGAAGATGGTTTATACAGATCAGGTCATCCGATTGCTACAAATTATGATTTTCTTAAAAAATTAAATTTGCGAACGATTATCTATTTAGGAGATAAAGAAGATCAACTAGATTATTATAAATGGATTCAAAATTCAGATATAAAGTTTTATTACATCAAAACAAAATCATCAAAAGAACCTTTTGTAATGAACAATCCTAGCTCATATCTATCTTCTCTACAGTTGATACTTGATAGAAGAAACTTTCCTATATTGATTCACTCTAATAAAGGGAAACATCGTGTAGGAGTTTTGGTAGGAATAATGAGAAAATTTCTACAGGGGTGGAGCCTAAGCGGTATATTTGATGAATACGTTAAGTTTGCTGGCGGAAAAGGGGAAGCAGATCTTGAATTTATGGAGATCTTTAATCCAACATTAACATTAAATATGGTGCATAAACCAGATTTTGTACGATTACAATAGGCTTTTTTTTGTTGTATTAATGGTGAAGGTATGTTATAGCGTATTCAAAAAATATAAAATAATAAATTGTTTAACTCTAAAAAATAAAGATAGAACTGAAAATTATGTGTTACAGTGCAAAAATGTTAGCAGCTAAACCTCAAAGAAATGAGTATTTTGCAAACTTTGTCTGTGGACTGGCATCTCTTGTCTTTTAAATTGATTTAATTCAGCTTTAATTGAGTCAATAATTTCTGCATCTAAGGAGGCACAGGTATTGTTTTCGTCTGATTGTCTGTCATACAGATCTTTAGAATAAGTTCTTTTCACATATACTTTATCACAAAAAGAAACTGAGTTAAAACTTGAGATTGATTGGTTTCTTGGAGTTGAATTGTTGCTCTTTAAAATCAGTTTAGGTGATTTGACTGATGTGCAATTGGTTAGAGGTGATGTATTCTGAGTTCCACAAATTTCTTTCTTCATAGAATTTTGCTCGTTGCTTACAAGAGAACTATTATCTTCGTCTGTATCCATAGGATTAGGCAATTTATTTGAATACTCATTCAGTTTATCTGAAACTTCGATAATATCTTGTAAGTATCCCATCTCGTTATAATCAATATATGGTGTGACAGGAGTTCCTTGGTTAGCATTGATCAAAGATCTTCTGTTAAGACTTGTTCTGACTTTCTTATTAATTGGTTTAGTGCTATTTGTTTTTTGCTTATCATTAATTCTAACAGTGAAATCAGAGTTTTCAAATGTAAACTCGTTACTATCGTCTTCATCGAAACAAGAATCAAATTCTCCTGTAGTGCAAGCTTGTAATTCAGGTGTAATGTCTTTTATTTTATCCTCACCAGAATTGTTCTTTTTGCTGAAGAACAAAAACTTGTTCACTGATTTTCTGTTTTGATTATGCTGACCAGCAGCAGCGCAGTTAGAATTAGCTGATAGATCTGATTGCTTATTTGCGGCATTCACATAAGCAGGAGGTACAATTGCCTCAATGTGTTCAGCTTTATTATGGCTATTGTTAAGTGAGTTCCCAGAGAAGCTCGATTGATTGTGTATCAACTTCATAAAACTTTTGAGACTTTTTCTGTCCGTCTTCTTCTTATCCTGCTCTTCCAATTCACTTTCATAATCCTCCCATCCAGAATCCTCCTCCCCATTCACTAACATATCTGTTGGTGAATGAAAATCAGCAGCAAGCTCTGAATGGATGTTATCGATTTGTAGATTATGTGGTGCAAGTTTTCTGTTAGCGGTGCTAGACTTATTCTCGAGGGGTATAAATGAAGCATCAAACGGGACAGTATTTTCGCTTGTAATCACGGCATTTGAAGCAAAAGCTTGCAAAACAGATTTACGGTTATTTTCACTAACAGACTTTCTGTATTCTTTCATTGCTCGCTTTTCTTTTCTCTGAACCTCCTCATAATGACGTCTCACTCTTTCTGCCTCTTCCTTTCTCTCTTTCTTGGTCAACTTTTTCTTCTGAGATCTGCAATTGGAACTATCTTCTGGATTCTCACTTTTACTTTTACGGACTTCACCAGCTAGATGGTTTTTGTTTTCAAAAGTAGCAGCATTCTTAGCACTTGCTTTATTCTTCGATTTTTCAGCCAATTCTTTTTTAGCTTCCTCCTTTTTAGCCTTGAGAAGCTCCTTCTCCTTCTTTTTATTCAACCGTTCCTTTTCCCTTTGTAAGCGTTCATTCTCCTTGCGAACTCTTTTGGATTCGAGTTCTTGGAACTTTTTGAATTTTTTCAATTCTTGCTCTTCCTCTTTTTTGATTTGTTTGAGCTCTTGTTTACTTATTTGAGGTTTATCATATACAGGAATTGAATTCTCTTTTTCAGAGTTATTTATGAGGTTAGAGACTTCTTCTCTGGTAACTCTATTCTTTTTTTGTTTGAATTCTTCACCGTTGGATCTAGTTTGTTGTTTTCTCTCAGGAGCTGAAGACCTAATCTTTGCGTCTTCATCCCTAGCATCTTCAAAAAAAGCATTGATAGGATCTGATTTCAAGGAGTTGCTGTGCTTACCAAGATTTTTTTTCACCTGTAACTCTCTTGCTTCCACCCTTTCTGTTGACTGGTCAGCAAGAGCTTTGTGCAGAAGCTTTTGCTTCTGTTTTTGCTCTTGCTCTTGTTTTTTCTTCAATGCCTTTTGTCGAGCTCTTGCTGCTATCATCTCTGCTTTTTTTGCTAATTCTTCAGCGACTTTAATTTCTTTAGATAATTCATCATCGTCTTCACTAACGTCAGTATCTGAGTTGTTCGCATTGGCCATAATGTTCATCTGATGTAACTCTGCGACAGATGATCTGCTTGAATTCACGCTCTCAGGAGTTGAAAAGTCTGGATTTGACATACTGAAATTCTTGATTGGGGTCACATTGGTTGGAGCTTTATTTACTGAACTATTTCTGACTGGTGAAATTGCATTCCAATTTGAATATTGTTGACTATAAACCGGTGACTCGTTTCTAAGTGGGGATGCAGATCTAGACATATTTGAATGTTTAATTGGTGATACTGGTTTCATACCAACGGTCATTGGTCTCTGTGTTGGAGGGTCTTGAAGAATAAAATCAGAATAACCTTGCTGGCTAGGAAACCTTCTAGGTTGAGGTTGTTTCACAACACTGGGGTTAGGCATAAATGCAGCTTTCTGTTGTGGAGCGTAAAACTGTTGCAGATTAAATTGTGGCTGGTAGTTATTGAATTGCTGATATTGTTGGTTCTGTGTAAACATTTGCTGTTGACGCTGTTGCTGTTGTTGAAGGTATGCAGATTTTCTATTTGGAAGTTGCTTCTGCAGAAATCTGGACTCAACATTGAAATTTATATCATTATCTCTAGCAAGAAACCTGTTATCAAAATCCATTTTTATTGTTTTTTTTCTAACTTATGAATCAAGGATGAAAGTTATGGTCTATAAAATTGATAATCAGCTATAATTCAGTGCAAGTTATGTAAATTAGATTCTCAAAAGGCACCTAAAATAAACAATGGATTTTTTAAGAAATAGCGAAATAAATTCATGAATGAATACTTCATAACAAAATGAGCGGAAATTGTGTGATATTTATTTGAAACTTCAACTTAAGTACTTATTTAGAAATTTTTTGTATAAATTGGTTCAATTTTATGGAAGTCACCTTGAAACATACTTTATGCATGTTGAAACACGCTTGCATAAGTGCTTCTCTTAACTACGTACAAGTAGGAAAAGCATCCTTCTACGTGGAACGGTTTTCAGAATATTCTATTGTTTGCATATTTTTTTTTACTCATACTAAAATTAAACATAAACTAGAATTCGACCCTTTATATAAAAGTTCACAAACCTATATTGGGTTCCATTTGTAAAACATAATACGAGCAACTTTTCTTAGACATCTAGGTTAACGTATATTTTTGTCTTTTATCTATTAGTAACAAGTTTTCAACTAAATTCCAGTTGTCTCGCTTATTTTTTGACTGTGCATTAGCGTTTTGTAAAGTCCTCAATGGTATGTGGCTTTCTTCACATAGTTTGTAATTTTTCTGATAATATCTGTTATACTGACATGAGCACAATTTTAGTCATTGAGAAATAGTATTGGCTATTTCCAAGATCAAAGCGATGACGATGACTTTGATGAAGAGTGTTGGAACTCAAAATTTACTGTGTTGAAAGTTTTCGATGATGAAGAACATGTAATACCAGATAACTATCCGACGCCCACGCCAGTTGCCTCGCCTACAGTCCAAAAATATTATAAGTTGGATCAATTATTTTCCAATGATGATATAAATGAAAACTCAAGCACCACTAATATAGAGGAAATGATGGGTATAACACTCACAGAATATAATAATCTTATTCTGCTTTCGGATATTGACTATTCAAACATCTATGGTCAGTACTCGCAATTTGATCCGCAAAACATGATGACTGAGGATGAATATACTTTGTTCAAAAAAAATTGTACTCCTACTGATAAGCTTATGACGTGTAAGTATTTACTATTCAAAATTGTTAATAGTAAAACTAATAAATATGCCATCTCGTCAAAAGCTATGCCTCTTTGTGGAGACTTTTTAAGCAGTGAAGTATTTATGATCAAAGAATGTTGGGATAACACCGATAAAGAGTGTATCTCATTAACTAAACTCAACACCTTTCTAGATAATGAGATCGTATTGAAGTTAACAAAGCATCAATCTCTTCACTTCAAGAAAATCAGTCAGCAAGTAAAACAATTAAAAGAACAAATAACAGGATCTCAATCATTTCTCTCTGATTTCTCTGGATTGGAAAAATTGTTTGAAATGGTATGCTGTATGACTAATTATGCAATTTTCTTGAATACGCAGTATCACATAAACTTAGAAAAGCGCTCAGAAGAACATGATAGTACATTCGATGTTCTAGATAGACTATTGAATTTTATTAAGAAATATGTTTTGTCCTCAATTTTGAAAGTAATTCAGAATAAAACAATTTCTTTTTTAAGATAATTATTAATTCAATTTGAATCGGGGATTCATACAAAGTAATTTACACATTTTATTTCTTCTTCTATGGTTAATAGTTTGCCTATTTTTTCACACCAAAATTCAACAAATCTACAATTCGATTGGGTGCTTTCTTTCGAAAACTAGTAAGATAATACAAAATGGCCAAACTAAAACTTAATTTAGTATTATTTCTACAGTAAACTTCAGCATTTATAATACTTCTGTAATATTACTAAGTGGAAATTAGAGATACACTCATTTGTGCCATAAATTAATTGATGAATATTGGTTCACCTTTTTCATCGATTAATGATTCAGAAGTATCTTGAGGCCCATCACCAATGTTCGTCAAAATAAGTCTTGAGACATCAAAGTCTGATTTTTCAAAAATATCAGTTCCTAAAGCTGTTTCCTTCAATGAGTTTTTTAAGTTTTCTTCCCATCCTTCCAAATCTCCAAAAAAGGTCTTCAATACTGACAATATTTGCTCTTCATTTTCTTCCTCATAGTAAATAACAGCATTTGGACCCGCATCAAAAGTGTATGCAGCAATTAATGAGCCTGCATTTTCATTAATAATATTAACTAATTTGATTATCTTTCTGGAAGTGTCATTCAAATAGAAAATAGGTGGATAAGAGTCTAAGCAAACAGCATGAAAAGAATTTGAATCTTTCATGGTTAGTTCAGCAAATTTTGGAAAATCTTTCTTGAGAATAGCTTCTTTCATCTCGATGAATCTTTTTGGAACAACCTCTTTGATTCTTTCTTGGAATAAATCAGAAGTATTAACAGTAATTTGCATACCTGATGTACTTGAAGTATCTTTCTTGACATCACTCACAACTAGAATGGCCGCCTTGATACCTGGCCAGTGCAGCTTGGCAGCAACTTCTACAGCCTTGGAATCCGAACCATCATCTTTCTCACCCATTTCCCAGGCTACAAATCCTCCAAAGAGGGATCTGCATGCAGATCCTGAACCCTGTCTTGCAATCTTTGAGATTTCAGATGCCGATTGTGGTAATTGATATAATTTTGCAATTGCGGAAACAAAAGCGGCCAATCCAGCAGCAGAAGAAGCTAATCCAGCAGCTGTTGGAAAATTGTTGCTTGAGTTGATTAATAAGTTCCATTCACTAAATTTGGGTAAAGAAGAATCTTTCAGCTCTAACTCTTTTCTCAAATTTTTCAAGGTCAATAAAACAGCAATTAAACGAGGCTTATTCAATGAATCTTCCTTCCCGTTCAAAAATAACTTGCTAGCAACATATTTAGGTGAGGTTGCTACAGTTGTCAAAGTTCTCAAATGTTTCTGGTCCAAAGTGACCGAAATAGATGAGTTGGTTGGGAGATTCAATTTAGTATCTCTTTTACCCCAATATTTAAGAGTTGCAATATTGACTGGAGCCGTAATTGAAGCGACGTAAACGGATTCTTCTTGAGACATTCTTGTTTTTGTATTCTTGCTTATTTCTCAACAATTCTGTTGAATGTTGAATGCTGAAATTCCTCAGTAGTCAAAATATACTAGTTTACTTAATAATAGTTAACAGCTAGTTACATGTAAGGCTTTTTCTAATATTTTGATTTTTTTTCGTGTTTTTTTTTGGACTGATCTTCCAAATGTCTTTCCCACATGAAATCTTATACGAAGAGATAATGCGAGAGACTTGTTCATCTTGAGAATAATAATATACATCATAACATAGTATATAATAGTATACAATAAATAAAATATTTTTTGAATTATGAAATAGGAAGTACTCCAAAATCGATTTAAATATATATCATTCATGAAATAATATACAAGATTATTTGTTTATTCACTATTTCTTGTTTGGATCTGCCCTATACTTATTTAAAAGTTTCTCAACCGACGGTAACATATCATCAAATTCTTCTTTGTTGTTCGAGAACTCAATGTACAATTCCTGTAAAATATCTATACATGTTTGTTTAACAGGGGGCCTGACCATTATTAAATATTGCAAGGATTGTAGTCCCAAGGTATATCGCATTTTATCGATACATAAACTTTTCAACTTTATTATTATTTCTCTGTTCAAATAAGGAAGATCGGACAACAACCTGATGAAAATTTTACGGTCTTTGCTTTCCAAAAAAGGAATAATGGAGTCCAATAGTTTGATAGTTAATTTGATATACTTTGGGGTTTCTATTTTTTGATTGGTTATTCCGTTTTTGTTTTGCATTGGCGCAGCTGATAGTTTAGCTTCTTGTTTTATATATTCTGAATACCACTCTTCATTTAACCAGTCAATTACTATATCCATTCTTGAATTTATAGACTCTAAAAAGAATTTGAATAAAGCGTCCCGTATTATATCACTTAGTTTTTCATCCTGAAAGCCTCTGGTTGCCATTCTGATCAAAAAAATAGCCCACGAGTTCTTTTCCCATTTAGAAATCGCGATTTTACTTAAATTGGACAAGTTTGTGTTGCTAACGCTTCCAGCTTGTCCTTTTATCGTATTTTTTGAAACCGAATTCTCGGAACTTTTAACTAAATTTGCGAATTCTTTCAGCTGAGCTGTTTCAAAAAAGTTGTTGATGATTAAATTTAGGTTAGCTTTTTTCTCTTCAAAAGACAATTCATCTGGTATCGGTAAAGAATAGTTACTATCTACTATATCTAGTTTTATTTTTTTATTCTGTGGCTGATCTGTATTCAAAGCATCTATCTCCATATGCAGAGATAACTTTCTCTTGGAATCATTAAGTTTCTTATTCACTTCTAACAAAATTAAATTCGAGGCAACAGTTAAGTCATTGACACTGACTTTGTTCAAAGCTATAGTAATCAACTGCTTAGAGATTGCGTTATTCAACAAACTAGCATCAAAACTTGCCAACTCATCATTTGCACCATTAATCAAATTGAAAACTTCAGAGTTGGTTAGTTTTTTAGTGTTACTGTCATTGTTCTGCAATTTTTCAAATCTTTTAGGATATTTATTCATAACATCTAAAACATCTTTTTCGGATGTTAAAAAATTATCATTATTCTCTAACAAATACTTTTTGGCTTTCGCTAATTTCTTTAATTCTAATTTTTTATTCTGCAAATTTTTGAAGTACTTGATATCCTCAGAATTACTATCCACTTTAGTCAAATTCTTCAACTTTCTTTGTCTATCTTGGGATTGAATAATGCTATTGATCATTTTTAAATAATCTTCATTGTTCTCTTTTGTCAAAGTGCCATTTTTGAATAAGTGATTCAAAAACAACTTCATGGATCTATCACTAAATCTTCTGATTAATTTATTCTGTAGCTTACTTAGTCGTTCCGAATCTTTGCCCTCAAACCATACTTTATCTTGAACTGACTGATAAATTAGTATATTATTTGAATTATACTTTACCATTCTCTCTAATATTAAGTCTTTCAATACTGAGGATCTCTTTTTTAATAACTGGATTAAGCAAAAACACACACATGACATAACCTGATTATTTAACATACAGACCTTTCCTGTGTTGTCATTGAAATAATCATAATCATCATCGTTGTTAGTTTCGTCCAACGAAACTGTTGTTCTTCCATTGTTGAACGTATCATCATCTACTTCAATTTCTAAGATAAGTGACATAAGAACATCTAGCATATTTAATGCATCAGTACGAAGCTTACTTTCTTGTAGGAAAGGATGAATTCCATTCTGAATATCTGAAAATAAGGATATCGAAAAATCAGGTACAGTATTGGACGTGTTATTATTTACTTGTCTTCTTCTTCTCGGATCTCTTGGAGGCATAGGTAGTTGGATTTGAATAAGATTAGCTATAAATTTTATACTGTTCAACTTTAAGATTATTGAATCATTTCTCTGCCATTTCAAGGACTCTATTATCAAAGATTGTAAATTTTGAAATTCGAAATATATTTCTCTTGACAGAATATCCTCATCATTTTCATTTGCCACCAGTAAAAGTTTGAAGATACTCTTTGATAAGTTACTCAAAGAAAGAATTACAACCGAGACAACTTCAAAGCGTTTTAAGTTTAGAAACTGGTTAAATATAAAAGTGTAACACTTCAATAGATTTAGGCACAACTTAGAATTCTGTAAAATTTGATCTCTAAACTCTTGAGCTTTCAAAATTTCGGGGTTTAAACTAGAATCGAAGATGGAATTGATCTCACATAAAATATATTTAAGCGTATCTATCACTTTTGTGGTATCGCTACTATTATTTTCAATACATGAAGAGATGGTTATCAAGCCGTCAATCAATTTACCCAAATAATCCGAGTATTTAGAATTTAATTCGCTGATATCTTTCAGCTCCGAACCAAGCAAAGCTTGCCTAAGATTTTTCAAATCTTTTATGACAGGATCACCAGCTGTATCCACTTCATTTTTAACAGCTAACGAACTCTTCTCCATCCTGGTAAGCCTCCCTCTATATATAAGTCCTTGAATATTAGTACAGCAATCTTGAGGCAAATTAAAAACAAGACTTTGTTGTTGCAAACTGCTAATATTTGAATACTATTCGATATATAAAATTTAATTTCTGTTTGGGCAGCCATTGGAGAGACTCCAAATTAAAAAACACAATATATATACATATACGAAAAGTACATCAGATAAAAATTTTAGAAGTAACGTTCATATCCTGTGTGCCTGCCAGAAAAAATAAGGTTGATAGCGATGGTGTAATTACGCGATTGTACTTACATGCCAAAATCACATATTGGTTGGAGAGATTATATTATCTGAAAATAAATAAAACCTTTATACTGATATATGTTAACTGAGACTTTCCACTACTAAATAATGCATTTTGTATACCTCTCTTCTTTTACTGTTATTATATGTTCTTATGTACATTCCTAGCAGTATATATATATATAGCTATTTATATTTAGAGAATAGATTACCGTTAGAGACTAACCACGTACAGGATCATAAATGAAAAAACGCAGGTTTAATAGAAATACATAAACAATTTACTGAATGTACACGAGACAAATAACTGAATATACATGAAACCAATTCTTGGTGTCTTCCGGCTCAGTTGAAGTATTGAATTAAAGAAATATCAAGAAGAATAAAAATCATTCACCAGAAAATAAACCGAATAAGCTGATTTAATCTGGACCTTCTCAAACTCAAGCTGTGTGTACAAAAATCTCGTTCAAAAATTACTCATTTATTTCTTTCCCATACTTTACGTTACATTTCCTTCTTTTCTGAACTGAAATCACACCTTTCTATACGATAATCCTCGCATCTATCAGCAGATATTGGTTTCCTCTTAACTAAACAACGGTTATAATTTTTTGCGCGTTCAATGACATCGATATTTGTACAATCGTTGATTAATTTTTAAAATTTGGTAGAGAAAATATCGCTGGCTTAAAACTAGCGACATATACTACTCATATATGTATCTATTATATTGTAAGGCAGAAAAGTATAAAAAAAGTAAAAAATTTATGAACATATTCCTCTCGGTAGCCAAGTTGGTTTAAGGCGCAAGACTGTAATGTTAACATTTATCTTGAGATCGGGCGTTCGAATCGCCCCCGAGAGACTTTTTTTTGAACCACCAAAAAAGTTTTATGAAAAGATTACTCAGCCGAAATGTTGTTGACATAATACTGATTTGAAAAAAAAACCCGAAGTAAAATACATTAGAATGACTATAAATAACTTATATAAACTAGTATATATAAATACAAACCTGAAAATAGTCGTTTAATGGCCGATATTTAGAGGTTGCTGTAACAAATGGCCCATTTTTTCAATTTTTGTTCTTAGGTAACCGTCAACTTCTTTCGACTTTATACCTTCATCGTCATGCAAATGTTCTCGCTGCCATGCAATAGGAATCATAGGAACTCTTTCTACCACATTAATAACCTTTTCAACACTTTTTTGGTTTTCACCAACTATTTTCTTGCCCTCAATGGCGGCAATTTTATCAGGGTTGTTGGTTAATAATTTCACATTACATAAGCTTAAATCAAGTAATATTGAGGTTGCGAGATTGAAGTTTCTTGAATCAGCAGGATGTCTAAGTAAGAGATTGGCTTGTACTGTATCAGCACCAAGGTCCTGTAAATTGTAGGCTTTTAATTTTTCTCCGAGGCCGATTCCACGTCCTTCTTGTCTCAAATATACAATGCAACCCTTACCTTCTTCTGCCATCAAACGTCCCGCTTCATCAAATTGTTCACCACAGTCGCATCTAGCAGACCATGCAGTCTCTCCTGTATAACATTCAGAGTGAACACGAACCAATACAGGATCTTCAACTGTTGGAGTTAAGCAAGTAGAGTTGGTGTGGTCATCTATAAGATCACCTGTAAGAGAGTCAAATTTGAGAGTTTCACCGGTGATAGGATCTATATCAGCAGATACCCTGCCAGGGGTAAGTTTTCCTATATATGCGCCTCTTGTCATTCTATCAGATTGAGTTTCGTTAGGGTATTTGCGAAATAATGTACGGGAACGAATTTTTTCTGAGAACACTATAGCAAGATGTTCCTTGTTGTCGATATTATTGGAGTAAAGGTGCAAGAAAATATCATGGTGAGTAGTTGTAGGGATTCTTGCACGAGCAATACACTTCACTATTGGTAACTCAGGAATATTCAACGCAGATGTCATTTGCGCATCAGGAAGGGGAGGAGACGAGCTGTGTACTATTGGTTTTTCTGATTTGAATCTATTAGAAACCACGGCACGAGGTGCGGTGCTGGCTACTGGAGTAACGTAATCTGGATTAGTCATTTTTCAAGTAAATAAAGGGAAAGTTTGTAAGTGTCGTATTCGGAAAGTATATTATCAAGGCTATTATTGCTACCTAACGCATATACTTTGAGGGCAACTCTGTGTTTGAAAATCGGAACAAGCAAGTAATCAACAGAGTTAGAAGAGGATTCGGAAAGCTATGAAATTTCTGTCAGAGGAGACGCAGATAGTATTATATATAATTTTTTTTTTCGGGATGTTAGGCTTTGATATTCCCTAAAACTTATTTAGTTATTCTAAAAAAAAAATGACACAGAATCGATGGACTGAAAGTACTCAACAAAATGCAAATTCTATTTAGATAAAAAACGAAATGCTATGTTTTGAGGACAAAAAAATCTTGTAAGAATATGGATAAATTTCTTTTTTTTTTTATTTGATTTATGGTATTATTGATATAATTATTGTGATATCTTTGGTTATTTGTAGTTTTTTTTTTTTTTGTGAACTGGCACACTGCACCTATTTTTTTATATATTACTTTAGAACCACATAGGGTGATTCTATTAGAGGTTGGTTTTACGGACATATCCGACATTTTTCATCTTTAGTCAGCTTTTTCTACTACCCTTGTATGCGTAAGGTGCGTAAAACCTAATTACTAATGTCTTGCTACACTTTAGAAATCAATTGTGTGCCCTTAGTAGGTGCTTATTTCGTTTCACAGGGTACTGTAACCCTTTTGCTTTTCTTTTTTTTTCATTTCTCTTTTCTTTTTGGAACCCCACAATTACAGCCACACTTGATCTTTAAATAAATCAACATGCAGGGTTCCAAATTTGGTAAATGATACGCTGGATTAACCCAACTGATGTGGATCGCAGTCTGAGGTTGGAACTCCGAAAATATCTGTTTTCTTGTCTTGATTTGGATTAACTCATGTTTTTTCGTTTGAAGCTGAAGTACGATCGCACTGCAGACCCAGTTTGGTATTTCAAAGGCCGAGGAGAGCTTTAGTTTGTCCAGTATTATCGAACACTTGAGGATTACAATTGTTGTTATTCTTTTTTTCAAGTATTGTTATAAAATGTCTTTTGAATATATAAATATAGCTTTCTTTTAGAGAAAAAAAAATCTATTCCTTATTTCAATCTTTTCTCCGAATCTTTATCTAATTGATTCTTGGAGTCCGCGTCCTTGTAATAGGCTTCTCTGAAAAAATCCATTGTCTTGGTAAAGACTACCAACAAAACACCCCCACCTGGACCTAATCTCAAAACTTTTGGTAACAAACCTTTGGTCAAAGCACCTACACCTTCTTCCCTGGCAATCATGAACAAACTTGGCCATGTCCATCTATACTTCAATTGTTGACCTGGCTTAGTGACCTTTTCTTGATTCTGGATTCTGGTTTTGACAACATCAACTGAAATATTCATGCAGGTACCTAGCGTACCACCAACAAAACCACTGACTAAGTCGACAAACATTTTGGAATTTTTGTCCTCTGGCTTAGGCATAAGCTGTCTGATCTGGAAAATCGATCCAAAATATGCAGCATTCCAAATAATATGTCTCCAGAGAGTAGCCTCCAAACCATTGTACATAGATAAGATACCTTCGTTTCTAATAGTCTTGGTGATTACATCAACTGCATTTTTGTATTTCGAATGTTTATCTTGTAATCTGATTTTGACCAATTCGAAAGGAACAACAACAAAAGACTCAACTGCACCGGCAGAAGCACCGTTCAAGATTGCCAATTTTTGATCAACCTTGTCTTTATTGAATAATTTCTTATAGATTTTAGAAAATTCATCATTGGACGCAAACTTCAAAGCTCTTTTAGGAGCTTCCATCATCACTGGGGCACTAATACCACGATACAATTTTCCAGGACCCTCGGACTTGATGATTTGTGCGAAACAGTTGAAGACACCCGTGTATTTTGTGGAGTTGACAGCTGAGGTTTGAAGCTGGATTCTTGTCTTAACAACATCCAATGGATACATAAGTAAAATTTCAGAAATACCTGCAACGGCACCAGCAACAAATTGATAAATAAACGGAAGAGCTAAAACAATTGTTAGTAATGAATTGAAAATTTCAAAGAAGAAGCCAACCTTTGGACTGAAGTTCACTTACGTCTCTCGTCTGACATTTTTTTTTTTGATCTTTTTGTTATTTTATCTGAGTTGTGAAATGTAAAATATGAAAAAATATGCTAAGATGATTCGATGTGTTTAGATGAATAAATTTAGATCACTGAGACAGAAAAATATCGACTAGATGCTTAGCTTTATATTATCCTATGACTAGTTGTCTGAGTTTAATAATTGATCAATGGTAAGGCTTTAAAGAGCTTGAAACATCTATCTGAAAATAATCATGAAATTTTTTTTTCTTACTAAAAAAAAATATAGACATATAATCCTGCGATTATCTAGGCAGTTTTTTCTTAGTCTATCAATCGGTATTTTCAAGCTTAGCTGCTATGACAAATTCTATAGCCCGGAGTGCGCATATTTTGCGCGAATTAAAGAAGTTTACTCCAGGATAGCTTCTATTCTTTTTTTTCTCTTCGAATGCTGCAAGCAGCAGTCCGAAAACCGGAGGAAAGGAGGAAATTTTAAGAAGTTTTCCCGCATCGCGGAGTTTGTCAAACGATTTATGTTGAGATGGTAATAAGCCGTTATGTATTTCAGGAACCCATAATCTCTATCTTCGTGCATCGCGTCGCGACATCTTTTCCTCCGTCCTGACAACTATACTACGTTTCCTTCATTTAAACACTTAAAAGGTCAATATTTACATTGTTGAAACAATAAATAATAAATATGGAAAGTCATGTTCGTTAACGTGGGGTATTTATTCGAAAATATCTAAAGGCATTAATTTTCTGAACGGGTTCATATGTCCTCTAGATTTGAATAATGTAACAAACTTTGTAGTCAAATTACTTTGTTTAAAAACCAACACTATACTTTAAAACAGCCTTGGAGCTTTTTTCTATTCAAATATATTCACAACAGTTAATTGAATCAACATTCCTTTTTAAACCAAAGTGAAGACCAAAATTTTGACTTTTTTATTTGCTCGTCACTGGATCAAAACTTTTTCTACGACTCATTTGCGAATATTAAAAAAAGTTCATTTTTAAGTTTGGTTTTTTCACAAACTCCAATCTATCTTTCAGTTTTCCATCTATACTCAGTGAAGCTAATACAACCAGAACATTATTTGGGACTGATAAGGCTTGATAAGTAAAATTGGACGAACAAATTCACAAACCATTTGGATTTTTTTTTAAATTTTTTTTCAATTTTGAAATAATTAAGTTTTCAAATCTTTTAAAAATATTTATTACAGTGTGTTTACTTTCTTACTGTATCAATTCATATGGATTAAAATAAAGGGTTTAATCAAAAAAATAGAATTAATTACTTTCCATTCATTTGAGCCAAACTATTTCGGTATGTAGAAGTAAAAAGTAAGTTATTTTAAATTCAGAATTCAACTGACTTTTCATTAAGAAAAACTCTTCAAACGAAGTTTATTTACTGCAGAAAGAAAAGAAGATACTTTCTGCTCATTCTCTGGCAAAATATGTTGTACAGAATATACTAGAATTAAACGCTTATCTATTTTTAATAATGTCTTGTGCGTAATTATTCATAGCATATGTTTGTTTCCTAGTTGTATATATCAGCTAGATCTATATAACACACATACTATATAGGCGGTATCACCAGGTTTTTTTTTCCAGCAGTAAAGCGTTTGGTTTTTTCTTCTTTGGTTTTCTCATATATTGGTAAAACATTTGTCTGCTATATTTTCCTTTAGACGCACCAAGTAATTAAATTTAAGAAAAGCAGCGTGCAATAAATATCAATAATTTATGCCAAAATCATTCAAAATATTCAATTTATCCACTAGAGTTTCGCGCAAATCTGGCAAGACAACTTGGTACACTCAAGAGAAGTTATATCACAAGAACTTAAACCATATTATAGATTTAAGTGTCATACAAAAATATCATAATGAATTTGTCTCAGCTTGTTGATGGAAATGAGAACAATACTTACTTTCTTCCTACAACTTTCACCAACCCTCAGATAGATATCAGTGAAATTTTACTAAGGCTTCACTCAAACCACCTAAAAAGGCTTTTCATCAAAAGCGAGACATTTGATACTAACCAGAAGATACACAAGGACACAAATGTTTTATCTGATTCTCAAATGTTAAATCTTTTGTATTCGAATTTGAATCTTACCTCCAACAATCCCTATCTATTAGTTGATCATTATATACCCAAGAAAATGCTTCTCATGAACACAAAATTTTCCCTTATGAATATTTCTGGTAAATTTCAAGCCTTAAATAATATTATTTGTCAATATGAAATTTTTAATAAAAGGAAATCTGATAAGAAATTTAATATCCTTTTATTGGCAGATAGTTCTAAAGAATTAGATTTCATTGAAAGTTTATTGGTTGGACGATTTATTAATTATCAAAGATATACAGGATCAAAATTGTTTGAATCTCATGCTCCAAAAGCAAATCCTTTCAGATTTCCAGTGTCTTCTGACGACTCTCTGTATGATTCGGAGAGTAACAACAGCAACTCAAATTCTAAAGATGATGTTTATTTGTTAAAACGGTTAAGAAAAAAACACAGAAGGACCATGAAATATTTGAAAAACAACTCTTATAATAAAGGTTATTGCTTAACTATCCATTTAATCACAATTGATCAACTAAAGTTTCAATTTTTTAAAAATTCTCCTCTCACTAACGATGATAATCTAAATCTTAACTACAATTTTCTAGATCTACAAAATACAATCAATTTTGATTATATCATTTCTTTTAATAGTTATTTGAACCTAAATCAATATCATTTGAAAAAACTAAGGGGCGGAATTATTGATCCAACTTCTGGTAAACTAAAAAAATTGAAGATTTTAACTCCGGTTTTATTCTTGGTTCCAGAAAATTCTATCGAGAACATATCGATTAAAATCCAAGATTGGTTAATCGATCATAAGATCATTGATACGAATTCAAGTAATAATTCAGATAATTTGAATAATAATTCAAAAAGAAAATCATCAAATAGTAGCTCACAAAGCATAGATGAAAGAGTATCAAGATATGATTACTTAACTGCAGAGAGTGGTAGCGACAGTGAAAATTGTATAATGATATTATCATTGATTTTAATAGTTTACATTATGTCCAGGAAATCAAATGAAGTCAGTAATTACAAAATAGATTTTGATTTTAAAAATATTATTGATTGGTGGTATGAAGGAGATTTACAAAACTTGAGTAAATTATATGCCAAGTGTCATCTCCCGAATAATTTCAGTGAAGATAAGTTTGAAGGGCTCATGAAAAAGTTCTCGGTAGACATTCTTGTTACAAGTAAGAGAAAACTGAAAAAGGCTCAGAAAATTAGCAGTCAAAATGAAACTCAGTTAAGTTTTGAAGAAAGGTTTGAGAAGTTGTTAAATATAGTGAATTCAACCTTTATTTCTGATGGAAGAATGACTTTTATTAATGAATTGGATTCATTTAATTTGAAATATCCAAGCTTTGAAAACGTCGATAGCGCATTGATCAATTCTATCGAGTTGCTCAAACAGTGCCAGTCTATTATAACTAAATATTCCGACGCATTTTTAATTTTTAGATCAAGTGAACACCTTGCTCATCTTAAAAAAGATTTCTTTGATGAATCTTCTAATGTTGACGAAAAATATTTGAATATCAATATCGAATGTGTGGAATCAAGTTTGTCTAACATGGAGAGTTTAATATTCAAATACAAGCAAATTCAGAGGGACGAAGAGAATGAGGCCATGAATTTGGTATGCAATGAGGATAAAAATGATTGGAATAGTGTAGAACAGTATAAGAAGAAACTTACAAAGCTCATTAAGAATAGATCTGAAAGCTTGAATTCAATGAACCAATTATTTTATAATATGAAACTGATCGAGGAAAATAAAATAGGAAATCATTTGCAGATTCAAATGGAGAAAAATAACTATTTTTCTAAAGTTTTATTTGATCAACAACTAAAAATAGTTAGAAATATTACAAAACTAGAAAAGATTCTAGAACGATTGTATTCAGATTTCTTGAAAATCAATAGCGAAGAAGAATTGATCCATTCAAAAATTGATTATTTCAATAAGAATTTGCTAAAAAGAGATTCAGAAAAGATTAACTTAGATCATGATAACACTCATAATGAGAATAAATTACTAGAAAAAGAGTTGACTACTTACATGCATAATTATCATCAAGAAAAACAAAAGGTTATGGAGGAGTTAAAGGCAAAAGAAGAAACAGGAAAGCAAAAAAAAGAAAGTAATGATAAATTGCAGCTGAAAGATACTTCAGAAACCTTTCCAAAAACTGATAATTCTAAATCGAAAAATGATGAGACCGAACTTGATATTATTGAGGAAACAAAATACTATTTTTCATTGAACCATGAGAAAATTGAACTTGACGGATCCACCAATAAATTGAAAATAAAGCCTGCAACACCAGCAGATCAAAAATCTTCAAACTATTTTTCTGATATAAAAAGCCAGCAGCTGTTGATTATTAAGCATCTTGAAAAGGAAATATCAGAGTTGGAAAATGAGACTAAATCTGTGAATGATACCATTGAAAGTTCAAGGTTGAGATATCAAGAAAACTCTTCTTTGGTTTCCTTACAAATTGAAGACATTAAAACTTTAGATAATAAAATTACTACTATTGAACAAATTTTGATGAGAAAGCCGTTGCTTTTCGGTTTGAAAAAATTGACTCTTGACTATGGTTCTGATTCTTCATTTGATAAAAAAAATTTAGGTGCATCAAAGCTATTTAATTTATCAAGTCTTGAGCAGAGTCATTTAGCAAATTATACGCGACAAAAAGACTTTCTTTCGAACTATTTTACAAGCTTAAAAAATTTGAATAAAAGCAATTCAGGCAGCAAGAGATCACTGTCTTCTTCAGGAGGCAGTGAAGAGCTGACTCCTACTCCATCTTCAAATGGTGGCAACAATAAGAGAAATGGTGCTTACAAACGAAGAAGAGGAAATAACTGATCGGTACTTTTTCTTTTCAAACAGCTCATAATGATTCATTCCATTTATTTTGTTTTACGATTAACAAGATGCTACCCATTTTTACAAAAGATTGTGAGATTGCCTACTCTATAAATTATTTTTATAGTATATATAAGAATATTTGAATGTTATTTAAGCTTTTGCTAACTTTTTTCAAGCCGCGTTCTATATCTTAGTTTTCCTATTAAATTCTGTAGAAATTACATTGCTACCGAGCATTCATAAAAAAATTGAGAAATTTCTGAATTGAAAATGCAATCAAATCGACGTTTTTAGGCTATTCTAAAACAGAGGAAGTATCTGTTCAAATACAAATTAAAAATTATGTCCTATAAGATTTGACTTCCATGCAAAAAAAATATATGTAGATCTATGCAACTGTAGTATGCAAGAAGCTAGATGCATGTATCTACATGCTAGTCACTATTGAACCAGCTGTTGTATCTCTATAACTGCAAAACGTAAAATAAAGGAGAAGCAGCTTCGTGAGAAAGGGGTTTGAGATTGTGTTTTACCATACTTGATTATCGAAGGAATAAGCTTAATATGCAAAGAATGATTTTTGTGTCTCTATAATATTGCAAAACTTAGTTAGTTGAGAATCTCAATATAAAAATTTTTGCACTCCTTTTTTATTTGAATCTGAAATTTGCAACAGTAAACAATCTGATGCACACATGTTTATTGTACACTAATACACCTGTATTTTATTAGAATTTCTTGTTTTGATGTCAAAAATCGTAAAAAAAAACTCAAATATTACCCTTTTTGGTAAAGGGGAAACTCGCTCCGAACTTTGAGCTTACGAAAACAATAATCAGAAAAGCGATCTTGAGATCTTCGAATTCGTAGAAATTGAAAAATAGAGAACACTATGATATTAAATTTAGCTAATTGCAATATCTAATCTTAGTCGAGTAATCAGATAAACAGTACTTTAACAAAACTCAAGATGATTATGTATCATTAAAATTTCTAACAGCGCGGTATGAAAAGTGTATGCGGTATTTACTAAGGCAATTATTTTTTTTCCTCTAAAACATCTTTAGTTTCAAAAAAATACAGTTATTTGTATTGGCTGTCATTCAATAGTTCATTACTAGAAGGTGCGATTGTCTTGGTAGCAGTCTCGATCTTTTCTGCATTTTTTAAGATGGGATCTATTAATACTGTTTAACCTCACAACAATTTTTTAAACGTTGCAAAAAAACTGCTAATCATGCTTTGAGCACACCCTCCTATATATGATGCTGCATGAACAAAATTTGCAGAGGTTATTGAACATGCGCTTACTATTTTCTATTGTACTGTTTACCGGATCTGCATTTTCAGAAATCTCCTATCAATATAATAAATAGACATACTCAGGGTATATACATAACAAGAAACCCCTATACTCTTTTCAAACCAATTTTATTTCCTGTTAATATGGCTCCTGAGTTGTAGAGGAAAAAACTGCATAAAAATCAGAAAAAAGGAGATCTTTGAATGCAGAAGAAGCTTACTTCGTTCAATAAAGAGCAAGAAGGGTGTTCTATTCAAAATGAGTTTTTGAAAGTTAATTTAATATAAAATGAACTTGAATTTCTAAAATTTCAAAAGCAGCTTCGATAATTCATATTTTATTAAGATGTTATTATAAGAGAAAACAAAACAAAACAACACTAGCAATTACAAATATACTTCTACCAACAATGTTTTCAAAGTTTATTCTCACTACCTTAGCTTTATCTCTTTTGTCCAATAGCATCTATGCTTTTGACGCCAACAGCAAAGAAAATGTTGTTTTATACTGGGGCCAAAATTCCGCAGGCTCTCAAGGAAGATTGAGTTCTTATTGTGAAGATGATTCTGCCGATATTCTTGTTCTTTCATTCATGAGTGCTTTCCCAGGATCAGGCGATGTTCCAACCTTGAACTTCGCTAACGCATGCGAAACATCTTATAGTAACGGTCTTTTACATTGCTCTACAATTGCTGAAGATATCAAGACATGTCAAAGCAAAGGTAAAATTGTTTTGCTATCCATGGGCGGTGCATCTGGTGCTTATGGTTTTTCTTCCTCAAACCAAGCTACAGAATTTGCTAGCACTCTTTGGGATATGTTTGGAGAAGGTAGTTATGATAATAGACCATTTGACGATGCTGTGATCGATGGTTTTGATTTAGATATTGAAGATAATATTCCAGAATATTATTCTGATTTAGTCACTGGGTTAAGAAGTCAATTTGAAAAAGGAAGCAAACAATATTATATTTCAGCTGCTCCACAATGTCCTCTTCCAGATGCCAGCTTGAACAAAGCATTAACAAGCTCAGATATTGACTTCGCCTTTATTCAATTCTATAATAATTACTGCTCACTTGGGTCTAATTTTAATTACGATAGTTGGTCTTCATGGGCTGACAGTGATGCTTATAATAAAAATATTAAGTTATACATGGGTCTTCCAGGTGCTTCTTCTGCTGCTGGTTCTGGATATGTCTCACCAGATACTGTTAAAGAGTATGCTAAAAAAATCGCTTCTGACAGCCATTTCGGTGGTATTTCCATCTGGGATGCATCTCAAGCTGGTAGTAATGAGGAAAACGGAAAGAACTTTGCTCAAAATGCCAAAGTTATCTTGGAAAGTTTAAACACTGGCGAAAGCTCTGAAAGTACATCTACTACTTCATCATCATCTACTAAGTCAACTTCAACTTTAATTCCAACAAGTTCTACTTCTGAAACTTCTACTTCTACAAGCTCAACATCAATTGAAGCTGATACAACTTCCACCACTACTTCTTCCACAATATCTGCTACCGATACTTCCTCAACTTCTATCGCCGATGCTTCCTCAGTTTCTATAACCAGTGATTCCACAGCTTCTCCAGTAACAACTTCTTCTGATTCAACCTCCTCTTCTGGTTCAACTTCTTCTTCCGACTCAACCTCTGAAGATTCTACAACATCAACCATTGAATCTTTCAGCTTTTCTAAATACTCAACCAGTTATAGCAGCTTCTTAACTGAAGTTTCTTCAACACAGTCTGAAGATTCTGAATTCACCTCTACTGAGACAACTGTTTCTTCAACTTTGCTTTCTTCTTACATTTTAAGCTCTTCATATGATTCAGATAGCAGCATTACTGAAATTGGTAGCAAGACATTCACAATTGTTGAACCAACTTCAAGTTCCAGCAGCTCCGGCTCAAATAACTACGATATGACTAGTGACGATCAATCTACTGTTTCTTCTACTAAAACAGCAACCGAAAGCAAAATCACATCAAATGAAGACAACGCAATTGAGTCAGCATCCTCACCTTCTTCTTTCGAAATTACTTCTTTCACCACTGGTATTCCAATGCTTTCCACCTCAGTTATTGTGTTGACTACTACTGAATTTGTCGATGGTTCCTCTCAAGAAACTGTGTATACTTCAACCGTTTACACTACTATTGAAATTGATACTACCATCACCACTACCATTTATTTAGAAACCGATAGCTCACTGACCACTACCACCTCATATGCTGAAACCTCTTCTTACGCTTCTGAGCAAATCGCTACTGTTTCATCTGACTCCATGATTGCCACTACTTTTGAAACAGCTTCGGAAACAACAGCTGTTACCTCTACATCTGAAGAGTATACCGATAGCGCTTCAACTTCTGATGCAGTTCCTACTACTTTGGCTGACCAATCCTCAAGTGTTTCTGATGGCCCATGTATTGATGGTGCATGGCAATGTGGCGAAGATGGTACCATTCAACACTGCAATTTTGGAAACTGGGTTTCTTTCCAATGTGCTACTGGTACTGTCTGCAAGAACTACACTTTCGATAATACTGACATTGTTGGCTGTGTGTTTGCATGATTAACTCACTCTAATGAAATATTCAAACCTTCTCTTAAATCTAATTTTTTCTATCTTTTGCTTTAATTTTTTAACGAATTTTTTACATTGAAAATGATCCACCAACTCTAATTTCTTCTGATTTTTTTTACGATATCTCACGACTTTTGATTTGATTTTTATGATAAGCCATCCAATTTTGAATTCTTCTAAACCATCTTTGTTCTACATAAATACTTAAAACTTTACCTGATGAAAAAAAAAACACACTGTAGACTTTAATTCGTAAAAGACCTTCTAAAATAAAGGTTTTCAAAAAATAATTATTTATCATAAGACCAGCTTTCTGATAAACAAAAAAACATAATATCATTTGATATAGTAATTTAAACACATTTATTTGTGCACAGGGCTCTTTGTATGTTGTGAATCAAATCATTTATGTTAAGAGGAGAATTGACATCTAGTGAAAACATAATATTTCTAACAAGAATCACCTGACCGCTAGAATGCTAGCTTATATTCTTCTGTCATGTGATAATCACATGCCGAAAGGATTTTGATATGAATCACAGTATTAAAAAAAAAGGTGAACATGATTTTTTTTTTTTGTTTTTTACCCTTGTGGTTATCATCTGAACAATTAATTGTGCATATTAGGATAAGGGTAAATATCTAGCATGACCAAATGGATACTTTTGGATCCAATAAAACTTTGCTGAAGTCTTTTGATTTGTAGATGCATCATAAGCTAAGAGCAGCCTGTTACTGAAGCATCAGAAAATTTGGAAAACAAAGTAACATATATCGCAAAAGAGACGATCACAAGACATCTAGTTGGTTCAGTCAGTGTGAGAGAAATATTCTAGTTTCTTTTTTTTTGTTTGGCTATTGACTTACCTCTACAGCATCCCAAATCAGTCCTACTTTGGAACCCTGAACTACTTTTATGCGGATTATCTTGTCAATCAGCGTCTCAATATATATAATAGTATAAGTCCTGAGAAATCTACTGTTGTTAAACCAACAACTAAAAAATTATATCTGTCTAAAGGTGCTATTCGGGAATTCGATTTTAGACATACTAATGATTAGTGAAAACCATAGTGAAACCCCTAGAAATCATTTCGTAACGGAAAATATCAATAATATGTCACATGGAAACATCGGCAAACATGTTAGCGTACCTAATATGACTCAAAATGAATTTAACAACCAGGGAAGCATACATAACTTATTTGAGCCCTACACACCTTTGAATGAATATCAAGATGATCCAGTGGAAGCACCACAACTAAGAGAAAGTGATATCAATTCTTCAGGTACATCCAGCACTGCTAACAATAATTGTAACAAAAACTCTTTGGCGAACAAGATGATAGATTCACTCAGAAGTAGTGACTTGCTAAAAAACAAAATGGTTTTTGGCCATGTTTACAATCATAATGACCATACACATATACATGGCCATGTTCATGATATAAAGTCTACAGACTGCCAGCTAGATCCCTTAAACACCTTAATCACATCAGAAAATAACTGTATTACACACCACTCTTCGTTTACTTTGAATCCAAATAATATAAATAGTCGGAGCCCATCATATACATCATTGCTTGACGGTAATAGTTCGCGGAATATGCTCTCTGATGGACTGGTAAGTGTATGTTGCGATAAAGATCATCAAAACACAAAAAAAAGTGAACCTTTAATGAATAATACGCAAAATATCGGCGCTGATAAAGATAACTATAGCTATACTGTTGGTGATGACTGCAATAAAATCGATCAAGGTAATTCTCTACATCATCTTCACCAATGCGCGGTATCAGATGTTGATTTGATAAATTCTTGTTTTGATTTTGACTTCTGTGATAGTGTGTCATGCGCCGATTTCATTTGTGATGAATTTATTCATGGCCACAATAATAAGAATAAAGATCCTTCAATCAAGGATATTAGCAACGGAAGAAAAAATGATAGTAACAATATACCAAATTTATATAGCGGTAAAGAAGGAAAAGTTTTAACCTTGAACATGAATCCAAACAAGGTAGTTCGAAATCAAGGTAATACTGATGAAAATGCCAGTAACACGAAGTTTGAGATATTTCTGCCGTCATCATCATTCAATTGTCCATTGTTTCTGATACCCCAGAAAGCAACAGAATCTCAAGACACACCATATTCAATGACTAGTATGACATCTTCAACTTCTCAATCACCTCAATCAATGATGAATAGTTCCTATTTGAATCTAAATCTGGAGGAGAATTTCGCTGGTCTCTCAAACTCTCTGCAAAAATTTAATGGTAATCCTAACTCACAACAGCTTCCCTTCGTGGCTCAAGATTCAACTCATGATCGATTTGTATTAAACCCTTTAACTAATAAGATTACCTGCGTCTCATGTCATGATAATACTTGCGGAACCACAAATAACGCGATTAAAGTTTCTGAAGATAATGTTTTATCACAACTTTCCTCCAAAGATATTTCTCTATCGAATGAAGGGGCTCAAAATAATGCAAATTTGAAGAGAGAGTTACCAGATGATTTTGTAATGCAGAAAGACAAACAGTTTATGTCACCAAATAGGAATAAAAAGAGGAAAAAGAAAACAATGAAATGTTTATGGAAAGAGTGTGAGCATGACTTTGACATAGAATCATACAAAAATCATCTTTTCAGCTCTCACATTATTCCACAATTTGCAAATACAAATAAAAAGAATTTGAGTGATATCAATATTGGCGAAGGCATCGAGGTAAAAAGCTTAGATAGTAAGAATGTTATGGAAACTCTACAACAACTGAATTTTCTCAAAAATGATAATGATAGCACCAGTAATTTTTTGCAGAATTTTTTCCAACAATACAGTGGGCAGCTACCGGGCGCTAGTGTAGAGCCTGAATTAGGATTGTCAGAGGATAACATAGAAGCTACGTTAAGTAGTAACCCTTTCCCAATGAATCTAGATTGTGGATGGAATAATTGCCAATTTCATACAAAGACTTCACAAGATGGACTAGCAGAGCTATTCCTGCATTTTGGAAATGAACATCTTAAACGTGGTAGTTTTAATGAATCGTCTCAATCAGAATCTGAATTTCCACAAGTCAATAATAGTTTGGAAACAGAGGCTAAATTGGATCAAGTTCCCTCAGATTTGTCCTGCGATTTTATAGGTTCAACGTTTCCAGGAATTATCTCTACCTTTTCTAATAACGTTGCAACTTCAAATTCATCCAAGGTACCACAACCACCCCCTGTTGCTGATCAAATAATTTGTCAATGGTGTGTGACAGGAAATACTGGGGAAGTTTGTGGATGCGTATTCAAAGATACTTTCGAATTAACAGAACATATGATGTCTGAGCATATCAAGTCTGGAAAAGCAAAGTATGTTTGTTGTTGGAATGGATGTGAAAGAAATGGAAGGGAATTTACACAGAGACAAAAAATAGTTAGACATTTGCATGTTCACACAAAACATAAGCCTTTCAAATGCAGTGCATGTCTGAGCAGTTTCCCTATGGAGTCGATGTTAAAACAGCATATGAGAGTTCATAGCGGCGAAAAACCTTATGCTTGCAAAATATGTGGGAAAAAGTTTGCAATTTCATCAAGTTTATCAATCCATATGAGAACACATACTGGTGAAAGACCTTTGTGCTGTAAGTATCCAGGATGCAACAAAAGATTCAGCGAAAGTAGTAATTTGGCGAAACACTTGAGAATTCACGAAAAGAAATACAAATGTCCTGAGTGTGTTAAAAGTTTTGACAAAGAGCTGCTGTTCAAGAACCACATTGCTAAGCATGAGAAAGAACGAAAAAGGATAATCAAATAGTATACAACAAATTCAAACATTTTTTTTATTGTTTTTAATTAATGATTTACGAGGTTACATATATATAGTCTTCAGTTTGCATCGATTTAACAGTTCTGAATTATACATAAATATTTTAATATATTATATCTACAGAGTAGATACAACTTTTTAAATTGGTTTTAAGATAACTACGCCGTAGCAATTTAATATTTCTTTCCCGTTTAAAACTCATTTGACTATAGTTTATTGATTAGAATCATCCTATCCTGTCGCTTTTACAAAAGAGATTGCATATTCACCTGTTGGTGCTTTTTTTTCTTTTTTTTTTTTTGGTGCTGAGCTTGACTGTGTAACTCCCTTGATACAACAATAAGAACAGAACATAAATAAAATTATATTATCATTATAAACAAATTAGGTATTTCGATTTGTTAGTGAGATAGAGGACTAATAGATGCTAGATTTTTTAAAATTATTTATAATATATTGAAAGAATGAAGAATATTCTATAAATAGTTTAGATGTAACCAATCTTGTTGGCAATATCTAAAGCATCGTAGTCAGCAGTTAATCTAACGTAAGCCTTCTTGGTACCGTTTGGTCTAATTGCAGTGTTAACGGAAACAGAGTCAACTTCGTATAATTCTTTAACAGCCTTCTTAATTTGGTATTTGTTGGCCTTCAAAGAGACTTGGAAAACTAAGGTGTTTTCGTCTTCAACCTTCTTTAAAGCAGTTTCAGAAGCAATTGGAGCAACAATAATTTTGTAAGCATCCAATCTGTTTTCGTGAGGAACAGACTTTGAGGAGTATTTTGGAGCTCTGGCTAACTTCAAGGTTTTTGGTAATCTGAAGGTGGTAGAGGTTCTGACCTTAGACACTTTGTTGCCGTTGGCACCTTTGAGGGCAGCCTTCTTAGCAGATTGAGCTTTTTTGGAAACAGCTAAAAAATAGTTAGTATTCATCTTCTTTGTTTGAAAAGGAAGCAAGGGGAAAGTTGTCTGAATAGAACGCCCGTACTTAAGCGACTTGCCGTCGATATTGAATCTTTATTTCTCATTGAATTTTCATACAAGATTTCCTCTAGATACCTGATCTCTCTTTGGAATTCAACTGTTTACTTTCTATTGCTGTAAATATTAAGCAAATATGCTTTTGGAACTCATGTATCTTGTTCTATGTTCTTAAAATCATTTGATCTAACCCCTGGACATATTCGTAAGCCAAAATTTTTGTATATTAAAGGAGAGAGAATATACTCTCTTTCTGGAAACCGAATATTGATTCAAGACATAAACATTTAAGGAACTGGGGTGGGAAAGCCAAATAACACACAATTCAGGGTTTGATAAACATATTTTCGAGACCTATCTATTCCCAACATATTTCCCTTATGATATTCAATTATAACTTACTAGCTGGAGCCATTTTTACTTATTCTGATTAACTATTGGTTTTCTTTAGGAAATATAGAAGTATTGTATGAATGTAAAGACTGTTAAGGATATTGAATGTAATATTTCAAATTGATACTATCTGAAAAATTTTTTTTTTTCTCAGCTGCTGCTCAAATTTCATTTTTTTTTTTGTCTTTTGATAATTGAGATGTAAAAATTCTTAAGTGCTTACGACTATGCGCTTCACAAAAGAAATCAAGCCGCCTATTAGGAGCACCAGCAGAAAGAGCTGAGCTACCTGGGCAGTCCTGACACAGTCCAGGCGGAAATTTTTGTGAGAACAGTCTAGTAACTAACTCGGAGCCTGACTGTAGTCTCCCTAGGTGGTAGACGGCAGACTCCCTCGCTGAAAAGCTAATAATTCTTTAGGTAGTATTGGCGAGTTTCTTATGGTTGACTAAGTACTCTATCACGTTTAATGATACTCCACTTTAACGACAAAGTAGATCCAGGTGATGTATGGGTATGTTATATTTTTAACCAAAAACACCAAACAATGCAAATTTTAGAATTATCAACTTTTCGTACTTCCTGCAAGAGGCTGATATCCAGTTTTAATCACGTGGTATGCCCTTATTATATACACGTGACTATATTTCACTTTACTTAAGTTTATTCTGATCGATATCAAACTCTCTCCGTTGTGAGGCTCTATGCAAATAATATATGTCAATTCTCCGCAAATCATCTAGGGTTATGCAGAATATCAATATACATACTATTCCCTTGATATTAACCCACATTATCCAGCAGAGCAATTTTCTATTCTTATTTGGAACAAATTTTCTCGTTTCAAGACATTTGCATAGTAAACAACGCTACCTATGTATTATTTAACAGTAATAGAAAAACCATTAGCGCCAATATTCTGGTTGCTAAGTGGAGCCTGATATTCTGGTTGGGCGATTAGTTGCTTCGAATCTTTATCAGAATAATATTTGCATCAATAGAAGTTCTATCGAAAGGTATTAATTAACGGTATATTAAGTTTCTTCACCAATGTAATCATCCATATTCTATAGTTGTTTTTGAATAAAATGTACTATTCCTAATCTCCCTCGGAGCGAACTCTAATATTTGTACTGAACAGTGAATTTGATAACAAGTATTAGGTTCTAATAACCCAGCAAGAGCTTGTGACTTGACATCAAAGAATATGATATTATTTTTGCTGAGCCAGTAGTAGGGACCTTCTGAACTCCATATAACGAGTACAAGGTTGCCAGGATAAATAAGTGAAACCTGTCAACTGACGGAGTCGTGACAAAGTCATGATAGGGTCACGGCAATAGTATCACCTTAACAGATGCTGGAAGTTATATTTTCAGCTGAACAGTGATTCTGAAAACAGCTAACTTTACTGACTCCACAGTTTTTAATACTAATGCAATTAGCAGGTGTTGATTTTGCAGCTCACAAGCACCCTCACGTAACTATCACGTTATGTAATTGGGCTTTTTCACTTACTTTATAATTGAGTTTTGCGAGAGAAAAAATGTTAGAGCATTTTCTTGTCAGGATATTATGGATTTTACCCAAATATTTAATATAATTCAATATCAATTATAAGGAGATATTCTAGTTATATGATAATCATTTAATCCATAAATACTATATATGCATCCAGAAGCATATAGATGCACAATAATGCACACATTTGTCGGAAAATCTTTCCAACGGAAGAACTTTTCATGAAAATATTTCGTCATGAAAATTAAAATATGTTGACAAATTGTCATCAAACCAATCTTACAATCTTATTATCTAGAAGAGAAGAATCTTTTAGAAAAAAAACTTAAATACAACTTAATCCAATTTTACTAATCTTAACTGTTGAGCCAGTAACACGTACTGACTCAATGTTACTATTAATAGAAGAACTATTAATAGCAGAATTATTAATCATATATGATGAATCACATATTATGAT